>JAPVLO010000621.1:600000-1037026 GCA_027257055.1 Cephalopachus bancanus
CATAATAATCACTAGAAATCCTTTGGAGACATGAGTAAACTAAACATAGGTATTTGGTATTGCATCACTCAGGATCCAAGTCCCTGAAATGGAATTTGTTAAACCTTTGAAATTGTTTAAGGGTAGGCCTCTGAAGGAAAGGGGGGCCACAAACGTAAATGCTCAAAAGAAAATGCGTTGTCTATTTGGGATAAATTTTAATCACAGTTTATGAGCTTATTTCCCTAGATGCTTCTTGGACCAGAAGAAACTCAAACATCCAAGGGGAGGAAGTGCTGCTAAAAATTGAAGAAAGGAAGGACCCAATCAACAGCTGTAAGAAAAGAAAGAAGGACCCTAAGGGTGGTCCTGTTCCTATACTAGTCTAGAGAATTTAAATGCCTAATGTCTCTATGAAGTCTCAAAGGGAGGTGAACAAAAGCCCCTGCTGGGGAAAAGTCCCCAAACAGGCCTTTAAATAAAGTAAACAGGCTTCTTGACTTCTGTAATTCCTTATGGGTGGCCACCCACTCTTGTTAAGGGCATACAGGGAGACTTAAAGGAATTAGGAAGTCTTACCCTAAAACAGCAAATGCAGGCCTTAGGTTCAGTCCTAAATGCCACCCATTGTCAAGTCAGAGAACGATTGCCAATTAGTTTAACTACCAGTGCTCATTCTTTTAAGCCAGGTAATATGGTATGGGTGAAAGAGTGGAATGTACAACCCCTAAAGCCCCTCTTGAGGGGGCCATTCACTGTTTTTTTACCTACCCTGACAGCAGTCAAAGTAGCTGAAGTAGTTCCTTGGATCTATTATAGCAGAATTAAGCCGGTTTCCAGGATTGGGAGTGCACCGCAGATCCAGCAGCTCCCATTAAGCTGACCATTCGGAAAATCGTGGAGCCCAACGAAGGACGTGGAACTAATTTATCCAGCCCTGCTCCAGAAGCGTGAGGATACTTCAGGCCCTGCTTCACAAGCTGACTGATCAACGCATGGCAGAAGATTGAGAATTTGGTTTAAGGACCCAGCGGACATTACTGATAAGGCTTTGTTTTGCTTTGTCAACCTTTATACTTGCTAAACCATTTGTTATTTGTTGTTTGTTATTTGTTGTAGAAATGTTTGTTATTTGTTGTAGAATGAACAGTTGTCCCCATTGATCATGTTAGAAAAGGGTTTCACTAGCATTTCCGCCCTTTCTTACGATAGGAAGTTTACTTGTGCTTTTATGTATTTCTACCTAATCTGGGTATCTACCGCTTCCCCCCATACCCAGCATGTAAATGTATAGAAACGATCTGGCCAGACTTAAAGGTTTTCCATCGTTATTCATCCCAGCCAGAAGTTTGTTATACTGATAGACATATCTGCACCCATAATGGCCAGCTATACTTTGCTGGATTATCAAAACAAAGCTACCAGTACACTAAAGCTGGTGTCATAGCTTGTAACACCCCCAGAAGCACAAATTTGGTTTGTTGGAATTTTGCTCCCTCACCCAAAGCTAAAAAGCTGATTAAAGAAACTGCAATTAGTAGTTCCTCTGACTGCCCAACAGTCAAAACTAACCCCCTTCCCTCAATCGTGGGAAGTAGGGCAGAATCTGTTTATAAATTTGACTGAAAATATAGCTCGGACACCTGGTGTCACCAATTGTTGGGTATGTGGAGGGGCACTAATGACTAAAAAGTGGCCTTGTAAGGGAACTAATTTAAATGCTTACCAACTCCTCCAATGGAACCATTCTTTAACTGTTAGAACAGATAAATGTACCCCAGAAGTGGATCCTCTCTTCAAAAGAGCAGGTTCTGCTCATACTCAATGGGTAGGAGAGACTCCTTGCAAAAGAATATTATGCTGGAATTCAACCCACCAGACCTGGTGGCCAACAAAGCCTGTTTGGTATTGGGCATCTGTTTATGCAACTAAATCTTCTCAATGTACTAAAGGGCTATTTCGGATATGTGGAAAGGTTGCATATGCCCACTCCCAGCGTTATGAAAAGGCACATGTAACATAGGAATAATCCAGCCAGGATTTTTCCTTCTGCCTAACCAAAGGGGGGATGAACTAGGCATTCCTCTTTATGAAAGCCTCAAAACCAGAGGTTCTTGATCCCTTGATCAAGTTCCTAACATAGGAGGGACCCAGGTTTGGAAAAATGATGAATGGCCACCCCAGAGAATTATAAATACTTATGGCCCAACCACATGGGCACAAGATGGGAGTCGGAAATGCTGCATGCCTATATATATATATATATTCTTTTTTTTTTTTTTTTTTTTTTTGAGTTGGAGTCTCACTCTGTCGCCCAGACTGGAGTGCAGTGGCCGCTCCCGGCCACCGCAACCTCAACCTGCTGGCTCTAGCAATCCTTCCTCCTCAGCCTTCCGTGTAGCCAGAATTACAGGCATGCGCTACCATGCCCGCTGATTTTTTGATTTATTGTAGAGATGAGGTCTCGCTGCCCAGGCGGGTCTCGAACCCGCGGGCTCAGGCAATCCACTCACCTCAGCCTCCCAAAGGCGCGGGATTACAGGCTGAGCCACCGAGCCCGGCTATATATATATTCTAAATGCATTATCAGGTTACAAACTGTCCTAGAAATTATAACTAATTAAACAGCCACAGCTTTTGAGCTTGTTGCTCAGCAGCAGCCCAAATGCGTGCAGCTATTTATCCAAACCGCTTAGCTTTGGACTACCTGCTGGTGGAAAAAGAAGGAGTATGTGGTAAATTTAATAACTCTGACTGTTGTTTGCAAATAGATAATAATGGTAAAGTTATAACTAATATAGCCACCAATGTTAAAAAAAACTTGCCCATGTCCCAGTGAAAGAATGGCAAGGCATAAAAATCGACAGTTGGTTTGAAAACATGTTCTCGGGTCTGGGAGGATTTAAGTATATTACTGGATTTATAGTCCTAATGGTGGGATCCTGCCTTATCCTCCCTTGCATAGCCCCAATAATTATGAACGCCATTTCTGAGCTTGTGGAAACAGTTGTTAAACGAAAAACTGCGGCCCATGTAATGTTGATGCATCATATTAAGGATAATGATGCTTTAGATCCATAAAAGATCAAGCATCGAGCCGGGCTCGGTGGCTCAGCCTGTAATCCCGCGCCTTTGGGAGGCTGAGGTGAGTGGATTGCCTGAGCCCGCGGGTTCGAGACCCGCCTGGGCAGCGAGACCTCATCTCTACAATAAATCAAAAAATCAGCCGGGCGTGGTAGCGCGCGCCTGTAATTCTGGCTACTCGGAAGGCTGAGGCGGAAGGATCGCCGGAGCCCAGCGGGTCGAGGCTGCGGTGGCCGGGAGCGGCCACTGCACTCCAGTCTGGGTGACAGAGTGAGACTCCAACTCAAAAAAAAAAAAAACAAAAAACAAAAAAAAAGATCAAGCATCAAAGGGGGGAATGTGGCAGGATGTGGCAAATGCTCAAATATATTTCTTGTATGATTGAGTGAATAAACACAGAAACATGTAGCTGGTTCAGGATCAGCAGTTGGCCTCATGGCAATCACTAGCTCAGGGCAGAAAAGGAGCTGATAGCAGTTAAAGGTATTTCCTTTTGAAAGGTAAGTTGCAACTTTAAAGACCCGCCAGGCACCCAGGCAAGTTTTGTTTAAGAAAGACCAAATGGCCCAGAGACTGGCTATTTCATGGAAATGGAAAAGAGTCTTATCTAAAACCCCCCTTCTGAAGTTGATGGTTTACAATCCTGCAGTTCCTGGAAAACATTTGTTCTTTGAAAAATCTGATTTTGCTGAGTACAACCTTGTAAGATTCCAAAGGAAGTATGTAATCACTCAAAACGACCCCCCTCCCTTACCTAAACGAGGGTATAAGACCCCACGTCTCCTGTTCTGGGGTGCTCGAGCTCGATTTGAATACATGAAATTCTCGGCCCGCTGCACAGCGTAATAAAGTGCCACTTCCTATAATAGTCTTGGTGTCAGCCGGCTCGGTGGCTCAGCCCGTAATCCCGCACCTTTGGGAGGCTGAGGTGGGTGGATTGCCTGAGCCCGTGGGTTCGAGACCCACCTGGGCAGGTGAGACCTCATCTCTACAATAAATCAAAAAGTCAGCCAGGCGTGGTAGTGCATGCCTGTAATTCCAGCTACTTGGAAGGCTGAGGGGGAAGGATCACCGGAGCCCAGCAGGTTGAGGCTGCGGTAGCCGGGAGCGGCCACTGCACTCCAGTCTGGGCAACAGAGTGAGACTCCAACTCAAAAAAAAAAAAAAGTCTCGATGTCACAATCTCTCTATTTTTCCTGCTACACACTCAGCCCTTGCCTGTCCTTTTGTTATCCCACTTGCTCTAGTATTTGAAGCAGCACTACTTATTGCAGCTCCTGCAGAATGGCCATGCTGCAAGAAATTTCTGTTAACACTTTTATTTCTCATGTACTGGATGCATTATTGCTTTATTATGCTTAAAGTAAGTTTACCATGGCTTATTCTAGCAAGCACCCCTTTGGGTTCAGCTTATCATACTACTTATACTTTTACTTTAAGTTCTTTTACTTCAGGACAAGTTTTGGCTGTCCAAAATTGGACCCCTGACTCAAACACAATCCAGTTTAAAGTAAAACTTCCAGATCTGGTAACTTGCATTTCAAACTAGTTTGTTAACTTTGTCAAGAAATGAATCAACTCAGTAAAACTTCTGCATATCAGAACCTATTATAATTCCCTTCCTTTAATTGACTCATGCACAACTAAAAGGGGGCAATGAAATGAGCTAAATTAGTTAATAAAATCAAATTGCTAGCAAAATAATACCCATCAATCTTCTCAGCATCATTCTTCTCAAGCCTGGAAATGATAGTACAGAAATTCATATGGAAACAGAAAGAGCAAGAGTAACCCAAACAATCCTCAGTAAAAGGAACAAAGTGGGAGGTATCACACTTCCAGACTTTAAACTTCACTATAAGAATACAATAATCAAAACAGCCATGTACTGGTACAAAAACAGGCATATAGACCAGTGGAACAGGACAGAGATTCCGGAGGCCAGACCTCAATTTCTCAACCAACTCATCTTCGACAAAGCCCCCACCAGCAACCACTGGGGAGAGGAGAATCCATTCAGTAAATGGTGCTAGGGAAACTGGCTGACCACATGCAGAAGAATGAAGCAGGACCCCTACCTATCACCATATACAAAAATCAGCTCTAAATGGATCAAAGACCTAAACGTAAAACCCCAAACTAGAAAATCCTAGAAAAAAATACAGGAAACACTCTTAATGCACATTGGAGTAGGCAGCCAATTCTTGCTATTTTTAGTTCTTTGAGAAATCTCCAAACTGCTTTCCAAAGGGGTTGAATTCGCTTATATTCCCATCAACAGTATAGGAGGGAGTGAGCATTTCACTTCCTTTTTTCCTGTTTGTATGCATTTTATTTATTTCCCTTGCCTGATTGCTCTGGCTAGGACTTCCAGTACTATGCTGAATAGGAATGGTAAGAATGGGCCTCCTTATCCTGTTACAGTTCTTAAGGAGAATGTTTCCAATTACTGCCCATTAAGTATGCTGTGCGTTTGTCATAAATGGCAATTATTGACATTTTATCATTTGTTCTCTGGGTTTTTTCTCTTATATTCCACCTTTACTACCATATTTTGGAATATGTTAATATTTTTCAGTATTTTAATTTATTGCTTACGATTCTGGCTACCTATCTTTGTAGAGTCTTTTATAAAGTGGTTGCTCTAGGAATTACAATTGATATACTAAGCTTTTCACAGTCTAGTTGGAATTAGTATTGTATTACTTAGAATTTAGAGACTATTCTGAGTGACCTCTCACAGAAACAAAGATCCGAGTGTCACATGTTCTCACTCATATAATGAACCTTAAACATCCAATGCAATACTATAAGAAAATGACTGACAGTACTGGGAAACTACGGGGGCGGGGAGGGAGATGGGATTAACAGTAGCAAATATCTGTCTGGGAACAGGGAAACACCTCATATCAACAGGGTGCCTGAATGAAACATAATTGTATACCTAACCCTTAACTGTACCCCACAACATCATAATAAAAAATAAATTAAAAGCCGGGCTCGGTGGCTCAGCCTGTAATCCTGCGCCTTTGGGAGGCTGAGGTGAGTGGATTGCCTGAGCCCGCGGGTTCAAGACCCGCCTGGGCAGTGAGACCTCATCTCTACAATAAATCAAAAAATCAGCTGGGCGTGGTAGCGTATGCCTGTAATTCTGGCTACTCGGAAGGCTGAGGCGGAAGGATCGCCGGAGCCCAGCAGGTCGAGGCTGCGGTGGCCGGGAGCGGCCACTGCACTCCAGTCTGGGCGACCAAGTGAGACTCCAACTCAAAAAAAAAAAAAAAAAAAAAAATTAAAAAAAAAAGAATTTAGAGACTTTGACACCATGCATGTTCCTTTATCCTCCTTTCTTTATGTTGTAGCTGTCACATATATCCCATCCATATATATTGAAAACTGTTTCAGAAAATGTCATATTTTTGTGTGCAAACATCACACATATTTTGAAGAACTTAAGAGGAGAAAAATGATGAAAAATTTGGATACAAGTGACATAAACATTTCTACTTCTAACAGAAAATATAAATGAATGAAAAGAGAACAAGGAAAAGGTATTTTCTAAGATTGACTAAGGACCAGTAACAAGAAACTATGAAGAATGCACCAAAAATCAACAGTACAGAATGAAAATTGGCAAAACACATAAATACACAGTTAATAGAAGGACCAATGTTCCACCAACATCTTACAAGTTGTTAAAGCCACTAGTCATCTAAGAAATGCAAAATCCAACAACAATGAGATATTCTATGATCAGAAATTTGCAAAACATAATTGTCTGGAAAATACTAATATTTGGAAGGAGCTAGAGTGATTGGAATTAGTATGCCTTGTTGATGGGATCAAAAGTTGGTATGAAACTATCGGAGAAAAATTTGTCAACATCTAATCAAGATGAAAATGAGTGAAACAGCAAGATCATGTCTGCATGGCCATCCTGGAAAAACTATCTTTGATTACATCAAGTCCACCAAAGCAGTGCTTTAAATATGGAAAAATTGGCAAGAAAGTCATTCATGAACAAATGGGTAACTAAATAATGTCAAAAGTCTTTTTTTTTTTTGAGTTGGTGTCTCACTCTATCGCCCAGACTGGAGTGCAGTGGCCGCTCCCGGCCACCGCAGCCTCGACCTGCTGGGCTCCGGCGATCCTTCTGCCTCAGCCTTCCATGTAGCCTGAATTACAGGCGCGCGCCGCTACGCCCGACTGATTTTTTTTAATTTATTTATTGTAGAGATGAGGTCTCGCTGCCCAGACGGGTCTCGAACCCACGGGCTCAGGCAATCCACTCACCTCAGCCTCCCAAAGGCACGGGATTACAGGCTGAGCCACCGAGCCCGGCCGTCAAAAGTCTTAATAGTCAATAATAAACTACTCTACACACAACAACACTGATGGAACCCAAATATCAAATGCTAATTAGACGTGTAAGTCAATGAATACATTGCACTATATGCCATTTATATGTTTTTAAAAGCATCTATAAAGACCATTTGTGGTCTATGGTCAAATACCACAGAGAATGAGAATAAAATGGGATTGGGAATTATATTCCTCAAGGTCTGAACAATTATAAATGTGATGGAGAAAAAGGAACCTGAATTGCTTCTGAAATTTAATTTCTACCTTTTATTTTTGTTATTTGCCATAAAATCCATCACTTTAGCTATTTCTCATTTTTATTTAAAAAATGCAGGCACATTTTTGGGTAATACAACAATTATTTCTGTAGCATTTCATATGTTTGAAACATTGCAAACATTTATAAAAGTCTGGGAAACCATGACATGTTTAGGGGAACCCTGGTAATCTTGAACAAGAAAGTAGTCAAAGATGCAACAATTTGATAATATAAGGCTTCAGGTTGAAGGTTTTATGCCACGGCCACTAATCAGGCACATATACAAGAACAGCAGAACAAATATCAGTATCTATATAAGATCCAGAATGTTTTGGATATTATTCCCATGGGAACAGCTCTTGAGGAAGATCTGCCATCTTCTTCTGGAATACTTTGTCAAAGACTTCAGCTTGAGCCACTGTGAAGTGATTTTTCCAGTCACCAGATATGCCTGGAAGACATGAAACAGAGACTGAATATAGCAGAAGGAACAATGGTCCATGGATGGGCCCTTATACTGCCTGGCAACATACCCATTCACATTTCTACCTGCCTGGAAATAATTTCCTGTCGTCTCTTCTTTCCCAGCCTTCTTGTCTGCAGTTCATCGGCAATAATGCCAGTATATCTTCAGATACATCCAGAGTCTAGCCACTTTTCACTACCTCCGTTTCTTCCATCTTGGTCCAAGTCAGCATCATCTGTCACCTGGATTATTGTCATAGATTTGCAACTGGTCTCTCTGCTTTTGATCATTCTCCTTTATAAGTTGCTCTCATCATGGCAGCCTCTGTGGTCCCCTGAGAAACTCAGCCAGACTGTGCCATTTCTCAGCTCAGATTCTCCAAGGACTCTCAGCTTCATTCACCCAGTGCAAGTACTTAAGGCGCTTACATGGCTCCAGGTGACTGTGGCTGCTGTCTGGGACTCCATCCCCTGTAACTATCGTTCCTTCACTCTACTCCTTTACATGGGAACTACTGACTCTGCCTCAAATGCAGCAGCACCCTGCTCCTCAGACTGCTTGCATTTCCTGTTCCTCCTCCCTGGAATGCTGTTCTCCCAGATCCCTCCTGTCCTGCCCGCTTGCCTCTTAAAGTCTTTGCTCGATCAATCTTCTCAGTGAGGTTCTCTCTCACCTCCCAGAATAGAGCTGTCCATCTCCACATTTGCTATCTTTTACTTCCTAACACTCATTGTGCAGGAAAGTTCTAAGTATTTCCTTTTGTGTGGTTTGTGTGCACGACATGCATTCCCCATGTATGTAAGTTTTAGAAAGTCACCTCATTTACTTTTCATATTGCCAAAGACTTAGAGTTTCAAAGAGTAACAGACATATAGGACATACTCAATAAAATACTTGTTGAAAGTGTGAACAAAAGAATGAGAAATGTACTAATATGATCTCTATTTTATAGATAAGGAGGAAAAACCTGAAAATGTCACACAGTTAAAGTGATGGACATGGATTTGAAGCCAAAGATTTAGATACCAGTAATTTCATATAGATATATAAATATATATGTATATATATACATTTTTTTTAGGTGAGGTCTCTCTATGTTGCCCAGGCTGGTCTCAAAATCCTGAGCTCAAGTGATTGTCCCACCTCGGCCTCCCAAAGTGCTGGAATGAGAGCACCATGCCCAGCCCCTCTTCATTCTATATTATTAACTGTTGTTGTTGTTGTTTTGAGTCAGAGACTCACTCTGTCACCCAGGCTGGAGAGTAATGGCATGCTCATGGCCACCGCAACCTCAACATGCTGGGCTCAGGGGATCCTTCCACCTTTCCAAGTAGCTTTCCAAGTAGCTGGAACTACAGGCATGCACCACCACGCCTGCCTAATTTTTTTTTTTGTTATTTTTGTTTTTTTTTTTTGAGTTGGAGTCTCACTCTGTCGCGCAGACTGGAGTGCAGTGGCCGCTCCCGGTCACCACAGCCTCGACCTGCTGGGCTCCGGCAATCCTTCCGCCTCAGCCTTCCAAGTAGCTGGAATTACAGGCATGCGCTACCACGCCCGGCTGATTTTTTGATTTATTGTAGAGATGAGGTCTCGCTGCCCAGGCGGGTCTCGAACCTAATTTTTTAAAGTATTGTAGAGATGAGTTCTCACCAAGTTGCCCAGGTTGATCTCAAACCCGTGAACTCAGGCAATCCTCTCACCTCAACCTCCCATTCACAGTAGCCACAAAAAATGATCCTTTCACCTTTCCAAGTAGCTGGAACTACAGGCATGCACCACCTGTCTAATTTTTTGATTTATTGTAGAGAAGAGATCTCGCCAAGTTGTCTGGGCTGGTCTCAAACCCGTGAATTCAGGCAATCCTCTCACCTCAACCTCCCATATATGACCCTATTACTATACTTTTACAAATTAATATTTACATATTAAATTTGTATATATAAATTAATTTTTACATATTATACCAATAAATTAAATTAATGTAGAATAATATAATTATATATAAATTAATAATACATCATATAAATATAAATCATTACTCTTAACATATAAATATACGTAGTATAGCAGAAAGTCTAATATGGAATTGGTTCCCTGTAATCACTCATTGTTCTTTCGTGTTCTCTCTGTGCTTGCACATGTCTGTATCCAGATTTCCTCTTCTTATAAGGACAAAAGTCATATAGGATTGGAGATTACCCTATAAACCTAATGCTGGCTTAAAGAGCGCGTATTCAAATATGGTTACATTCTGAGGTGCTGAATATTCTATTACAGATATATTTGAATTGTAGAATTTTGGATAAATGGATTCTTTAACTTCATGCAGTAGACATTTTCATTCATCTTAAGCCCAAGATTAGGGACATGATTAATCTTTCATCACAGGGGCCTTACAATGTCTGATAGCAAAGTCTCTCCTCTCTTCCTTTCCCAGTTGAGCCACTCTTTCATACATTTCTTTGCTTTTCTATGCTAACTCAACAGTAGGGTAGCCTCAACCTGAACTGCCACAATCTCATCCTTCATTCCCAGGTAAATCACAGCTTACAAGTCTGGAAGGACTAGCTAATTAACCTGGTCACTGTTTGTAATTTTCAGGAGAGAGAATCCGAATGACCTCACGCAAGTTAGGCAACCAAACCGGACTGAGTCAACTTTCTCCCAGTGCCAGCCGCCCACATCAGTTCCATGAAAAGAGATGCCCTGATGAGGGGTCCTGAGAAGTACTCTGGTTGATGAGCAAGAAAAGTTGATAAATTCAAACATCCTTTCCTCTCAACTGTTAGCACCCTAGTGTAAGCACAGGAATGCCCTCCATGTATTCTTATACATTTTGAAACACCCCAATTACTTTTACCTTTTCTCGTAAGTAACACATTCTGAAAAAAATAATCATCACCCAGAAGAGAATAATTGGACATCTTGTTTTCTTTCATGGCCTGGAAGGAGCTGTTCTTGAGGACTAAGTTCAGTTCTTCTGGTTCTAATTTCCTACCCAGGAATTGACAGATCTTTTCTACAGTTCTTCTGGTGTCCTAAAAGAAAAAACAAAATAGAAGATGTGGAAGAGAAAGACAATGGAGAAAATAAGATGAGAAGGAGAGAACTCCAAATGAGGGGAGAGAGAAGGAGGAGGAGAAAAAGAAAGAGGAGGATGAGAAGGAGGAGGAAGACAGGAACAACATACAGAAATGAGAAGAATGCGATGAGGAGAAAAAAAGAAAAAAGATAAAGAGAAGAGAGCACAAAGTATGTAAAAGATGCGAGGATCATTGTGGGTTTCCCAATATAGTTGAGAAATTGAAGTTAGGATGACTTTTTTTTAACGTTTAATTTTAAAGATGTGGGGTACAATTCAGGGCTGGGTATACAAATGCTCATTAGGCAGGCACCCCTGTTGATGAGGTGTGCCCCCCCAAACTTTTTTTTTTTTTTTTTCCGAGTTGGAGTCTCACTCTGTCACCCAGACTGGAGTGCAGTGGCCGCTCCCGGCCACCGCAACCTCGGCCTGCTGGGCTCCGGCGATCCTTCCGCCTCAGCCTTCCGAGTAGCCGGAATTACAGGCATGCGCTACCACGCCCGGCTGGTTTTTTGATTTATTGTAGAGATGAGGTCTCGCTGCCCAGGCGGGTCTCGAACCCGCGGGCTCAGGCAATCCACTCACCTCAGCCTCCCAAAGGCGCGGGATTACAGGCTGAGCCACCGAGCCCGGCTAAACTTTTTTATTATAAAGATGTGGTGTACAATTCAGGGTTAGGTTTACAAATGTTGATTATGCAGGTACCCTTGTTGATGAGGTATGCCCCTCCCTCCGCTAGCAGTTTCCCTTAACTGCCAATCCCACCTCCCTCCTCTGACAGTTTCCCACTACTGCCAATCGCTTTCTTATAGTATTATAATTGTTCAAGGTCCACTTACGAGTGAGAACATATGGTATTCTGTTCTTTGTTTCTGTGATAGACCACTGAGTATGATCAACTCTAAATCCATCCAAGTTGCTGCAAAGTTAGGTTAGGATAACTTAACAGTAAAAGACAAAGCTTAAGATTTCTTCTTCTTTTCTCCCCCTCCCTTAAGGAGGATAGAGTGCAATAACTCTATTGTATCTGGTTCATAGCTCACTGTAACCTTGAACTTCTGGGCTCAAGTGATTCACCTCAGCTTCCTGAGAAGCTGAAACCACAGATACAAGCTACCACACCTGACTAATTTTTGTAGAGGCAAAATCTCACTATGTGGCCCAGGCTGATCTTAAGATCCTGACCTCAAGCAATCCTCTCCCCTCAGCCTCCCCAAAGTCTGGATATCAGGCATGAGCCACCACATGTGGCCACTAGGGTCTCCAACTAGTCTTGTAGAAAGGCTTCTAAACAAAAATAAGAATTAACAAGGAGAGTTTCAGGGAGAGTGTGACAAAGATTTAAGGGGTTGATTTCAAATCCTGGCTGTGCCATCAAATAATACTGTTTCCCATAACTAGTATTTAAGTAACACACAAAGTTTTATAATATCTCTTAAATATTATATTGACAATTAGTACTTGGTACATGATCTTAAAACATCAAGATAAGAAAATACATTTTTTATAACCAGATTTGAATCATAGACCTTCCTCCTAGAACTATAATACTTTAAAATGTTATTTATTTTATAAGCTGTGGTTGTTTTCTAAGAAGACACACATCTGTGGAAATAACTAAAATAAATGTTCATTGTGTGATTTGAAAGAAAAATTATAGGAAGGTATGGAATCATGTATCTGAAGTAGCTAAACTCATTACAGAAAGCTTCTTAATAAAACTGAAATTCATGCTGAGGCCATAGAGGACTGGTCAGGTGTAATCAAAGGAAGGTGATGGGAAGACATGTTTCTCAGAAAGAAGCAAAATTCAGACTTGTATCATTTCAATTTTGTCTAAGATGCTACTGATCAGTCAAATTTCTTTTTCAACATTCTAATCACCTTTACCAGTTCTGGGCATCATCTGACAGATTTTCCATCTATCACTAGTCACTCGATCACTTGGCATCTCAGAATATTTACACAGATCGATTTCATGCCTTCATGTCTCTTCATATCAGTCAAGCTGAGGTGTCAAACAGTTGGACACATCTCTGGAACTAAAACATTTCTACCCAGTCTCAACTCCTTCTCCAGTTCCCGCTCATCACTAGGTCATCAGGAGCTCCTGTGTCCTGCCAAGCAAATTTTTATGAGCACCAGTGCTAGCATAAGCCATTGTAATCTGCCTCAGTGCATCAAAAAAATCTCTTTAGATGTTTATATCTAAAAAGAAATAAAGAACAATGTATGAAGAAAGAGCATGAATCTTGAGAAGGGTCAATCAGAAACAGCAATGAAGACCAGGGAGTTAATCTCACTCTTCTTTTTTTTTTTTTTGAGTTGGAGTCTCACTCTATCACCCCGACTGGAGTGCAGTGACATGCTCACAGCCACTCCAGTGTCAACCTGCTGGGCTCTAACAATCCTTCTGCCTCAACTTTCTAAGTAGCCGTAACTACAGGTGCGCACTACCATGCCCGGCTAATTTTTTTATTTATTGTAGAGATGCAGTCTTGCCAAGTTGCCTAGGCTGGTCTTGAATGCATAGGCTCAAGCAATCCACTCGCCTTGGCCTCCCAAAGTGCTGGGATTACAGGCTGAGTCACTGTGCCCGGCCTAATCTCACTCTTAATACCTCTTCTCCAGGCTAGACCTTGACTGAGAAGTCGGAATGGAGACACAGAAAAATATAGGGAAGTTAGTGGAAGCGAAGGTATTGGTGAGACGGTGTGTACTGACCATAAAAATGATGGTTACCTGTTTCAGCTCTTCGTAACTCAGTATCAGGAAGGTGTTCCTCTCTCTCATGGACAGCCAGTCACGAATGTGGTCAAACCATGATCCATATAACACTTAGTGGGGTTAGACAGTAAGACTGATAGGTTACAAACTCTATGGAAGCAGAGGTCCAATTTATTATGTTGACTCCCTCACCAGCTTTGTTAAGGTATAATTCCCAAATAAAATATGTTTACAAGCCGGGCTCGGTGGCTCAGCCAGTAATCCCGCGCCTTTGGGAGGCTGAGGTGGGTGAATTGCCTGAGCCCGCGGGTTCGAGACCCGCCTGGGCAGCGAGACCTCATCTCTACAATAAATCAAAAAATCAGCCGGGCGTGGTAGCGCATGCCTGTAATTCCGGCTACTCGGAAGGCTGAGGCGGAAGGATCGCCCAAGCCCAGCAGGCGAGGCTGCGGTGGCTGGGAGCGGCCACTGCACTCCAGTCTGAGTGACAGAGTGAGACTCCAACTCCAAAAAAAAAAAAAAAAAATATGTTTACAGTGAATACTATGCTGTTTTGATATGCATACATTATGAAATGATAAAATCAAGCTCATTAACATATTCATTACCTCACATCCCTTTTTTGCTGGTGAGAATGTTTAAGATCTCTTTTAGCAATTTTCAAGTATAGAATACATTATTAACAATAGTCAACAAGTTGTACAATAGATCTCCAGAACTTATTCATCTTATCTAACTAAAACCTTGTAGCCTTTGAGCAACATCTCACTAGTCTCATTCCTCAGACCTCCCACCTCTGTCAACCTCTGCTCTACTCTCTGCTTCTGTGGGCTCAATTTTGTCAGAGTTCACATGTAAGTGAGATCATGAGGTATTTGTTTTTCTGTACCTGGCTTATCTCACTTAGCACAATGTCCTCCAGGTTGACCTATGTTGTTGTACATGACAGGGTTTCCTTCCTTTTTAAGGCTGAATAGTATTCCATTTTATATACAGTCAGACCTTGGTATGCGTGTGTTCCACATCTGCAGGTTCAACCAACCAGGGATGGAAAATACGATATTCACAGGATGTGGAAACCTGAGATGTGAAGAGTCAGCTTTCGCATCTGTGGGTTCCACTGGGCTGAGTGCAGGACCTGAACATCCAGGGGCTTTGGTATCCAGGGAGTCCTGGAACCAACCCCTGCAGATACGAGGGGACAACTGTACTAAGTTTCCATTGCCATAATCACAACAGACCTCTCACCAACCACTCTGGAGGTTCGAAGACAATGGAGAATGTGCTTTAAAGAACTAAGCTATTAATATGGAGTGATCCCAGAATGTATTGTTAGGTATTAGACTAGTTCAACACAGAGTCTACATAGTGCAAAGAATTGGGGGAATCAGAACATACATTCATATTTTCTTAAATCCACCTAAAGCAATGACTATTATCTTCATTTCTAATGCACATAGAATGTTTTTTGTCTCATTGGCCAGGGCTCTGGGACAATGTTGAACAGAAGTGATGATAGTGGCAAAACTCAGCTTGTTTCATTTCCCCTTTCCCCGAAACCAACTGTTTTATTTTAGAAAAACTCCCAGACATTATATCATTTCCTCGGTATATACTTCAATATATCTATTCAGACTAAAACATCATGAACAATTATGTTATAACAACAACAACAAAAATAGAATAAACCTCACAATACCTCTATACTATCTGCTCATATCCAAGCAGTATTCAATTTTCCTAAGTTATCTCATGAATATCGTTTCAGGATTATTATTTTATTGCTTTCCTTCAACTGTTCAGCAGGAATGTTTGGCTTTTAAAAGTTGAAATCTGGCCGGGCTCAGCGGCTCAGCTTGTAATCCCAGCACTTTGAGAGGCCGAGGCAAGTGGATTGCCTGAGCCCACAGGTTCGAGACCTGCCTGGGCAACTTGGCAAAACCTCATCTCTACAATAAAGTCAAAAAATTAGCCAAGTGTGGTAGCGAATGCCTGTAGTTCTGGTTACTTGGAAGGCTGAGGCAGAAGGATCGCCAGAGCCCAGCGGTCGACGCTGGGGTTGGCAGTGAGTATGCCACTGCACTCCAGCCTGGGCGACAGAGTGAGGCTCCAACTCAAAAAAACAAAAAATTGAAATCCAGTAAGATCCACACAGGACATTTGGTTGACATTAGACTGATAATTGGGTTGGCATCAGGTTGATATTTGTTGGTGTCAAGCAAGTGGTGCCTCTCACCAACTCTGGGAAGGAACCCATCTCATGAAGAAGAGCAAATAACACAGTGAATGGCCTTCAATGACTCCTGCAAATAGCAATCATGAACCATTCATTTTGACCTTCCCTCTGGCCACATCTAGCCTAGTGGTGCATGCTGCTGCTGGTGCACATGGTCAGTACTGGGGTGGGGGTGGGACCCAAAGCAGAGACCACACAAGCCCTCAAAGAGCATCTTGGAGTCTTTTGCATGAGGGATTCTAGGGTCAAGGCCCCTGTTTCATAGGTAATAAGAGGGTTGTAATTGTCCCAACAGACTCCTTACCTTGTTTGGGAAGGAAATATATTCAGGTCAGGAGACCCCCTGAGGCCTTGCTACCATATGTCCAGAGCAGGAATATCTGTTGCCTGGGTCTAAAGACAGTATCTCCTAGAACTTAAATTACCAAGATTTTATCATCTGTATGGAAAAAAGAGCTTGTCTCACTCCTCTACAAGGTTGCAGACAACCCAGAATATTTATGTTAAGTTGATAACAATAAAGATTTTGCTCAGTGGCTCAGCCTGTAATCCCAGCACTTTGGGAGGGTGAGGTGAGTGGATTGCCTGAGCCTGTGGGTTCGAGACCAGCCCGGACAACTTGACGAAGTCTCGTCTTTACAATAAATCAAAAAAAAATCAGCCGGGTGTGGTAGCACGCACCTGTAGTTCCAGCTACTTGGAAGGCTGAGGCGGAGGAATCGCCGGAGCCCAGCAGGTAGACTCTGGGGTGGCCATGAGCATGCCACTGCACTCCAGCCTGGGTGACGAAGTGAAACTCCAGCTCAAACAAACAACAACAAAAAAGATTTTGATGTTGTTAGTTCTTGAGTGGATTTGAAAGAGGTCTGTGCATGAATCTTAAAGCCCAGAGAGGCATGATATGGAGACAGTGTGAGGTTTATAGAATGTGTCTTCGTCACCTACCGCTATTGATTAGACTTTTCAAGATTCTCGGCAACAGCTGAAACGCAATCCACACCTCTTTAAATTTAAGCCCTGGTAGTTGTTATAATCTTTATAAGCCCCGGTTTTTATTATAATCCCTGGTGGGCTTTGATTAATTATTAGACAAAGGACAGTGGTAAGGAGCATGGGGAGTGGGATGGGGAAAGAGGATGCTTGTGAAATGTCAGAATCATGTGGATGAGAGGTGGGGTAAGATAAATGTGCAGTAGAAGAAGTTCAGGGGATGGAGGGAAAGAGGTACTCAATTTTGAACACATTGAATTAGAGGTATCTGTGGGTCTCTCCAGTGAAGGCGTCTGCAGGTGACTGGAGCTCAAGACACTTATCACAGCTGAGACAGAGACTCATCCTGGAGATCTGAGAAAAACTGCAAAATTGAAAGTACCTGAAAAATCCCAGAAATTCTGCATAATTAAAAGGAGAGAGGTCCCAGTGTTCTGCAAACAGTTTTGAGACATTTAGAAACAGAGGATTAAAGGAGTTGTAAAAAGAGGCATGAGGGGGAAATGGTGAAATGTCAGCATTGTGTTGTCCAGGAAGCCAGTGAAAAGCTGATTTTCGGAAAGCCACAAAGTGCGAGAGTGGAGAAGAATACGTGTAGTCTGTGTTAGTACTGGAGGCCCTAGAGTCTCAGAAAATGCCTAGGATGGCTTATCATGGGGCAAGCTGAGGGAGTGGCTAGAGTTCTCCTGCTGTGGGAGAGTAGGTGGACTTAGCAGATTTGGGTTCCATTGGTGACAGAGCCTTATACCCATGGGGTGGTGAGACGTAGAGATATAAGGTTGGTGTCCAATGGTGTCTTGTGAAGGACTCTGAGCAACCCCCAGGTTCTGTATTTGGCAATACACTCACCATTTCCTTGGATGAACCAGTCAAAGTATTGTTCCAGTGACTTTGGTCTCTTTAGAAATTTTGCCATAAAACAGAAAAAATAACCAGACACAAGAATATCTCTGGGATTTCTGATGAGATAAATCACCTTAAATGGAAAAATGGAAGAACAGAAAATACAGTTTTTTCCCTACTCTTTTCAATCTTCATGAAAACAGATGAAAAACCAATTCTTAGAAAAGGCTTATTAAAATCAATGGATTTTTTTTTTTTTGAGTTGGAGTCTCACACTGTCGCCCAGACTGGAATGCAGTGGCCACTCCCGGCCACTGAAGCCTCGAACTGCTGGGCTCCGGCAATCCTCCCGCCTCAGCCTTCCAAGTAGCCGGAATTACAGGCATGCGCTACCACGCCCGGCTGATTTTTTGATTTATTGTAGAGATGAAGTCTCGCTGCCCAGGCGGGTCTCGAACCCGCGGGCTTGGGCAATCCACTCACCTCAGCTTCCCAAAGGCGCGGGATTACAGGCTGAGCCACCGAGCCCGGCAGAATCAATGGATTTTTAAAATAAATTATTTACTGCATTTATTCGTCAAATATAAAATTTAAAGTTCCCATGAAGTAGTCTAAAATAAAACAATGGAGGGGGAAAGCATTGTCCCTTTTCTCTGGGATATTATATTCTACTCACACTGGGAAGCAACTGAAAGGTTTTAGAGGTGAGTGGGTCAGGTTGGGTGGCTCAAGCCTGTCATCCCAGCACTTTGAGAGGCCGAGGTGAGAGGATTGCCTGAGCCCAGGGGTTCAAGACCAACCTGGGCAACTTGGTGAGACCTCATCTCTACAATACATCAAAAGGAAAAAAATTAGTCAGATGCGGTAGTGCGTGCCTATAGTTCCAGCTATTGGAAGGCTGAGGCAGGAGATTTGCTTGGGTACAGCCGGTCGAGGCTGTGGTAGCCATGAGTGTGCCTCTGCACTCTAGTCTGGGCGACAGAGTGAGACTCTAACTAAAAAATAACTTTAAAAATTTTTTTAAGTGAGTGGTATTATATTTAGATACTCTAGTAAAGATCACTAACATGAGAATGGATTGATAAATTATGCTACACTCATAGATATATAGCAATATGTATCGGTATTGCACCCAGGGCTACGGCTAAACCTCACAAACATTACATTGAGTGATAAAAGCCAGCCACCTAATAACCCATACAGTATCCATCCGTGTCTATGAAGTTCAAGAACAAGCCAAAGACCTCCCAATTTTGCTGTTCTTTGTCTTTCTTTTCTCATTCCCTCCCCCCACCTCTGGCCCTGCTCAGTGGAGGCTGAAACTCCACACCTTGAATTTGTCAGAATCTTGTCCAATTCCAGGCCATAGTCCATGATGACTCTTCTATCTGAAAACATCCCTCCTCATCAAGTAATTTCACATTCATTCTTTTCATTTCAATTGAGAGGCTGTTTCCATTAGGACTTCCCTGGCCACCTTCTTCCATCCTCTCCCCACACACCCGCAAACACCAGAATCACCTTGGGATTCGTGCCTATGGGTTCTTCAAATAACTTAGACCATCCCCTCTGAACATTCACCTTACTGCATAATTTCCAGACTAAATCTCTGTCTGGCATATTGAAAGCACTTTCATCATCTACTGAGTGAATGAAGAACATGACCCCGGGCTTTTTCAGTTCATGATTCTGTCTCCTTACCTGATTTGAGGTAAGTCACTGTTACTACATCTTTATCCTTTATCACGAATTCATCACGGGCTTTTCTCCCGAGTTCAGGTGTGAAACTCACAGTAGGGAAAGGTATCCCTTCAAACCACAAGTAGTCATCTGACATGATGATGAGCTCTGTGTCCTGGTGTCAGGGTTTCAACCGCAGTCACCACCAATGATTGTGGCAGTTACTGGCAAACCAGATGCTATAGCAAAGGTTTAAAAATGCTCTAATCTCTCCCAAGAGCGTCACATGTTTGTTGCAAACTGGCTGATAAAGTAGACATTGTGACTGACATCAAAAGGTTGATGATATTGAGCAATTATGAAGTCTTTAAGAGAACATTCTGAGGGTAATCTAAGTTTGAGTTTACGCGACCAAACTGGAAATTCAAAAACAAACACAAAGACATAGAAATGTGTGCATAAACAAATATTTTTAATAATCTTAATTTGTAGGACAATTTTGGACTTACAGAAAAATTTGAAAGAGTGTTTGTTATGACCAAGTAAGTGAGAAGAAGTCACGCCTGTAAACTGAGTTTAATTAATTAGAGTCCTTTATTAACTCATGGGTCAAGAGTAGGAAAATGCCAGAAAAACTCTTGACAAATTGGTGCAATTTGTGACAAGCTTTTATAGGTAAAACTTGCAGTATTGGCTACATGGCAATTTAGTGATCATAGCAACTATTAACTAATAACTTGGCAACTAAAATGGGAGCTTCAATTGTTAGGGAGTTATGATTAATTTTATGTCCTAGGTACAGCCAGTACCCAGAAAGTCCCTGTAATTCTGCCATTAAGATATAGTTTAAGGTAGTTACATAGAGACAAGGAAGAAGAATCATTATACAATGGAGTTACCTTGGTTAGGTCACTAACAGAATATAAGAACAAACTCTGAAAATGTCAAAGCGTAACATTTGATTTCAGTTAACAAAGCATATAATCACATGGAACTTATGGCAAAGGAGTTCTATAATGGTTAGCAGGCAACGGTCAGCATAACCTGCCCAAAGGAGACAAAGCTGGGTGTCTGTGGTCATGGGAACATTACTGTAATTACACATAGGCATTGATTCTTAGGTCAGGCAGGTAACTAAAATTAAAGTTTTAAACAAAATGGAGTAAGCTGGTTAATATTATTATTAATAATTTGATGGGCATTGATTCTTTCAATCCATGAGCAAGGAATGTTTTTCCATTTGCTTGTGTTATCTTTGATTTCTTTGAGCAGTGTTTTGTAGTTCTCAAAAAGGTCTTTCATTTCTCTGGTTAGGTAGATGTCAAAGTATTTCTTTTTTTTGTGGCTAGTGTGAATGGAATTGTGCTTTTCATTTGGTTCTCTGCCTGTTTGTTGCTGGTGTATAGAAATGCAACTGTCTTTTGCACATTGATTTTGTATCCTGAAATTTTACCAAAGTCACTTACCAGTGCAAGGAACTTTTTGACTGGGTCTCTTGGGTTTTCAAGGTATAAGATCATATTGGCTGCAGAGGGATGGCTTACCTTCTTCTTTTCCTGCTTGGATACTCCTAATTTCCTTCTCCTGCCTGATTGTTCTAGCAAGGACTTCCAGCACTGCATTGAACAGGAAGGGTGAGAATGGGCAGCCTTATCTTGTTCCTGTTTTTAGGGAAATTGCTTCCAACTTCTGTCCATTAAGCAATATATTGTCTGTGGGTTTATCATAGATGGTTCTTTGATAACTATTTTGAGAAATGTTCCTTCTATGCCTAGGCGTTCAAGGGTTTTTGTCAAGAAGGAATGCTGGATTTGGTCAAAAGCTTTTTCTGTGTCTAATGATATAATCTTGTGGCTCTTGTTTTTACACCTGTTAATGAATTGAATTATGTTTATAGTCTTGTGAATGTTGAACCAGTCCTGCATCCCGGGGATGAAGCCTACTTGGTCATGGTGGATGATTCTTGAGATGTGTTGGATCCAATTTGCTAGAATCTTGTTGAGAATTTTTGCATCTATGTTCATCAAGGAGATCGACCTGTAATTTTCTTTCCTTATAAGCCGAATATCATTACAATAAAATAATTGGTTCCAATGCTACACTATTTAATATGAAGTGATTTGTTTTTCACTATTTTGTAAAAAAAAACAAAAATGTATGGTTAAGTTGCTGGTAGGTGATCCGCAAGATGTCTCCAGTGCAAAGGGTTAATTTTAACTAGACTGTGAAATGCTAAGTATATTTATTACAGTAATCCCTAAAGCAACCACTTAATAAAAGACTATACAAAGATATATAGTCAGAGTCATGAGATAAAAGTAATATTAAAAATATTAAAATATTCCAAAAAATGGAACAGAGTAGCAAAAATACGGATAAAACAAATAATAAAATACCAGTATTAAATATAAATGTTCTAAATTTATCAACTAAAACACAAGGAACAGATTTTTAAAGGAACAAAACTATATACTATCTACAAGAATCCACTTTCAATGAAATTATATAAGCAGGTTAAAATGTAAAGATATACAATAAAAACTCTACAAAGAAATTTGTTGTGGGCTATATTAATAAAGACTAAGTAGATTTTAGGGCAAGGAAAATTATTAGGAAGAGACATTACATCATGATAAAGGGGTCAATTTACAAAGAACATATAAACACCCTAAATATGTATGCATGTAAAAATGGGACTTAAAAATGTATGAAGCAAAAACTGATAAAACTGAAAAAGAAATGAACAAGTTCATAATTATAATAGGGTCTGTCAATACTCCTCTGTGAGGAATCAATGGAACAAGGAGACAAACCCTCTACAAGAATACAAACCAACCATATCTAATTGACATTTATAGAAAAGCTCACCTAAAATATCAGAATACAAGTTATTTTCAAGTATATATAAACTATCAACCAAGACAGACTATCTCCAGGGTCATAAAACAAATCTTAAATTTTAAAATTTAATTATGCAACATATGTTCTCCTAGCATAATGGAAGTAAATAAGTACATAACAGAAAGGTAACAGAAAACTTTTCAAATACTTTGGAAAACAACCACTTTCTAAATAATCCATAAGCCAAAGACGAGAGAAATTAGAAATTATTTTAATGGAAAAATATGAAAGTAAAAAACATCAAAATATATGGTACACATTAAAAATGCACAGAAAAATAAAGTATTAAATGCTTATATTAGAAATGATGATATTGGGAAAATCGAATATCTACATGGAAAATAATAAAATTGGACCCATATCTTATGCAAAACAATGAAATTGGATCCTTGTCATACACAAACATAAACAAAATAAAGATTTAAACATAGGACTTGAAACTATAAAACTTCTAGAAGAAAACATAGGAGAAAATCTTACTGACATTGGTCTTAGCATTGTTTTTTAAGATATGAGAAGAAAAAGCACAGACAACAAAAGCAAAAATAGACAAATGGGACTACATGAGGCCAGAAAGTTTCTACACACCAAAAGAAACAACCAACAGAGTGAAAAGGCAACTAGAGTCAGAAAATGTATTTGCAAACCATGTATCTGATAAGAGATGAGAAAAATATGTAAGAATCTCTCATAACTTAATAGTAAAACAGCAAATAATCTGATTTTAAAATGGGCAAAGGACTCAAATAGATGCAAGAGACCCATTTGTATATCTTTCCCCAAAGATATACAAATGGCCAACAGGTACATGAAAATATGTTCAACATCCTAGTCACCAGGGAATGCAAATCAAAGCAACAGTGACATATCACCTCATACCTGTACACTATTAATGAGAATGCAAAATGGTACAACCACTGTGGAAAATAGCATTGAGTTTCCTCAAAAGTTAAAAATAGACCTAATCTAATCTAGCAATCCCACTGCTGAATATTATTTAAAAAACATTGGGCATCAGTATGTTGAAGAGATATATGCATTCCTGCGTTTATTGCAGCACTGTTCATAATAGTCAAGTTATGGAGACAATCTAAATGACCATCAGTTACTATATAGATTAAAAAAATGGGTATATACATGCAACGTACTATTCAGCCTTGAGCAAGAAGAAAATCCTGTCATATGTGACAGCATGGATAAACCTGAAGGATGTTATGCTAAGTGAAGTATACCAGGCACGAAAGGACAAAGACTGCATGATTCCACATATGTGAGGTATCTAGAATAGTCAAACTCATAGGAACAGGGAGTAAAATGATACAACGATGATTGCCAGGGGTTGGGAAGGAAAGAAATAATAAACACAACAGAATTCAATAAAATTGGAAACAGAAAAGTAATAAAGAAAATTGATGAAACAAAAGTTGATAACTTGGAATAAATAAAAGTAACTTGATAACACTCTAATGATCTTTATCGAGAGAGCAAGAGTGAGAGAGATGGATAGCACATTCCAACATCTGGAATGTGAGAAGAGATTTCACAGATATTTGAAAAATAATGAGAGAGTACTACAAACAACTCTATGTTCACAAATTCAACAATTTGTAGTAAATGAACCATTTCCTCAAAAACCACAACGTACTAAAACTCACCCAAGATGAAATAGAAAATGTGGATTGTCCTATACATAACAAAGAAATTAAATTGATAGTTTAATACTCCTATATAAAAGAAATCTGCAGGCCTCCATGATTTCTTTAGTGAATTCGACCAAATACTAAAAGAAAAATACCAACTCTATACATTCTTCTTCCAGAATATCGAATAAATGTAAACACTTCTCAACTCTTTTTATGAAATGAGCATTATCTTCATACTAGGAATAAGCAAAGTGTCAAAAAGAAAAGAACAGGCCAATATTGTTTGTAAGCACAGATCCAAAAATTCTGAACAAAATATTAGAAATTGGAACCCAGCAATATATACAAAGAATAATAAACCATGCCTAGGTGGGCTCTGTCCTAGGGAAGCAAGGCTGATTCAATATTAAAAAATCAAGCAATGCAATCTACACACCAACAGGCTAAAGTAAAAAAATCTCATGTAAGCATATCAGTGGATGCAGAAAATTCACTTAATAAAATTCATCATACATTCTTGATAAAAGTCTTTAGTTAGCTAAGAATAGAAGGAAACTTTCTATACCTAATAAAGAACAGCTTCAAGAAACTATAGTATATTACACTTAATAGTGAAAGAATACTTTCCCCCCAAAGATTGAAAACAAGGCAAGGATGTATATGATCACCACTTTTATTCATCAACATAATGGAAGTCTTATTCAATTCAATAATTCAAGAAAAAAAGTCATACATTTTGGAAAAGAAAAAATAAAACTCTGTTTATTTGCAGACATCATAAAATATACTTAAGCTAAAAATGAGTTTAGCAAGATTACAGAATATATGATCAATACATAAAAATTAGTTGCACTTCACTAGAGTAGTAGAGTACTATAAAAAACTAAAAATTTTAAGATGCCATTTATAATAGCTCCTCACAAAAAGAAAGCACAGGCATAAGTAAAATATGTACAGGTTTTGGATGCTAAAAATTGTAAAATGCTAATAAAAGAAATCAAAGACCTAAACATATGGGAAGACATACTGTGTTGATGGTTTGGAAGACTAAATGTAGTAAAGACGTCAATCCTCTCCCAATAGAGCTAAAAAGTTAACCTAATCACAGTCAAAATCCCAGCAGCAGTTTTGTAGATATAAACAAGCTGATTGAAAATTTGTATGGAAAAGAAACTAAAGTAGCTGAAAAAGTGATGCTGAAAAAGAAGAATTAAGTTGAAGGAATTATACTCACTGATTTTAAAACTTACTTTAAAGAAACAGTAATGAATACAGTGTGGTGTCATCATGGAGACAGTATCAAAAATCCCAAAATAGATGCACACAAATAGATGCACACCAATGATATGATTTTTGGCAACGGCACAGAGTCAATTACATAGAGAAAGGATATTGCTTTCTGAGAGACCCAAGAAACCAAGAAACTTAAAAAGCCATACTTGCTGTAAAAGTAGTGTTTAGTTCACTATATTTTATATATCCCTACTTCATGTTCATTGTACTTTATGAAATCTTAGTTACCTCATGTTTACTATATATTTTGTGTATTCCTACCTCATGTTCATTGTACTTTATGAAATCTTAGTACTTTAAATCCTATCTCAGATCCTGTAAAATTAGGCATATGTTGGGTGCCGGGTAGCGACTGATTGTGTAGTTATATAATGTCTTAAGTAGTGTTTGTATTTAGAACTCTTAGGTTAAGCATTGTTAGTTCCAATTGCCATGCTGAATTCTGCTTTTACAATGGGATGTAAATGTTAAAGCGATAAGCCCCTTTCAGACATTCCTTTGCAGCAGACTTGGAGACGCTAGTAATCTCCTGCCTGCTTGCTCAGGTTAATTTATACGCAATGACTGTATGAACCTAACTTATCTGACATTCCACTCTGCCCGTTAAGTGGGTTTCTGTCAATCATGGGCAGTCAGGTTGAAGCCCATGAAAGGTACCTACCAATACCAAGTGTTCCCGTACCCATTAGGAGAAATTACCCAATCATGTAACACCAAGTTTAAAGTTCTTTCCCCTCCCTCTGTAATGGTGTATAAAAACTGCTTGCCATACTGGATCGAGGCTCTCGTCCCTGAAGCCACTGCTGGCTTCATGCGTGAGCCCAGACTCGACCTGAATAAAGACCCTTGTGTGTTTGCATCAGAGCTGGCTCTTTGGTGGTCTCTCGGATTTTGAATTTTGGGTTTAACACTTTCAGTAAATAATGTTACTACAAATTAACTTTGACCTACATTTCACACTTTATAAAAATAATTCAAAGTGGATCATAGATCGAAATACAAAACATAAGATTATACACTTTTAGAAGAAAATACAGGAGAGAATCTTTATGACTTGGAGTTAGGCAAAAAGTTCTTAGAAATGACATCAAAAGAACAACCTGTGAAATAAATGTGAGAAATCAGACCTTGTGAAAGTTTATTTATTTATTTATTTTTTTTTTGAGTTGGAGTCTCACTCTGTCGCCCAGACTGGAGTGCAGTGGCCGCTCCCAGCCACCGCAGCCTCGACCTGCTGGGCTCTGGCGATCCTTCTGCCTCAGCCTTCTGAGTAGCCGGAATTACAGGCATGTGCTACCACGCCCGGCTGATTTTTTTTTGTTTATTGTAGAGATGAGGTCTTGCTGCCCAGGCGGGTCTCGAACCCGCAGGCTCAGGCAATCCACTCACCTCAGCCTCCCAAAGGTGCGGGATTACAGGCTGAGCCACCGAGCCCGGTGAAAGTTTATTTTTTTAAAAGTTACTCTTCAAAATAACATATTAAGCCAACAACAATAACAACAACAACAACAACAACAACAACAAATAAACCAGAGATGGAGAGAAAATACTTATAAATAGCATATGTGGTAAAGGACTTGTTCCCAGAATATATAAAGAAAAAACATTTTTTAAAGGAACAAAATATTTGGACAAACACTTCACCAGAGAAGATATACTTGAATATAGCGAGAACAGAATAATGGCATAATGGATTTCCATGCATGTAGTACCAAGATTTGATCATTCAAATTTTGCCATTTTTATCTATTTCTTTCTTTTTTTTCCCCCCTCTTTTTTTGAGTTAGAGTTTCACTCTGTCACCCAGGCTGGAGTGTAGTGGCACACTCACAGCCACCCCAGTGTTGACCTGCTGGGCTCCGGCAATCTTTCCACCTCAGCCTTCCAAGTAGCTGGAACTACAGGATGCACTACCATGCCTGGCTAATTTTTTGATATATTGAAGGTCTCACCACGTTGCCCAGGCTGTTTTCAAACCTGGGCTCAGGCAATCCTCTCACCTTGGCCTCCCAAAGTGCTGGGATTACAGGCTTCTGTTAACATTCCTGGCCTGTTTTATCTATTTCTTTCAGTTTTTTTTTCTGCTGGAGTATTTTGGTTATTATTTTATTTTATTTTTTATTCCAATAACTTTAGGGGTACACATGGTTTCTCGTGTGTGTGTGTGTGTGTGTGTGTGTGTGTGTGTGTGTGTGTGATCTTTAGGATTTTCTACATAAAAGATTATGGTGTCTGTGGACAGAGAAATTTACTTCTTCCTTTTCAATTTGGTTTCCATTACCTTTTGTTGCCTAATTGTTCTGGCAAGAGCTTGCAGTATGTTGAATAGCAATGATGAAAGTGAGCATCCTTGTCTTAGAGGAGAAACTTTTCAGTCTTTCACAATTGAATGTGATGTTAGCTGTGGTGGTCTGGGAACAACTTCAAATTAAATAATTTTCTGTTTAAATTTAGGTGAAATTTTCATTGTTGAGAATAATGATTCTAGAACCAATGTTCAACTGAATTAGCAAATGTTGCTCATGTCTTACCTGAGTTCATCACACAGGTGAGACATGAACCCAGTCAGTCTGAGCTCAAGTGACCTTCACTTTTCAGCCTCCCAAGTAGCTGGGACTACAGGCACATGCCACCATGCTCAGCTAATTAAAAAAAAACAATTTTATAGAGACATGGTCTCTCTATGTGGCCTAGGCTAGACTCAAACTCCTGGGCTGGAGCAGTCCTCCCACCTCGGCCTCTCAAAGTGTTGGGAGAACAGTTGTGAGCTGCCATGCCTGGCCTTGTATGTCTGTTTATTTAGAATAACAAGCAGAAAACAAAGCAATTCAACACTTATTTACATTTCCTCTTTTCAGATTCCATTCCATGTGCATTTTTTCTTATTTCTTTTGTATATTCTGAATCGACAAAATATTAGACATATTTATCATGTACAACATGTTGTTTTATAATACGTGAATATTGTGGGAAGGCTAACTTGAGATCATTATCATATATATCCCATCTGACAAAGGATTAATAAGCAGAATATACAAGGAGCTCAAAAACTCAAGAAAAAAATGATCCAATTTTAAAATGGGCAAAAGAGGCCAGGCGAGGTGGCTCAAGTCTGTAATCCCAGCATTTTGGGAGCCTGAGGTGAGGGAATTGCCTGAGCCCATGGGTTTGAGAACAGCCTGGGCTATTTGGTGAGACCTCATCTCTACAATAACACCAAAAAATGATCCGAGTGTCATGGTGTGCGTCTGTAGTTCCAGCTCCTTGGAAGGCTGAGGTGGAAGGATCGCATAAGTCCCACAAGTCAAGGCTGTAGTGGCCATGTGCATGCCACTGCACTCTAGCCTGGGTGACAGAGTGAGACTCCAACTCAAAAAAAAAAAAGGGCAAAAGATGTGAATAGACAGTTCTCAAAACTACATATACAAATGGCCAACAAGTCTATGAAAAAATGCTCGGCATCACTAGCATCAGAAAAATATGAATTCAAACTACAATGAAATACCATCTCACCTCTATTGAAAACAGCTTTTATCCAGAAGGCAATAATGAATGCTGATGAGAATGCAGAAAAAAAGGGTATGCTGGCATCCCTTTGGTGGAACTGTAAATTGGTGGGAATGTAAATGAGTACAGTCGCTAGGGAGAACAGTATGGAAGATTCTAAGAAAACCAAAAGTAGAGCTACCATATGATCCAGCAATCCCTATTGCCAGGTATATATTCAAAAGGAAGAAGACAAGCATATTGAAGAGATTCCTACACTCCTATGTTTACTGCAGCAGTTTTTATAATCACCAAGATTTGGAGTCCACCTAAGCATCCATTAATGGATGAGTGGTTAAAGAAAATGGTGTATATATACATACCATGGAATATCATTAAGCCATAAAAAGAATGAAATCCTGTCATTTGCAACAATAAGGATCGAACTGGAAGGCCTTGTGTTAAGTGACAAAAACCAGGTCCAGAAAGACAAATTTCGCAAGCTCTCACTCATATGTGGGAGCTAGCAAATAAAGCAAATGAATGCATGGAAAAATATATGCATTACTATTACTTTACATACTTGTCTTTTTTCCATAAGAACATTTGAAATCTGTCTGAGCAATTTTCAAGATTACAGTGCATTGTTATAAGTATTGTCACCTCAATGTTCAAGAGATCTCTTAAATTTATTACTTCTGTCAGCCAGACATGGTGGCTCCAGTCTGCAATCTCAGTACTTCGGGAGGCAGAGGTAAGAGGATTGCCTGAGCTCAGGGGTTCAAGACCAGCTTGGTCAACATAGCGGGACCTCGTCTCTACAGTAAATCAAAATAATAGTTAGGCATGGTGGCACATGCCTGTGGTTCCAGCTACTTGGAAGGTTGAAGCGGAAGGGTCACCTGAGCCCATCAGGTCAAGGCTGCGATGGCCAAAACCCTGGGTGACAGAGTGAGACTCTGACTAAAAAAAAAAATATTACTTCTATCTACCTGACATTTTGTATCCTTTGACTAACATCTCCCCACTCCACCCTATCCCCTGGTAACCACTATTCTGCTCTCTGCTTGTATGAGCTCAATGTTTTTAGATTGTACATATAAGTGAGGTTATATGATATTTGTCTTTCTGTGCTTGGCTTATTTTACCTAATGTTCTCCAGGTTCATCCATCTTTCTGCAAATGACAAGATTTCCTTCTTCTTAAAGGTTTGATAGTATTCCATTGTAGATTGATATCACATTGTCTTTATCCATTCACCTGTTGATGGAGACGTTATGTTGATTTTGCATCTTGGCTATTTGGAAGCCAATGTCTTGGTTATTGTCAAGTCGGTATGGCAGTAAGTCATATGGATTTTTGAATAAGATTGTGGGAAATGCAATTTATACAACCAAGCATCTATCCCACCTGTCGAGGGCTTTGATGTCCTCTGCAACCCTAAGAGCACTGGAATCCTAAGAAAACTAAAAGTAGATCCAGCAATATGATCCAGCAATCCCACTGCCAGGTATATATCCAAAAGGAAGGAGACAAACATATTGAAGAGATTCCTACACTCCTATGTTTACTGCAGCAGTGTTTACAATTGTCAAGCGTCCAACAATGGATGAGTGGTTAAAGAAAATGGGGTATATACACACACCATGGAATATTATTTAGCCATAAAAAGAATGAAACCCTGTCATTTGCAACAATGTGGGTGGAACTGGAAGGTCTTCTGTTAAGTGACAAAAGCCAGGTCCAGAAAGACAGATTTCGCATGGAAGATGTCATCCATGGGGTAAGATATTTAAAATAAAAAGTACACACACATGAACCTGTCAATCCCAAACCCTGTACAAATGCATAAGGGTGTTATTCAGCGTCTATAGGAAAACACAAGGATGTGAGTGAGTGCACACTCGTCACCATGTCGTGATAGGAAGTTTCTCTAACCATGTTCCCAGTGTTTGGGGGAACTTCCTTACTTCCTGGCACAATAAATTGTTCCAGGCTCATCTTGTCCAAGACCTGGAATCAGTCTGCAAAGATCTTTTGTGTCTTTTATGGAGAATAACATTTAAAAACCACTACTGGGGTGTCATTGTTTCTAGGGACCCTCAGATAGCAGAGAGAGGAAGCGTATGCATATATGTATACATACATATATACATATATGTATACATACATATATTTTAAAATTATACATACATATATACATATATATATATATAGAGAGAGAGAGAGAGAGAGAGATGTATCTATGTCTATTTCCCTATTAAAAGTCTTGAGTTCTTATTGGTATCAATTATTCCAAGTCAACACCACAGAGTTTATCATCATCTTCCCCCTTTATATATTATGCAACTCCCTTCTCCAACAGTGAGGATCCTGGGTCCATTAGCCTCACTATATGTAATCATTTGCTCAGTCGTAGAATGGACAAAAGTGATGTTAGAATTAAACAAGCCCCGCCCGGGGCTTTTTGGGTGGGGGGTCAGCCTATAATCCCGCACTTTGGGAGGCTGAAGCGAGTGGATTGCCTGAGCCCGTGGGTTCAAGACCAGCCGGGCAAGGGGAGACCTCATCTCTACAATAAATCAAAAAATTAGCTGGAAGTAGTAGGCGTGCCTGTAATTCCAGCTACTTGGAAGGCTGAGGCGAAGGATCGCCGAGCCCAGCAGGTCGAGGCTGCGGTGGCCGGAGCGGCACTGCACTCCAGTCTGGGCGACAGAGTGAGACTCCAACTCAAAAAAAAAAAAAAAAAAAAAAAAAAAGAATTACAAGCCCACGCCACTGCAAAAACAAACTAACATCAGCCAAAATTAAGACTGTTGAGGTAGAAATAATCAGATAAAGATTTACTGGGGCTGGGCCCAGAGGCTCAGCCTATAATCCCAGCACTTTGGGAGGCTGAAGCGAGTGGATTGCCTGAGCCCGTGGGTTCAAGACCAGCCCGGGCAACTTGGCGAGACCTCATCTCTACAATAAATAAAAAATTAGCTGGAAGTAGTAGTGCGTGCCTGTAGTTCCAGCTACTCGGAAGGCTGAGGCAGAAGGATCGCCTGAGTCCAGCAGGTCGATGCTGGGGTGGCCATGAGTGTGTCACTGCACTCCAGCTTGGGTGACGGAGTGAGTCGCTGACTCAAAAACAAAAACAAACAAACAAACAAAAAAGGTTTATTGGAAGCAGAGGATTGACCTGGGAAGACACAACGACCAAGTTGAGCTTGTTCCAAGTCTGCTTACACATTGGAATGCTTTCATGAGAAAGTTTAGTAGAAGGTGATATGGAAACCCACTATTGTCTGTCCATATTGCCACAGCCCTTAAAGAAAGGCATAACGTTTCAGCGGGCCTGCATGTGCCTATATTCCTGAGTACTAGCAAAAGAAAGTATATTCCCTTATCTCCTATACATTCCCCATTAAATCACTTCAAAGAACCCGTTACCTTCTGTAGATTTCACTCACTCAACTGAGAGAAGTGAACTCCTATTCACTTCCTTTATCAGGGGTCATGGATTTGAAAATATAGCACCCATGTAACCATAAGCCTTGCAATTTATATAGATTTTTGAGAGTTGCAACTACTAATCAACAATATGCGGCACTGAATAATGTTTTACTTTGTAATAGGCTCTGTTAACTCCCTTACTCTACGGCAAGCTTAAAAAACTCCTTGGTTTGGTGTTACTGATAGCACTGCGGGTTACCTTTTGGTAGCCAGCGCCAGGAAATGTGGACCATAAATGCCACTGTTAACAAAATGTGGCTGTAACTTGAGTTCTATACAATGCTCTGTTGATCACATAGTCTACATATAGGTAGGTACCAGCAACCCTAAACTTATAAAAATGGATGGTGGAACCTAAGGTGTGAGCAAACTTATTTCAGAAATGCCAGAAGCCAGGTTCTGCTCCCTGAACGTGAACTTAGAAATAAACTTCTTTCTGCCAGTTCCCTGTCTCTTGATTTTATTGGCATCGAGAGATAGCAGCTGAGAGACTGTAACAAAGGAATGAAGGCCTCATATCAGTGCTGTCCTCATCCTTGGAGGGTCAGTACATACAGAGGTGACAGTCACTGGATACAGATTAGAGCACGCAGGATGAAACACACTATGAGCCGGGCTCGGTGGCTCAGCCTGTAATCCTGTGCCTTTGGGAGGCTGAGGTGAGTGGATTGCCTGAGCCCGCAAGTTTGAGACAAGCCTGGGCAGCGAGACCTCATCTCTACAATAAATCAAAAAAATCAGCCGGGCGTGGTAGCGCATGCCTGTAATTCCGGCTACTCAGAAGGCTGAGGCGGAAGGATCGCCGGAGCCCAGCAAGTTGAGTGGCCAGGAGCGGCCACTGCACTCCAGTCTGGGCGACAGAGTGAGACTCCAACTCAAAAAAAAAAAAAAGAAACACACTATGAGCAAGACAAGGGACCTTCATGATTCAGAAACAGATCAGCAAAACTTCATGATTCCGAAATGAACCGATGTCCTTTTCAATGTCAGTAGGTTGCATATTAATCAGCACATTAATCAGTGTTAATCAGTATGTAGGCCGAAATTGCAACAATACGGAGAAGATGAGCCTGGCCCTTGTGCAAAGGTGACACACACGTTTGTGCAGGGTTCCACATTTTTTATTTTTATTTTTTGAGTTGGAGTCTCACTCTGTCTCCCAGACTGGAGCGCAGTGGCTGCTCCTGGCCACCGCAGCCTTGACTGCTGAGCTCCAGCGATCCTTCCGTCTCAGCCTTCCAAGTAGCTGGAATTACAGGCGCGTGCTACCACGCCCGGCTGATTTTTAAAATTTATTGCAGAGATGAGGTCTCGCCAAGTTGCCCAGGCGGGTCTCGAACCTGCGAGCTCAGGCAATCCACTCACCTCTGCCTCCCAAGGTGCGGGATTACAGGCTGAGCCACTGAGCCCGGCTGGGGTTCCACATTTAAAAAAATATCACTATGTCAACAATCTGTGGAACTCATGATAAGATCTGCGGGACTCCCGGTAAGATTCTTCGGGGACAGGGCGTAAGCCATGAATCGCCAGACTTCCCCTAGGTGGTTATTTAGGAAGCCTGACCAAGGTGATTTAGGCTATCACCAACCAGAGCTCAAGGTTTGTTTAAATTCTTGCCAGTCTTAAGCAGTGCCTGGGGCCAAGACTGTGCTCCTGAGTCACTCTGTGAGTGTTTTGTCTTCCCATCTGCTGTTGCGTATGTGAAAGGCAGTTTAGTCCATTTGTTTGTATTTTTTCTTTTTTTTTTGAGTTGGAGTCTTACTCTGTCGCCCAGGCTGAAGAGCAATGGCATGCTCACAGCCACCCCAGTGATGACCTGCTGGGCTCTAGGGACCCTTCTGCCTTAGCTTTCTAAGTATCTGGAACTACAGGCACTGTAGCAGGAAAAATAGAGAGATCGTGACACCAAGACTATTATAGGAAGGGGCACTTTATTACGCTGGCTAGCACAGCAGGCTGAGAATTTAATGCGTCCAACTCGAGTGCCCCAGAACAAGAGACCTGGGGTCTTATACCCTTGTTTAGGTAAGGGAGGGGGGGTCGTGTTGAGTGATTACATATTTCCTTTGGAATCTTACAAGGTTGTACTCAGCAAAATCAGATTTTTCAAAGAACAAATGGTTTCCAGGAACTGCAGGCTTGTAAACTGTCAACTTCAGAAGGGGGTTTTTGGATAAGTCTGTGAATTAGCCACTCTTTTTGCATATCCATTAAATGGCTAGTCTTTGGGCCATTTGGCCTTTCCCAAACAAAACCTGCCTGGAGCCCGGGAGGGTCTTAAAGTTGCAACTTGCCTTTCAAAAGGAAATACCTTTAACTGCTATCAACTCCTTTCCTGCCCTGGGCTAGTGATTGCTATGAGGCCAACTGCTGATCCTGAACCAGCTACATGTTTCTGTGTTTATTCACTCAATCATACAAGATATATATTTGAGCATTTGCCGCATTCTGCCACAGTATGAGCTACCACGCCTGGCTAATTTTTATTTATTTATTGTAGAGACCAGGTCTAGCTAAGTTGCCCGGGCTGGTCTCGAATCCGCGGACTCAGACAATCCATTCACTTTGGCCTCCCAAAGTGCTGGGATGACAGGCTGAGCTACTGAGCCCAGCCCATTTGTTTCTGTTTATATTCCATTCTGGGGTTCTCCCCCATCTTTGGCGTTTTTGTAAAATGTGGATGTCATTTTAATTCTGCAAAATGTTAAGGTATTTTCTGTTTCCCAAAATCAAAACTGTGTAAAAACATATACTCAGAGAAGAACCATCCTCTGCCCCCTCCTACCACCGTGTCCCCACCCTCCTTCTGTAGACAGTCTCATCTCACACCCACCAGTTTCTGTTTCCTTCCCTCCCCTCATTTCCTTCTCTTGGTTGTTTGGTGTTTTTTGTTTTTTTCTTGTGTTAGGTACCTAAGCCATGTATGGGCAGGTGAAGTCTGGGCCTCCAACTGGTCCTCCCTTCTCCTGGTTTGAGGATCAGGTACCCTTTGTGTTGTTACATGCTCCCCACCGCCTTCCTCCCTCGCCTGGCAGAGCATCCCGCGACTGTTAATCCTTCCCTTGTGTTTTTGTGATTAATGTTCGGGTCTCACGTTTGAGTGAGAACATATGGTATTTGGTTCTTTGTTTCTGTGATAGAGTGCTAGGAGTGATTGTAATTAGCCTACACAAAGTAGGTATAAAAGAAAAAAAATCCCAAAGGCAGCAAAATAGAAATGCCAAACTACCTACTGGGGAAGACCAATTGTCTGGTGCCTTTCTTAAGTTTACATTTAGATCTATATCTATGTTTCCTTGGAGACCTTTTAATTTGCTCTTCACTTATGATACTTTTATTTTTTAACCATTTGCTTCCTGAGGTCATTAGGGGTCCTTTTTTATTTCTATTTCTTAACCTTCTGAAAAAATCAATTTCTTTTTTTTTAATTATAAAGATGTGGGGTACAATTCAGGATTAGGTATACAAACATTGATTTTGAAGGGTTTCCCTTGTTGATGAGGTGTGCCCCCGCTTCCTCACCTAGCAGTTTCCCTCAACTGCCAATCCCAACCTCCCTCCCCTCACAGTTTCCCACTACTGCCAATCCCTTTCTTATTGTATTATAATTGTTCAAGGTCGGCTTCTGAGTGAGAACATATGGGACTTTGTTCTCTATTTCTGTGATAGATCACTGAGTATGATAGACTCTAAATCCATCCAAGCTCCTGTGAAACCCATATGCTTGTCCTTCTTTATGGCTGTATAATATTCCATTGTGTATATGTACCACAATTTTTTTTAATCCAGTACAGCTTCGATGGGCAGCATGGTTGGTTCCATGTTTTTGCTATTATGAATAGAGCTGCAAAAAACAAATGTGTGCAGGTATCTTTTTTGTGGAATGATTTGAGTTCCTTTGGGTATATTCCCAATAGGGGAATTGCTGGGTCATATGGAAGGTCAATATCCAGTTCCTTCAGAAACCACCACACTGTCTTTCAAAAAGGTTGCACTAGTTTGTGTTCCCACCAGCAGTGTAGAAGTGTTCCTTTTTCTCCACATCCTCGCCAGCATCTGTGGTTTGTTTTATTAATGATGGCCATTCTTACTGGGGTTAGGTGGTATCTCAGTGTGGTTTTGATTTGCATTTCTCTGAGGATGAGGGAGGTTATCATCACTCATCATCAGAGAAACAGACACTTTTTCATGTGTCTGTTGGCTGCCCATATAGCTTCTTTTGAGAAGTGTCTATTCATGCCTTTTGCTCACTTTGTAATGGGGCTGTTTGCTTTTTCCTTTCGGCGAGTTTGAGTTCCTTGTAGATCCTAGATGTTAGGCCTTTGTCAGATATGCAGTTGGCAAATATTTTTTCCCTTTCTGTGGGCTGTCTCCCTGCCCTCTTGATGGTTTCTTTTGCTTTGCAGAAGCTCGTTAGTTTAATGAGGTCCCACTTGTCTATCTTATTTCTTAAGGTATGGGCATTTAGGGTTCTGAATAGGAATTGGTTGTCAGTTCCAATTTCCATAAGTGTGTCTCCTGCGTTTTCTAAGATTCTTATAGTTTGAGGTTTTATGTTTAGGTCTTTGATTCATTTAGAGTGAATTTCTGTGTATGGTGATAGGTAGGGGTAAAAATCAATTACTTTACTTACATTTTGAATTTCTGATGCAAGTGGTTTTTCCTGTCTCCAAATGCTTATATGAGGATATTTCATTCCCTCTTGGTCCATTTCTTCTGAGTGTGTGTGTGTGTATGTGTGTGTGTAACCGAATCTCTCTTCTGCTTTCTTCTGAACTTAGCTGGGAACCACACTCTTTCACTGACAGGCAGATGCTTGGGTGGTTTGCAAGATTCATAGCTCAGGTGCACCCTCTGCCGTCTCTGTAGTGAAGGGCATTTTCGTTCCTGTGTGGCATTTTGTTAGGGAGGAGGGGATGCCCAATGACCGGAAGAGTTGTTTCTTTCATTTTTTTCCTATTTTACTTTTTATTTTCGCACCCTAAAGTGACACCCACCTCCATTTTCTCGTCATCAGTCAATCTCCAAAGTATCCCTTCTGTTTTACCCTCTCCCTTAGAAGCGACGCTTCCCAAGTCACTGCCACAAGTGTGAGCACTTTACCAGGATATCACTTAGGGTGGAATTTGTCCACTGGGGTGACTGTTGCTCAGCTTCAGAATTTTTGATCCTCCCTTCTTTCCTTCACATGGGTTGTCTCCCACTTGAAGAGTAGATCTGCTGGAAACGGGTGCTAACTCTTCCTTTTTCAAGAGCCGTCTAACATTCTTAGCCTTTAACTATGCTGAAGGTGTGGGGCGTGTGTGGTGTTGTGGGTCTCGCAGGCGTGTTGTCCAGGGTGTGAAGACTCCTCATTTCGGTGCTTGCATGATTGTTTCACTTCAGCACATTGGATGCATCCAGAATCTCAGTATTGGGAAGAAGAACTGGCACCATGCAGACCATCGTGTTTTATACAGTTTTTTTCTTAGGGTCTCCCACGGAATTTATGTTAGTTAAAATTAAATGAAGAAACAGAAGGAGTTTATGCTCAGGGATGCGGATAGTGCAATGGTTTGGTTAGCCTTAAAACACACAAGATGACCCGTGGGTTCATGGGTTCACATTCTTTCTCTCTCTTCTCTTTCCCCTCTTCTCTCTCTTCTCTTTTTTCTCTCTCTTCTCTCTCCTGTCTTGCTCTGTTTCTCCTGCTCTCTGTGTGTTTTGCTTTCTTTCTTCTCTCTTCATCTCTGTCTCTCTTTCTCTCTTCCCTCTCTTTTCTTCTCTCCTCTCTCTCTCTCTCTTGTTTAGGTGCACATGCCTCTATCTGAATAACTTGAGCCAGGAGGTTTAGACTCTGGACAACCAAGAAACATTATTCCTGAAAACGGTTCTAATACCTGACAAACATCTGACCTCCCCAAAACAATACGGATGGAGCTGCTATGTTATTGCATATATCAAGACAGCCAGAAGGGAGGATTTTGAATGCTGTCACCATGAAGAAACAATAAATGATTAAAGTGCTGGCACCCGAACTTCTGTGTTATCTTCCAGAAGTTTTACAGTTTTGCAGTTTACATTTAGGTCCATGATACACTTTGAGTCAATTTCTATGAAGGATGAACGTCTCTGTCTAGATTCACTTCTGCATGTGTTTGGCCATTCATCGAAAAGATGATCTTTTCTCCATTAGTTTGCCTTTTCTCCTTGGTCACAGATCAGTTAACCATGTCTGTGTGAGTGTATCTCTTACATAAATTTGTGAATCTGTTGTGCTGTGCATCTATGAAACAAAAAGGTCAAACAGCCCCTATCACCGACAGGTTAAGTATTTAGTTAACATCTGTTAAGTGGGAAATCTGGTCTTTCAACATTGGTCTACCTGATGTTAACGCCCATCTGCTTTCCACTCGTTCTACAGCTGGCACTGCAAGTAGACACTCTGAATCCAAACCCAAAGTCCTGCCTCTTTTTGTGGAAGACAAAACTGAGCCCCGCATGGTTTCTTCTCTATTGGAATCACTGGTAATGTTTACGCCGCTGTGGTTAGTGGTATTCGTATGGAAGTTCCAGAATCCAGGTCCGGCTCTCAACTTGGAAGTTCTCTGACCTTGACTAAGATTTTTCTTTGACTTCCACCCCTGTCCACTCAGTTCTGTTGGCTAGATACCAATGTTGGTTCTGAAAGGAATGTCCTTACAGTTGGTCAAGGGCCTTGGGGGAAAATGACGATTCAGTTGAGCAAGCGGGGAATAACGAGCTCTCTCTGATGTCCATTTCAGCCCTTCCAGAGTGTGAGGTGTTCTGGCTTTACTCAGTGTCCTGGACGTGCCTCTAATGTGCACTGCGGGTGACTCTCTAGAATGTTCCTCACCAGGTCTGTACATACATGCCACACCCTCTGTAGCCTCATGAATATTCAGGGATATAACTACTCATTACCTTGGGAGAAGTCACAACTAGCATTAAAGAATTCACTAAAAAACAAAGAAACAAACACACCAAAGTCAAAGATGTACCATCTTCCCTAGCAAACAACAGGAGCTTAAACACCACAAGTGTTATTAGCCTATTAAATAAGGGATGTGGAGAGCAGGTCTCACAGTCCCACTGATGCTGTCTGTGTGTGTCCTGGATGGTGATAGCTATGGATTGGAGACTCTGGTGTGATGGGAAAAAAATCATTCAAAAAAGAGAAAGAAAGACTACCCACTGTACCCTCTAATTAGATGCATCAAGCCCAAATATTTTAAACGTTCTGGCATGGAGGAAAGATAGCTCTCTAAAATCACAGAGCTGGCAAATGCAGAAACGAAGTAATTCTGGCTTTGGGATGGGGATTTTGTCTATCTTTTACAGGTAAAGACCGATTTGGTATGTCTTGGGCAGAAGCCAATGTTTGTCAATGAGTGAATGTGTGTTTCTGGGAGTGAGAGGCTAAAACTGAGGATGGACAAAGCACACATGTAGAACTGGAATTGAGATCTGTCCTTTCCACTTGCTGGTTGACTACAGGCAGGATGCTTGACCTCTCTGAGTCTCACTTATTCATCTATCTATCATCTATTATCTATCATCATCTGTCTATGTCTCACTCTGTTGCCCACGCCGGAGTGCAGCGGCATGATCACGGCTACTGCAGCCTCAACCTCCTGGGCTCAGGTGATCCTTTGGCCTCAGCCTCCCACGCAGCTGGGACTACAGGCACGTGCCACCACGCCCGGCTAATGTTTTGATTTTCTGTAGAGATGAGGTCTCACCGTGTGGCCCAGGCTGGCCCGGAGCTCCTGGGCTCAAGGGATGCTCCCTCCTCGTCCTCCCTGAGTGCTGGGATTCCAGGCGTGAGCCACCCCACCGGTTCGGCTCTCGTTGTTTAAGAATAATTACCCGGGAGCAAATGACAAGAGCCGGAGATGAGCACACGAGGCCCGCCTCGCCGCAGCGGCTCTCGCCTTGGGACCTGGCCTCTGCGGCTCGCAGAGCACCGGCGGCTGGTCCGCCCCTCCCCCACCTTGCCCCGCGCCCTCGCGCCTCCGCAGGTCTGGGGGGCAAAGGGTTCCCCTTTCCGAGAAGCGCCCGGGGACCCCCTCCCGGGCCGCCGCGGCGGGCACCCCAGGGCGGGCGCTCCCGGCCGACGGGGCACCCCGAGGCCCCGGGCGGGGCGCCGCGCGGCTGCGAGCGGGGCGGGGCGGGCGCGGCGCGGAGAGCTTAAAGCCCGGCGCGGCGCGGCGCGGCCCGGGCGCGCCACCTGCAGGACGATGAGGGGCCTGGCGGGCTGCAGGGGCTGAACGCAGGTGAGGCCGCCTGGCAGGGGGGAGCATCGAGCAGGGGCGTCGAGACGGGCAGGTCGCGGCGTCCTCCAGGTGTCCCGGTGTTTCCAAGTGCTGCACAGTAGTCGGCGCAGAACGGAAGGTCTAGGAGTCCTGGGTTCGCCGCCTGGCTCTTCCCCTTGCTGGTTAGGTGATCGCGGGTGATGATGGGTGATCACGAGTGAGCACGCTCTCTCCGAGCCTCAGCCTTCTCATCTGTATCATAGTCGTAATAGCCGGGTGTGGTGGCTCACACCTGTAATCCCAGCACTTTGGGAGCCTGAGGCGGGAGGATCGCTTGAGCCCAGGAGTTTGAGACCAGCCAGGGCAAAATAGCAAGACTTCGTCTCTAGAAAAAAAAAAAAATTAAAAAACTGGCCAGGCATGGTGGCACGCGCCTGTAGTCCCAGCTGCTCAGGAGGCTGAGGCGGAAGGATCATCTGAGCCCAGGAGGTGGAGGCTGCAGTGAGCGGTGATGGTGCCACTGCCCTCCAGCCTGGGTGACAGAATGGGACTCCGACTCAAGAAAAATAATAATAATAACCTTTAAGAAAGAGGAAGCTTATTAAGTCTTGTTTTGGAACGTTCTCCAAGGTCTGTTGTTAGGGAAGCAAGGCACAAAAGAAACAGAAGATAGACTAAGCTGTCTTTTATGTAAGAAAAAGAGGCCACAGGCCATTCGTACAGGCTTGCCTGGGTAGTCACAAAAATCTCTATGGACTTCACAACAATGACATCAGGAGCCTGTGGGGAGGATGACAGCATGGCTGTGGGCAGAGATGGTGGGGAAGACGTTTACGTCTTCCCACCCGTGACTCACTTGAAATTTGAGTTGTTTGCGTTGTCTCCCCAGAAAACAAATGAATTTAATAGCAAACAAGTGGTCTTTATCTCTCACAGCTGTTGTGAAAATTAAATGGAAAAGAACTGCCAGTGCTTTTCAGTCCGCCTCTGCCAGGAACACACTGGGGTTGGACACGAGAACGTGCCACTCACTGCAGCCGGCAAGAGCTCGCAACACGGGGGTGGGGCGGTCTAAGGAAGAGAGGGTGCTAGGAAGAACCTCCTCTGTGACATGGGTGTTGGCTGGGTGATCTGGGGTGAGGTGGCTTAAGGAAGCAGAGATTCACTCAAATTGGACGCTAGCTGGGCACTGGGGCTCACGTCTGTAATCCCAGCACTTGGGGAGCCAAGGCGAGAGGATCACTTGAGCCCAGGAGTTCGAGACCAGCCTGGGCAATATAGCAAGACCCCATCTCTACCCAAAAAAAAAATCCCCAAATTAGCCAGGCATGGTGATGCATGCTTACATTCCAGCTACTTGGGAGACTGAGGAGAGAGGATCACCTGAGCCCAGGAGGTTGAGGCTACAGTGAGCCGTGATTGTGCCGCAGCACTCCAGCCTGGGTGACAAAATGAGACCCTCTAACTAAAAAAAAAAAAAAAAAAATTGGATTCATCAGAAAGGAGGGGCAATTTTACGACTGGGTATCTCACAAAATCTCATCTGTAAGGAAGGCAGACAAAAAGGACATTTCATCTGTCAAGAGGCAGCAATCACTCATTTTAGCCAAGACAGGAGGGGTGATGGGTAATTTGGGGGTGCACAGGGACCTTGCTTTTGCCTGGGCTGACAGCTGTTTCCGGAGTGGTCCTGCTTTTCTCACTCAACGTGATCTCCGTGTAACCTTGAGGCTGTTCTTCTGTGAGATTTGTTGTCTCCGGCCACATCAGCAGGTGAAATTGTAAAGGACAACCTCTGGGAACACCAAGGTCTGAAGGAAAGAGCCCGGGCCCTGGAGTCGCCCAGGGCCGAACCGGGAGTCCAGGCTACACCCGTGTGGGGCTCAGGGACAAAACACACATGAGAGAATCTCTCTGCTCTTTCACCTGCAAAACCAGGAGAAGACTGTGGAGATAAAGGCAATGAAGATGAACGGTTATGCAGATGAGCAGTCTGCTGGCAAAGCCAAGAGCTCTGTGAAGAACGAGGCAGAAAACTCACCCGGCGGCACCTCTGACCCTGGCATTGATTACAAAATCTTAACACTGTGACTTTTTTTTAAGAGACGGGCGTCTCACTCTGTTGCCCAGGCTGGAGTGCAGTGGCACAATCACAGGTCACTGCAGCCTCAACCTCCTGGGCTCAGACGATCCTTCCACCTCAGCCTCCCGAGTAGCTGGGACCACAGGCTTGCGCCACCATGGTCAGCTTAACTTTTTATTTTCTATACAGACAAGGTCTCGCTATATTGCCTGGGCTGGCCTCAAACTCCTAGGCTGAATCAATCCTCCTACCTCAGCCTCCCAAGTAGCTGGGACTGCAGGTGCATGCCAACACACTTGACTAATATTTTTATTTTCTATAGAGATGAGGTCTCACTATGTTGCCCAGGCTGATCTCAAACTCCTAGGCTGAAGCAATCCTCCCATGTTGGCTTCCCAAAGTGCTGGGATTGCAGGCATGAGACACCACAGCCGGCCATCACCTGTGACTTTAACCTCAAGTGACTGCCACTCGCCAGCTGCACTGGGGGGAGGTTTGGCTTTGTGGCAGCGTCCCCACGAGGCAGGACTGGTGTAGAAACTCGGCTTCTGGAGCCAGAATTCCCAAACTGTTCCTTAGAGCTGTGGCTTTGAACAAGAGATTTCCCTCTCGTGACCTTCATCTCTGGATCTACAAAGTGGTAGATCACGATAATACACATATATTAATAACATATATAATGAACATTTGTATACCTGACCCTGAACTGTTGCCCCACATATTTAAAATAAAAAATTATTTAAAAAAATCATTATATATATGCAATAAGACCAACAGCCTATGAATTCCCTTCTCTGTATCAAAGCTAGAGAAAGTCCAGCACAGAAGAGAGAAGTTCCGTGTTTTGCACAGGCGAGTGGCGCTTCCAAGGTAATCTCAACATCGTGATGGCCTGCAGGATGCTCTGACATCATGCAGTCTGGTGGCTTAGTGCAGTCTGTGAAGTCAGATTCCTCATGCCTAAGCCCACTTCCCATAAGTCGATCGTCGCAAGACTTGCTCCTTGTGCCCATGTTTTGACATCTGTAAAAGTTGAGTCGTTGAAGTTGGGAAAGGGAGTTATAAATTCTCATCTCTCCCTCCAAATAAAGGCAGATACAGGCACTCAGTCATTGCCCAGCAAACATGAGCTTGCGTTGCTGGAGAGTGGCTCTGGGTGGTGTTGATATGACAGACATTCTACCCTTGTTGATGAGGTATGCCCCCTCCCTCCCCTAGCAGTTTCCCTCAACTGCCAATCCCACCCTTCTTCCCCTGATAGTTTTCCATTACTGCCAAATGCTTTCTCATAATATTATAATTGTTCAAGGTCTGCTTACGAGTGAGAACATATGGAACTCTGTTCTTTGTTTTTGTGATAGATCAGTGAGTATGATCGACTCCAAATCCATCCAAGTTGCTGCAAAGTCTGTATATTTGTCCTTCCTTATGGCTGCATAATATTCCATTGTGTATATGTACATTTTCTTTATCCAGTCCAGCTTTGATGGGCAACATGGTTGGTTCTATGTTTTTGCTATTGTGAATAGAGCTGCAATAAACATTTGTGTGCAGGTATCTTCTTTATAGAATAATTTGAGTTCCTCTGGGTATATTCCCAGTAGGGGAATTGCTGGGTCATATGGAAGGTCAATTTCTAATTCTTTCAGAAATCGCCACACTGTCTTCCAAAGAGGTGGTACTAGTTTGCATTCCCACCAGCAGTGTAGAAGCGTTCCTTTTTCTCCACATCCTTGCCAGCATCTGTTGTCGTTTGTTTTCTTAATGATGGCCATTCTTACTGGGGTTAGGTGGTATCTCAATGTGGTTTTGATTTGCATTTCTCTGAGGATGAGTGAGGCTGAGCACTTTTTCATGTTTCTGTTGGCTGCCCATGTCTTCTTCTGAGAAGTGTCTATTCATGTCTTTTGCCAAGTTTTTAAAGGGGCTGTTTTTTTTTTTCCTTTTGGTGAGTTTGAGTTCCTTGTAGATCCTAGATGTTAGGTCTTTGTCAGATATACAGTTGACAAATATTTTTTTCCCATTCTGTGAGCTGTCTCCCTGCTCTCTTGATGGTGGGAACTACAATTTCAACCCACTATAATCACAGACTTGGAACGAAACTGCCAGAGTTTGAATCCCGGCTCTGCCACTTAGTAGCTTAGAGGTGGTAAAACTCTTAAACACTCTGAATGCCAATTTTTCTAACTCTAAAATAGGGATAATACTAGTTTCTTAGTACATATGAATGCAATTATAAAACAGCAAGAATTGGCATTTTTTAATTCATTCGTACTTGACTTAATTTTTTGGATTATCCTTGGATTAATTTCTCAGATGTGATCTATTGAAATTTCAGTTTGCTCTACTTTAGTGAAGATATTTCCTCCTAAAACATCAGTGGCTCAGGCCTTTCCAAACTCACCTTACTGCAGAATTGTGCAAACTATTTGCTAAATTAAATAAAATTTGGCTTAAGGTGGTCTCCTTATTTAGAAAACTGCAACCTAACTTAAAATGCAAACAAACTGTAACCTAACTTGAGAGCATACCCTTTCGGAAAGCAAGTGAGACTCAACCAGTCATAGCAGCTTGTCGGGGACCAGCCCCGACGGAGGGAAGGGTTAGGACCGCAACGGAGAATCCAGATGGCGCTAGAAGAGACCACTCAGAGGCGATTTCTTCTGGGAACAGTCTGATCAGGACTGAAGCCAAATTTTATTTTGACTCCTTCCAACTTATATACCTTTTTCCATACCCTCCATCAGTGTGTCAATCACTTTGGGGGCGTACAAACTTTATGCAAATTACGTATCACGAGACTTGCAAGTTTCCAGCAAACAATTACAATTCCATGATACATGACGTGTTTCACAAAACTTACATTAAATTCACAGGTATACAATTTTTATACAGATTGTTCAAAGTGTTCTCCACAATGTTCAATAAATCATTCACATTATACTCTTTGTTTCAGACCCTGATTAATACAAAAACTTTTCTAAGTTAAATCCAAGTTTACTGACTCCTAATGTTTTCAATGATTAATAGTATCAATTTAACACTATACTATAATCTATAAGTTTACTTAAATGACTCAGTTATTCTATTAATCTATTATGGAATGTAGTGTCCTGTAATTCTATAACAATTAAAACTTATTCTTAAATTATAAAACCTTACCATGACTTAAATGAATTTCCTATGTCTAAACTTTAATTTTTGTAATGATTGACCTTTAAATACTATGCTATATCCTTAATTCTTTTACAAATCGCATAGTAACTATTATATTTGAATAATGTAGCCAAAAGAAACAAAACAGCAAGCATAAATTTGCTCAAATATACTCTAAAACGTAACTATAAGTGTATAAATTATATTTTATCCTAACAAGTCTACTCTAGAAATCATATAGTAGCTTTCACAGCCCTGAGTAAGGAAATGGATGGCCACATGGCCTCAGGCTGAGGTAAACAGAGGCAGACAGAGTTTTGGTATGAAACAAAGGCATAGTCGGTATGAAACAAAGGCATAGTCGCCAAGTTAATGGCTTTGACTGCAGACAGTTTTCGGTATTTAACAGCACAAAGGCAAGGAAATGTATACCTGTAATGGGACAATAGCAATCCTTTCTGCCTGGCCAGGAACAGGGCAATAAGACTATGATGGTAATTTAGTCTCTAATCTTAGCTCTAGGGGAAACTGCTTAAGAGTTGACTCACCAGAGAATAGAAGTTTGAAAAATATCTAGAAAGAAGTAAGATTTAGAAAGGACAAGGTCATTCTGCTGTATAACCTTTCATCAGACGTATAGAGATTTTTCTTATAAGTTTTACTGCCATGTATGCACACTGGTCATCAATCACACGCCAATATTATAGGTATAACTGATATCCTATGTCAGAGGCGATCTTCCAGATGGGCCTTTACAGGCCTCAGCCATGTAGCTATAGATGTTGGCTCCCAACAGCAGCTGGGCTTTCATCCAATCATCGGCTGCAAACTGCGCAGGCATATTCAAATAAGGCTAGCACCAGCTACAACCAATCAGACTGTTTCTTTTTTCCCTTTTATTTAGTTATCTTCAAATTTAAATTTTATTTTAAAGATGTGGTGTACAATTTGGGACTAGGTATAAAATGGTCATTGTACAGGTAACATTTGGGGCTCATTTTTGTCCCTAATTCACCTGGTTTGAAATCAGGTACACTTATCAATGAAATGTGCCCACCTCCCTCCCCTGAAAGTTTCTGACTACTGCCAATCCCTTTTCTTCTATTTTTAAAAAAAATTTTAAAGATGTGGAGTACAATTCAGGTTTGGTATACAAATGTTCATTATTCAGGTACCCTTGTTGATGAGGTGTGCCCCTCCCTCCCCTGGCAGTTTCCCTCAACTGCCAACCCCACTCTTCCTCCCCTGGCAGTTTCCCACTACTGCCAATCCCTTTCTTATAGTATTATGATAATTGTTCAAGGTCTGCTTATGAGTGAGAACATATGGTACTCTGTTCTTTGTTTTTGTGATAGATCACTGAATATGATAGACTCTAAATCCATCCAAGTTGCTGTGAAGTCCATATGTTTGTCTTTCTTTATGGCTGCATAATATTCCATTGTGTATATGTACCACATTTAAAAAAATCCAGTCCAGCTTTGATGGGCAGTATGGTTGGGTCCATGTTTTTCTTACTATTGTGAATAAAGCTGCAACAAACATGTGTGTACAGGTATCTTTATGGTAGAATGACTTGAGTTCTTCTGGGTATATTCTCAATAGGGGGCTTTCTGGGTCATGGAAGGTCAATTTCTAGTTCTTTCAGAAATTGCCACACTGTCTTCCAAAGAGGTTGCACTAGTTTGCATTCCCACCAGCAGTGTAGAAGCATTCCTTTTTTGCCACATCCTCACCAGCATCTCTTATTTTTTTAAATTAATGATGGTCATTCTTACTGGGGTTAGGTGGTATCTCAATGTGGTTTTGACTTGCATTTCTCTGATGACTACTGAGGCTAAGAACTTTTTCATATGTCTGTTGGCTGTCCATATATCTTCTTTGAGAAGTGTCTATTCATGTTTTTTGCCCACTTTTTAATGGGGCTGTTTTATTTTTTCCTTTCGGTGCATTTGAGTTCCTTGTAGATTCTAGATGTTAAGCCTTTGTCAGATATACAGTTGGCAAATATTTTTTTCCCCATTCTGTGGGCTGTCTCCCTGCTCTCTTGACGGTTTCTTTTACTTTGTAGAAGCTTGTCAGTTTGATGAGGTCCCACTTGTCTATCTTATCTTTTATGGTATGGGCACTTGGGGTTTTGATCAGGAATTGGTTGTCAGTTCCAATTTCCATAAGGGTGTCTCCTGTATTTGCTAAGATTCTTGTACTTTGAGGTTTTACATTTAGGTCTTTGATATATTTAGAGTTAATTTTTGTGTATGGTGATAGGAGTCTTATTTCAATCTTTTGCATGCGATCAGTGCCAATCCTTTTCTTATAGTATTATCATAATTGTTCAGGGTCTGCTTATGAGTGAGAACATGTGGTACTCAGTTCTTTGTTTCTGTGATAGATCACTAAATATTATAGACTCTAAATCCATCCAAGTTGCTGTGAAGTTCATAATTTTGTCCTTCTTTATGGCTGCATAATATTCCATCATGTATATGTACCAGATTTAAAAAATTCAGTCTACTTTCGATGAGCAACATGGTTGGTTCCATGTTTTTGCTATTGTGAATAATGCTGCAATAAACATACATGTGCAGGCATCTTTTTTGTAGAATGACTTGAGTTCCTCCGGGTACCTTCCCAGGAGAGATATTGTTGGATCATATAGAAGGTCAATTTTTAGTTCTTTTAAGGAATCCCCACACTGCTTTCCACAGAGGCTGTAGTAGTTTACACTCCCACCAACAGTGTAGAAGCATTCATTCCCTTTTCACCACATCCTCTCTACCATCTGTTGTTTTTGAATTATTGATGATGACCATCCTGACTGGAGATAGGTGGTATCTCAGTATGGTTTTAATTTGCATTTCTTCGGTGATTAGTGAGGCTGAGCATTTTTTCATGTATCTATTGGCTGCTTGTATATCTTCTTTTGGGAAGTGTCTGTTCATATCTTTTGCCCAATTTTTAATAGGGCTGTTTTTTTTTCTTTTTGGTACATTTGCCTCACAGTGTGGCCTTGCACTGAGAACGTACGTATCTCTCCTTGTTACAAAATAATATAAGGGAAAGGAAAGGAACTAAGAGAGAGCATGACAATGAAGAGAATGAAGAAAAGAAGGAAGACACACAAACCAACAAACAGAGAGACAAACAACCAGTAAAAAAGACAAGAAAAAAGAAAAATAATAAAACATTGAAAAAATTTAAAAAAGGCACTAAAACTGACAATATGAGATTTTCACACTCATATATGCCCTTATTTGAAAAAAAAAATAGAAGGAGTAAAACAAACAAAATACACCCCCCTGACGCAGACTATATCTTAAAAAAGCAGGTAGAATCTCACACACACACACACACACACACACACACACACACACACACACACGTCTAATCTTCGAGCACCCTCTTGTGGCAGTTTCTGAGACTTCAGGTTTCTTACAGGCTTGACTGAAGCACTGCTTTTCTTGGCTTGTGGCAGGAGGGAGGATTGCCAAGGGGAGAGGTTTCCTAGTTATAAATCTGTCCCCTGTTCACTCTGGGTGGTCAGGGGAGGCTGCAAACTGTCCCCAGTTGATCCGCTTATGTTCAGCACTTTCCATGTGTGCTGATCTGGATGCTCTCTGCCTGGATCTCACGATTCGGGAGTCACTGGGAAAAAAAGAGTTCTGGGTCACTTTAAAACTCACCGCCACTCACCCACTGTGGACTGGGCTGGGTTCTTTTTTCTGATTGCAGCCACAAACTGCAAATGCCTCAGTTGGGGTATGGGGTGTCTGACTCTCCTCACAGGGTCTGTCCCTCTGGGGATACTGCACCTGGGGTATCTGCTCTGGGTTGACAGTGATCACTCTTGGAGAGGTGCTGAATTCACTCCTTAGTCTCAGGGAGTAGCCCCATTGTTCATGTGGGCAGGCCAGAGCCTGTCTCTGTCTCTGTCTCTCCCCCCACCACCAGGTACCAAGACAAAGTTGGTAGTGATGTCTCTGTGTTTTGTCCTCAGCTAGGACACAGCAATGGGTTCCTCTGGTGCATTTTCTCTGCATTCCTGCTGCTAGTGTCTGATCAGGTGCCGAAGGCTGTAGGGACGATGGTGCACTTTTCTGGGTAGTGTTGCAGAGATGGTGCCTGCCTCTGGGCCTTAAAGTGCACTGAGCTCCGAGTAGCCACATGGGGCAGTGGCCTGAACAGTAGAGCTCAGGCCTCTTGTTCCCAGGTCTCCACTCAATCATACATCTGCACACCCCTTTGCCAAGTCATTAGCATGTATATTCCTTTCTGTGTCCATTTATGTGGAGACTCAAGCACTCCGACTGACTCCGTAGCCACCTTGGGTCCCCCCAACAATCAGGTTATTTCTGTAGGCTACTTCCTTTTTCTGTCTGTTCCCCATTGTTGGATGGAATGCTCTGAAGTGCTGTCCAGTTCATGAATCATGTTTTTACTCAAATAAACTCTGCTAAGTTTAATTCATATACAGTTTGTGTTTTAACACATCTCCAATTACCTTCCACAACGTACACCTGGGATTTCATAGCTGGAAATCCAACTTACTTTTCTCTTACTCAAAATTGACATTTTTTTTCCTTCTATAGGCTGCCTCTTAGGTTGGCCATGGTGAATATCGATGGCTAGTGGCCCTAAAAATAGACCAGCAGCTGCTGCATCACTGTGGGAGTCAATGTAAGTACAAACTCTAGGATCAAAACTGGACCCACTTGGACAGTAACTCTTATCTGGGGAGCCCAGCAATGTGTTTCCACAAGCTCTCCAAGGAATTCTAACCATGCTAAAGTTTAAGAACCACTGGGTTAGGGATGAGGGAAAGATCAGAGACAAGATGAGGGCTCTGGTTAAGGAGGGGATTCGTGTTAGGACTGTTCAGTAAAGAAAGCATTTAGGGAGTGACGCTGTAAATAATGCTAATATTAAGAGACCCCACTGGGCTAGTGGTTAATCTTCGAAAGTTCTTGCGTTTTTTAATTTTAAAAAGTGCGTGTGTGTGTGCCTAGATGATCATACGCAATAGAAGTTCTGGAATTCTGTGTTGAGAACTGACAGTTTTTGAATTCTGTCCTCCCTTCTTGGTGCCTTAAATAGCCTGAGGCCCTAGATACCCACTAGTGACACCTGGGCACTGTTGTATGCCTTTGGGGGTCTTGGAGCGAGTCTAAGCTTAGATGCTGGGGAGAAATTATGGGATAAAGTAGGGCCCAGATCATAGTTAGAGTTCAAATAATTCACTGAGTGTCAAATAAAGGATCATAAGGTGTGATCTATGGCATAAGATGAGGGGACAGTTATCAGCCAGCAGTCTCCAAAGAAACAGAAGCAACAAGAAATTGATTGATTGACTGATTTTAAGAAATTGGCTCATGCAATTTGTGGAGACTGGCAAGTCCAAAATCTGTAGAGCAGGCTGGAAGTTTGGAAACTCAGGGATGATTTGGTGCTGCAGTTTTGAGATAGAATTTAATCTCTAGAAAACCTGTTTTTGCTCTTAAGGTCTTCAACTGATTAGATTAGGCCCACTCAGATTATCAAGGTCAGCTGATTACAGATGTTAACTGCATCCACAAAACACCTTTAATAACACATAGACTTCCATTTGATTAAATAACTTGGTACTGTAGCCTACCCAAGTTGTCACATAAGTTAACCATCACAGACATCATCAGGGCCCATCGGTAAAAATGAAAGGACTTTCATTAGTAGTTCATCAGCAACACTTGAAACTGAACAGATGTGTGTGTAGAGGGTGACTGCAAGGGTGCAGAGTTATTTGCAGTTTCTGAATTAAAAAAAATTTTTCTTCTTTTCTTTTTTATTTTAATTTTTATTTTCACAGAATGGGGAAGAGGATGAAGATCTTGGGTTTCACCTGCTGACTGATCAGAGTCAGTTAAACCACAAAAGGTGTTGTGTTGGTCTCATATGCTGCTACAGAATCGTTCAATAAGTCCCGTAAATTAGGAACCTTGGTTTGAAACAAGGCCGATGATTCCTTCCTGAGAGTCTAATAAAGAGGTGGGGGGCCTCCCAAGAATTAGAGGGGTTGACTGTGCTTCCTGGGATGTGGGGGACTTTTATTTTGGATAGAAATCCCAAATAAAAACGACTTCCCATTATTAAGTAGTCACTTTCAGGCATGTGTTCAATGTCACAGATTTGGTCCATAGCCCCTACCCTTTTATTTATTTATTTAGAAAGCAAGGTTTATTTAGAAGACAGAAAAGCTCCCACAGTGGGAAGGGACCCGAGGGGGTTGCCCACCCCTACCCTTTAATCTATTTTCTACAAAAGAGTCATGTGCACAGAGGTCAGGAAGCCGATGAAAAATATTCCACTTCGTCTTCCTCTTTTATTTTTTAAGTTTAAACCACAAGAATACATTTATTATTTTTATTTTTTGGCTTTTATTTATTTATTTGTTCATTCGTTTATTATTTTGGGAGAAGAGATAGTCAGAAGCTGGTTAGGCAGACAGAGAGAGGGCCTCGAGGAGGCTTAACCGCAGGAAGGTGCCCTGCACCACCTCTGTTATAGAACTGTTAGTTGAGAATGTGGTTAATGCCGTTGAGAGCATCCTCTCAACCCAGGATGTACTGCTTAAAGGACTTTTTTGCTGCTTCAACGCAGGCACAGCAGCTTAACTAAATGTCCTAACTTGACTTCGGCTTATTATAATATGGCTCAACATAGGATTTGCATTGCAGTTTTACTCTCCCCCAGTGGACTTTTCAGTGGTACTTATGGGTAATATTCAAGATGGAGTAACTTTGGTCAAGTACCCTCAGACATAAAAAATGGGTCTCAGGAAGGAGGGGGCGGATGAGATGCCAGTGAGAGAAACGCCCCCCAACCCCCCAAAAAAGATAAAACCACAAACAAACTCCTAGCACTGGTAACTCATTTTTGGGCCTCCTCTTTTCTCTAGAGAGAGTTTTGTTGCTTAATAAACTTCTTTCACTCATCCTTTTGGAAGGTTCCTTCATCTTCTTGGGCACGGGACAAGCACCCGCGGTTGCAGGTCTGAGCTGACAGTGGAAGTAAAAACTCCTGCAACAATTTTAGACTCAGGGGGCGCACCTGGGTATTGTTCCACATGTCCATGTCACACAAAAAAATACATCACTCTCACTGCCACCAGCGCCCCTCCTTCATACCTGCAGACGCCGGATTCCCGCGGCAAGCGACGCCGGAGCGCAAGGTTTTGGACCGGAAGGCGACGCGGAACTCCTGTTCTCTCCTCACGCACATCCGGAAAGAGCACCCGGACTGTTTAAGGAGACGGGACTCGTGCCTGGGCGGGCGTCTAGAGGCAGGTCCTGGGGTCCCGATCGGGGAAAGAAGGGACAGAGGGTACACAGCGAGAGCACGGGATGTCACGAAGCCCTGGTCGTAGCTTCTTGTCCGTTCGCGGAAAAGGGGACATAAGCACACGCCGCAGAATCTCACGTGCGCCTCTCCCCAGAAATACAGCGAACTCGCCTGTTTGTGGAGCTCGGGCCACCCTGTGTCAGCGACTGCTGGCTGGATGCAGAGCGCAGAGGGGACAGTTGGGGGCAAATCTTTCCTGCAGGGCCTGAGGTGGAGCCTGGAGTCATCGGAAGCCAGCAGGCCTGGCCAGGGCTTGACACGCCCTCGCCTCAGGCACACGCTTAATCCAGCCTGAATGTGTGCTTCTTCTCGGCTTGTCTACTGACTGTCCACTCTTCTGTCGGTTTCAGTAGCAAGTATCCGAAAAGACATCCGATGACCCGTCCTTCTTACTGTCGAAATGAATGGGAATTTTTATCCGTAATATTCTGTTCAGATTTCTGGAGTTGAACTATTTATCTAGGTGAAGGTATAAAACCTTCTGCTTTTTCCTAGAGTGATTTGAGTTCCTCTGGGTATATTCCCAGTAGGGGGATTGTGGGGTCGGGTGGAAGATCGATTTTTAGATCTTTCCGGAATCTCCACACTGTGTTCTGAAGAGGTTGTACTAGTTTACAGTGTGGAAGTGTTCTCTTTCCCCGCATCCTCTCCAGCATCTGTTGTTTTTTGAGTTATGGATGATGGCCATCCTGACTGGAGTTAGGTGGTATCTCAGTGTAGTTTTAATTTGCACTTATATTTTTTACATTTTATTTTAAAGATGTTGTGTACAATTCAGGGTTAGGAATACAAATGTTCATTATGCAGGTACTCTTGTTGATGGGATGTATTCCCCCCCCCCCCGCAGTTTCCCACTTCTGCCAATCCCTTATAGTATATGATAATCATTCAAGGTCCACTTATGAATGGGAACATGTGGTACTCAGTTCTTTGCTTCTGTGATAGATCACTCAGTATTATAGACCCCAAGTCCTTCCAAATTGTTGTAAAGTTCATAATTTTGACCTACTTTATGGCTGCACAACTTTCCATTGTGTATATGTACCACATTTAAAAAATCGAGTTCTCTTTCAGTGGGCAGCACGGTTGGTTCCATGTTTTTGCTATTGTGAATAAAGCTGTAATAAACATGCATGTGCAAGTAGCTTTTTCATAGAGTGATTTGAGTTCCTCTGGGTATATTCCCAGAAGGGGATTTTGGGGTTGTATGGAAGGTTTATTTTTAGATCTTTAGGAATTGTCACATAGTTTTCTGCAGAGGTTGTACAAGTGTTACCTTGTTGCCACATCCTCTCCAGCATCTGTTGTTTTTTGAGTTATTAATAGGCCATCCTTAATGAAGTTAAGTGGTATCTCAGGTGGTTTTAATTTGTATTTCTTTGATGACTAGTGAGGCTGAGCGTTTTCTCATGTATCTGTTGGCTGCTCGTATGTCTTTTGAGAAGTGTCTCTTCATATCTTTTGCCCACTTTTTAATAGGGCTGTTTTTTTTCTTTTCAGCACTTTTGAGTTCCTTTTAGAGCCTAGATCACTCTATGAAAAAGATACCTGCACACTCATGTTTATTGAAGCATTATTCACAAAAGCAAAAGCATGGAACCAACTGTGCTGCCCATCAAACGTGGACTGGATTGAAAAAATGTAGTACATATACACAATGGAATATTATGCAGCCATAAAGAAGGATAAAATTATGAACTTCACAGCAACTTGGATGAACTTAGAGTCTATAATACTGAGTGTTCTATTACAGAAACAAATAACTGAGTACCACATATTCTCACTCATAAGCAGACCCCAAACAATGATCATAATACTATAAGAAAGAGATTGGCAGTAGTGGGAAACTGTCAGGGGTGGGAGGGAGGACACAGTTCATCGATAAGGGTACCTGATCTCAAACCAGGTGAAGTGGGGTCCAAAGTGAAGCCCAAACTTTACCTGTACAATGACCATTTGTATACCTAACCCTGAATTGTACCCATCTTTAAAATAAAAATTAAGAAATAAAACCTTCTGCTATGAGCAATTATTACATAAAATTATGTATTTCCATCCTGGTCATGTTATTTGGGTTTGCGTGATTTTCTTTCTTCTTTTTCTCTTTTTTTGAGTCAGGGTCTCACTGTCACCCAGAATGGAGTGCAGTGGATGATCACGACTCACTGCTGCCTTGACCTCCTGGGCTCAGACGATTCTTCTGCTTCAGCACTTCTTGAGTAGCTGGGGTTACAGGTGCATGCCACCATGCCCAGCTGGTTTTTTGTTGTTGTTGTTGATGCTTTTGCTGTTTCAGAGAACTTGCTGACTTCCTGATACTGATATTTTTGTGACAAAAATCAAACAAACCAGCCAAGCTCAGTGGCTCACACCTGTAATCCCAGCACTGGGAGGCTGAGGTAGGAGGATCGCTTCAGCCCAGGAATTTAGGACCAGTCTGGGCAATATAGCAAGAACCCGTCTCTACAATAAATCAAAAAATTAGCCAGATGTGGTGGCACACTCCTGATGTTCCAGATACTTGGGAGACTGAGGCAGAAGGATCGCCTGAGCTCAGGAGGTTGAGGCTGCAGTGGCTGAGAGCATGGCACTGCACTCCAGCCTGGGTGACAGAGGAAGAGTCTGACTCAAAAAGAAGAAAAAAAATTAGAACCACTCAGCTGGGCCCACTAAACCCCCTGAATCACGGAATTGTGTTTTAACTTTGGGGTCAACAAACTACAGTTTATGGACCAAATCTGGCCCTCGACCCGTTTTTGGAAGTAAAGTTTTAGTGGGACACAGCCAAACTCATTCGCTTATGTTTTGTTTGTAAAGCTCTCCTGCTATAACCGTAGAGTACTAGAAACAGACTTTATGGCCCTCAAGCTTCCAATATTTACTCTCTGGCCCTTCTCAAAAAAAAAAAAAAAAAGTTCCCATAAAGTAGTCACAGAGCAGAAAATGGTTTGCACCCTCCCTTTACAAGTGGAGTGGTGGTGAGGGAGATCGGACTGTGGAGAACCGTGGGTTGGGGAGTTGCTTCTCTGTCCCCCTGAATGGGTTAGAAGAAGTTTGCTAAACTCTATTTTAAGCCACTAAGTTTGGGGCTGGGTTGCTATGTGCCAGTGAATAAATCAATAACACTGATGGTTTTACAGCTTGTATTTTGCAATTGAAGGATACTAAAAAAGCTAGCAAGTCCTGTGAAATACTGCCAGAGCTTCTTGTTCCTTTACTAACATGGTCTTTTGCAGGTTGGATGTTCTATTAAGTGTTCTGACTTCATTAGCAGAGTGGTGATTCTGCACAACTTCTAACAACTCAAGAAGGTTTTGAGTCACAGTTTAGTCACCTTCAAACTGTGTGACCAGGGATGAGTTACTTAATCTTGTTACTGCTGGAGAAAAGTGGTCATCACAGTGTCATGATTAAGAACATGGGTTCTGGATTCAGACAGCCAGTGTGTAAAACTGTCTCTTTCACTTACTGAGGGGTGGTAGTCAATGGCATGAATGCTGTAGTCAATTACCCTGGGTTCACATCTGGGCTAGGAATCTGCTTGCTGTGTGTCCTTGAGCAAACAGCCTCTCTGGGGATCAGTTCCTTCATCTGTAAAATGAGGAAAATAACACTAACTACTTCATAGTGTTCTTGGGAACACTCAAATAATTTAATATTTTTGTAAAGTACTTAGAATGGCACAAAATAAGCTTTATGTAAGAGTTCATGAATACATTTCTGACTTTGAAAGCCCCAAAAGATCATTTAAGATCTGCATGTCTCAGTTTCTTCATTGGTAAAATAAAGTAAAATAAGTGCACATACTTTCTATGGTTATTGTGATGATTACCATAATGTTTGAAAGTACTTAGAACAGTGCCTGGCATACAAGACCTCAAACATATCCACTGTTGTCATTGTTTGTACCATTACTCTTGCCATTGTGTTACTGTTTACAACATATGATTGCTTTTATTTATTTTATTTTATTATAGAGATGTGGGGTACAAGTCAGGATTAACTGCACAAGTAGGTGAAGTTTGGGTCTCCAACTGGTCCTCACTTTCCCTGGTTTAGGATCAGGTACCCTTTATGCTGTTATGTGCCCCCTCTCCCTCTGCTGGCAGTGTCCCATGATTGCTGATCCCTCCCTTGTGTTATTGTGGTTAATGTTCAGGTTCCACTTATGAGTGAGAACTTGGGGTATTTGGCTGCTAAGAATGCTTGTTTCCAACTCCATCCAATATGCTGAGAAGTCCATGATTTTGTCATTCTTTATGGCTGCATAATATTCCATTGTAATGCTTAACCTCACTAATATTCAGAAAAATGCATATCAAAACTTTTTTTTTTTAACATTTTGACTTTTGTATCACAGCTTAAAACACAAACACATTATACAGTTAGGCAGAAATATTTTCTTTTTTATATCTTTATTCTATAAGTTTCTTCTGTTTAATTTTTTTGTTTTGCTTTTGAAACTTTTTTGTTAAAAATTAAAACATAAATACAACATGTTAGCTTGGCCTACACAGAGTCAGGATCATCAATATCTGGAAGATCTCTGAGTACAATGACATGCACAGAGCTGTCATCTCCTAGAATAACAATGCTTTTTTTCTGGAATAACTCCTGAAGGACCTGAGGCTGTTTTACAGCTAACTTTTTTTTAATAGGTAGAAAGAGTACACTCCAAAATAAAGATGAAAATACAGCATAGTAAATACATAACCAGTAAATTGGTTTTTTATTATCCTCATCAAGTGTTATGTACTGTCTGTAATTATATGTGCCATGCTTTTATAGGGCAGGCAACACAGTAGATTTGTTTAGACCAGCATTACTACAAACACCTGAGTAATCCATTGAGCTATATTAGGACAGCTATACTAGGTGATAGAAATTTTTCATTCCATTATAACCTTATGGAATCACATTGTATATGTGGTCTGTCGCTGACTGAAACGTCATTATGTGGTGCATAACTGTAAATTAGGCTCTGTTTGCATGTCACATGCTCTTAGCATTGTCCAGTAGAACCTTCTGTGATGATGGACATGTTCTCTATCTGTGCCAGCCCAATATGTTAGCCAATGTTCACATGTGGCTGTTAAGTGCTTGGAATGTGGTTAATATGATAGAGCAATTGAATTTCTAATTTTATTTGACCTTAATGTGTTTAAATTTCAATGTCATCAATGACTAAATAACTGAGTTTTGCATTTTATTTAATATAAAATTTAAATTTGACTAGTGGCTAGCCTATTTAATAGTGCAGCTCTAACTTAAAAATGACTGTTCAATACATGGACCTCTGCCACACATTTATGTTGATGAAGGGAAGAGGAGATAAAAGGTGGAAGATGATGTGGACCCTGACCAAATGTACTGATTTCACAGGCTGGTAGTCAAAGTCTGAAAACTCCTTCCAAATGTACTGCATTCACAGCGCTCTATTAAAGCCACCCAGGGAATAATGGCAGAACAGAAAGAGGTGTTTGATTATTTGATGGAAAGCTCAACTTTCAACTGATGAATGATAATGTGAAAACCAAATTACCCTCAGGGCCCTGTGAGGGAGAATGAGAGATTTGGACTATCACAAATAGCAGCTACTATTTTTTTTTTTTTTGAGTTGGAGTCTCACTCGGTCGCCCAGACTGGAGTGCAGTGGCCACTCCTGGCCACCGCAGCCTCGACCTGCTGGGCTCCGGCAGTCCTACCGCCTCAGCCTTCCGAGTAGCTGGAATTACAGGCATGTGCTACCATGCCCGGCTGATTTTTTTATTTATTGTAGAGATGAGGTCTCGCTGCCCAGGCAGGTCTCGAACCCATGGGCTCAGGCAATCCACTCACCTCAGCCTCCCAAAGGCGCAGCAGCTACTATTTTTTAAAGACTTCTATGAGGGGGTTCTGAGTTATCATTGAGCCAAACTATGGGTAGAATTTAGGACAATCATCAGCACCTTAAGAAGACCCAATGGATTCAATAGCCAGTGCTCAGTCCCATGTATGAACTTAATCCCAGATGGTCTATGGAAGTCAATAACAGATTCATGGTTTCCAAATTCCCTCCCAGCATTTCATTCCTATAGATAGCTTTAAAAGTTCACCCAAATATGTGTGTCCTTGTGCTTATTTCTTGATTTTCCAGGTGTATCTTATCCAAATAAGCTCAGAAAGTATTCAGAATGAGCATGATGCCTCAACTTTATTCATCATTGACTAGGGAGCCAAAGTCTCTTGATGTATTTCACTCTTCATTTCTATTTCTGGGACAAATGAAGACACAGATACCGATAGCTTTGTCTGATGACTCACTAACTAACAAATTAGTTTCCTGCTCAACCTTCCAAAAACCCAAATATTAAAAATAACAGTATTCTACTATGTATCAAAGCTAACTTCCTCAAAGACTTGCTGGAACTGGAACAGTGAAGTCAAGCTCAGCACTGTCATGGTGATGTTTAATGGTTCTTTGTCGTTTGATGGTGTGCCTCTTACTCATTTTGGCCAAACTGAAATGATAAGAGATGAGTTGTGGAGAGAGATGAAGATGTCTTTGAACTTTACTACCCCAAATTCTTCAGGCATCAGTAGTTGAGGAAGGCTATAACTGAGCTTCATGCTTTATGTAAATGTGTAATTATAAAATACACCTGGAGTCCTTTCTCTATGCAAGGCACTGTGCTATCCTTTCTCTATGCAAGGCACTGTGCTATCCTTTAGTAAATAGAGCTTACTTTGGTGTCACAGTGAAGTTTACAGTTAAGAACAAGGTCAAGGATTTCCTTTCTTTGGTTTTGTTTGTTAATAAGATAAGCAGCCAATTTTGCCTTTAAATACAAGAGATCCTGGAGTATAACACCATCACTATTGGGTCAAATTGTGTCCTCTGAGAAATGATGTGTTCAAACCCTAATCCCCTCTCATACTTTCGAATTGTGACCTTATTTGGAAATAGGGTCTATTCAGAGGTAATCAAGTTCAAATGAGTTAATTAGAGTGAACCCTAACTCAATTTCATGCATGTCCTTATTAAAAAAAAAGAAAATTTGGACACAAAACAGACTTGAGTAGAGAAACAATTATGTGAAGAGAGACAAGGAGAACCCAGCCATGGACAAGCCAAGGAATGGCTGAGCTTTCCAGAAGTCAGGGGGAGACCTGGAACATGTCTTACCTGAGCACCTTCAGAGGAAATGTAGCCCTGCCAACATCTTAATTTTGGATGTCTAGCTCCAGAACTGTGAGATAAGAAATGTCTGTTGTCCTAAGCCATCCGATTCGTGGTCCTTTGTGGCCCTGGGAAACAAATACAGGCTCTAAAGAAAACCACTTTGGCAGGAATATGATGTAACTCACTAATGTAAGAGAACTGACTTGATGAGGACAGAAATGTGAGATGATCATGAGACTGTTGGACGAGGGTCAACACACAGGTGTATTCAATCCAGAAAATGAGGAAAAGGTTCTAACATGACTTCAAAAAAGTAATGCCTGCATGCTTTCCTCCATTCAGATGCACAGAATGTATGTGACAATGACCTTCACGTATCATCACAATCATTGGTCCATGCATATTATTTTTGCTTCTGTTTTTTGCATGTGTGTCCTCTTGCAACTTATCTTTAAATCAGTTTCCTGCTTAATCTTCCAAAAACCCAAATATTCACAATAACAGTATTCTACTATGTCTTTTAATTTATTGACTCTTAGCTGTTTTCTTTTCTTCAATTACTGTCTAGTATGTCCATTTTCTTTGCAGTCTTCAATTTAGTTTTCATTCTGTTCTCAGTGGAGACTTAAATTGTTTTCAAAACTCTTTTTCTGTTATAAAACTACTGATGCTAAGAGCAGCCTCACACATAAATGCTTGGGTATTTGGTGTGTTTTTCTGGCACTTGTTTCACTTTGCTAGATCAGGTTTACCTCCCAATCTGTGGGATCAAACATTTCCACTTCCCTTTCACTCCTCCCACATATTATCCGACCTTTTAGTGCTAAGGCTTTATCTACATCTATACCTATATTTATATCCATGTTATTTCTTATGCTATTTAAGGTTGTTGTAATAGAGGATAGCACACTTGTTTGTGAATGTTTTATTTATATTTAGCAACTGTTGTGATTTGAATGGAGCCCTTCCCTCCTGCAAAATATATTTCCAAGGCCTAACCCAAGGCACATGTGAAAATGACCTTATTGGCAAGTAGGGAATCGCCAGAGGCGATCAAATTAAGATGAGGTCATTAGGACAGGGCCTAATCCAATATGTCCTAGTAATAAGAAAAGATACCCAGAGACAGAGACAGAAAGAATGCCCTGCAATGACAGAGACAGATACTGAAATAAGCCATTTATAAGCCAAGGAACACCAGGGATTGCCAGCAACACTAGAAGCTAAGAGAAAGACATGGAACAGATTCTCTCCTTGAGATTTCCGAGAGAGTAGGGCCCTGCTGACTCCTTACAGTCGGTCTCCAGAACTGTGAGAGAATACATTTCTGTTGGTTTTAGCCTCCTAGTTTGTGGGTCTTTGTTACAGCAGCCTTTGGAAACAAATACAGTAACCCTCTAAGTTGCAGAGCATTGTTCAGATGTTCAGACCATCATGGAACAGTAAACCCCACTTTTTAATTTTTGAACATTCAGGTCACAGACAATGAGCATGAAAAACTCTTTGTAACTTTTGCTTTGCTTGCCAAGTCAGATCTTTTCCAATATAATTCACATACTAACAATACAAATGCATTTAATTTTTTATCACCATAGTCACTTTCATAAAATTATGCTTGTGGAAGAATTCATCTTACTATTATATTCTAATCTTAATTACAACTTCTTGAATAACTTGGATCTTGTATTTTGAATAGTTTATAAACTCCTAGTCTATTGCATTTAAGTTTATTTTGCTCTCAATAATTATTGGGAACAGTAGCCTTCATAGTGTTATGACCGGTGTGCAAGAAATAAAATGCCAACGTGTAGGAGATTAGATCCTGAGTCTTTAATCAGCTGGCGACTGAGAGAGGGCAATAGCCACTGAAAACTCTCCATCCCCAGCATAAACAAGGACGGCTTATATATGTAATGTAGCTAAAAAAATGCAGTTTCTGTAACTATGGTAATTAAAGGTTACATATCAGGAAGGAACAGAAAACAGGGAAGTGGGTACTGTAGCTAATTTGGCAGTTTTGCTGTTTATTTAGTTGGCTTTCAACCAGGTACTTTTTTGCAAAATTAATATTTTTGAAACAGGATGCGAGTGGTGTTGGGGATTTCAAAGAAGAAGCTATCAGTTACAGTTCAGAGGCCAAGAACAGTTGTGGTTACATGTGGTGGGGGGGCGGGGAGCTGCATCTGGGTGCTGTGTCTGGGCAACAGGCATTCAAGTAAAATGGAAACTTTTAACAAGATAGCATTACTTATGTCAAACAAGCTTTCATAGGTTATCAAGGTTATACAGACATACAGGTTTTACAGACATTTCATTCCCTCCTTTTATTTGTGCATGAATTAAATCATTGACTCATCAGTTATTGACAAGGGACTACAGTGGGTTCCAATAAACATAAGTTTTACAGAGTTAATGCATTGTTTGACAAACTGGATAATTCAGTTGAGTACCAGGGCCATATAAGTAAACCAAGGACGAGAAGGACAAGGGAGCCTGCTAGACTAGTGAGGAGAGTAGTTAACCATGGTTTTCAATCGAGCATAGAGTGGAACCAAGATTTATTCTTCTCTAGGTTTCTTTGTCGTCTGTCTGTGTTTTCCTTGATTTTACAGAGTGTATCTTTGATAATGCCTGGCTTATTGACATAGAAACAACAGGCCTCCCTGAGAGCAGCACAAAGCCCTCCTTGGGATAAAAGAAAGTAGATCTAAGCCTTTGCGATTTTGGAGGACAACATCTGCAAGGGAATCTACTTGGTCATGATTGCATGTACTTTAAATCAGAATTAATATCTTGTGCAAGGTTGGCCAAGCCTAACTCTTCACTAACTAAAACTGCGGTGCTGAGTGCTGAAGTTCTGGCTATGCTTAACCCAATTAACACCAGCACAAGGAATGAGACAGCACACTTATGGTGGGTTACAGGGAGACCAGGGGGATTTAACAATGGGGATCCCTGAGGACCACTATAAGTGTATACTTGGGGCAACACCTGAACAGTTACACATAAGGTAGGCTTATTAGTTAACATTTCAGTGGTTATGCAGGTTGAAAGGTCTATGTGGCAAGCAAGCCAGGTATCAGCTGGATTCAGACATAGTTGTAGGCTGTGGATTCAGACATAGTTACAGTAAGAGACAATTTACAGATTTCGGCAAATGGAGAGGCTATTAAGTTGAAATTTACAGTTACTAAACAGGAGGCCTTTCTGGATACATCCCGAGGGTGACATGGATTATTTTCTGAGAATCTTGACATGTAGTTTTGTCATGTTCTAGGTGGCATGGAACAATGGGGGCCTCAACTCCTAGGCCTACATAATAAGAAAGTTTTGCTTTTAGACACAGCCAACAATCTGAGGCCAGATCTGGCCAGTGATATTAAGCAGATGGTGCACGTGAGTTAACATGGGAAAAAGGCTAGGTGTTTGGTGTTCTGGGGCTGCCATGGGGGATGAAAGTCCTCCGGGTGTTAGCAGAGGTGGAGGTGGCTGATGATAGCTAAGTAAGGTGTCAGTAAGTCCTGGCAATGGTCCAAACCTGGACGGCCCTGTTTGAGTCCTGGGGAGGACTACTTGTCATTGGATGGTGAAAAGAGCTCCCGAGTCATGTCCATTTAAATAAAGTTATACTAGCCGGGCATGGTAGCTTGTGCCTGTAGTTCCAGCTACTTGGAAGGCTGAGGCGGAAGGATCGCCGGAGCCCAGCAGGTTGAGGCTGCGGTGGCCGAGAGCGGCCACTGCACTCCAGTCTGGTCGACAGAGTGAGACTCCAACTCAAAAAAAAAAAAAAGTCGTATGCCCCAGATGAATCCCATATCTCAGGAAAGGAGGGAGGGATTGTTAACTTTTATGTATATTGGGGAATGACTAGGATGGTTTCCTCGGGCATCCTGCCATATGACAATTTTGGAGGTGTCATTTCATCCCTTGGGATAGGAAGTTATAGAATATAATCCCAATGTGGACAGAAAAATTTACTAGCTTGATTACAGAGACCATGAATAGGCTGTCCTCGACATATGTAGAAATCTTTGTGTCTTAGATCTATATAAAGAGAGTGAACCTTTCCATTGGAGGGGGCCCCTGGCTTGCAATATCTCTTGGTTGGGATGTTGTTAGCCCTACTTCCTCTTTGGCCTGATAGATCTGATAAGTCTGTCTTGAATGAGACCAGGTCAAGAGGCTGACTGTTGGACCATTCTTTAGTATCTAATGTTATTCCCCCCATAGTGGGGGTAAAGGAGTACCAAGTGGGACGTTGAGCCCCACCTTGGAGTGCATGGGCTAAGGAAAACCAGAATAAAAACAAAAGAGTCTTAACTTGTAGCGTCCAAACCCAGAAATGGTTGTTCATTTCTGGTCGGATCAGGGTGCCAAACTTGGAGGATGATCTTGAGTGGGTTATTAGGTCCTTTTGTACAGTCCAAAGATCCCAGGGTGGTGTGTCATTGTTGAGATTGTTAAACTCAGTTTTCTTGACTCGCAAGTAGCGAATCAGGTCGGGATTCCATCAACCTTGAGTGGGGTTGGGGTGGTGAAGATGACAATGTAGGGTCCTTTCTAGCCTGGGGCCAGTCCTTCCTTCTGGAACTTTTTGACGTAGACCAGGTTTCCAGGCTGGAATGGATAGCACGGCATTGATGGTGGGGTAGGCAGAACAGCATGGATGTTGGAATGAATAGCCTGGACCTGTTGGAGGGACTGAAGATACTTCAACAGAGATTGATTACTAATTTCTTTAAGAATAGGCTCTTGTAACTGGGGCAACAAGGGAGGAGGTCTACCAAACATGATTTCATATGGGGTAAATCCAGCCTTATAGGGGATGCATCGGGCCCTAAGAAGGGCCAGAGGCAAAATATTTACCCATTTTTCGCCAGTCTCTATTATTAATTTAGTCAAAGTTGATTTCAAAGTTTGGTTCATGCATTCAACTTGTCCAGAGCTTTGTGGTTGGTAAGCATAATGTAATTTACAGTCGATGTTTAGTGCTTTGCTGACCAGTTGGACTATGGATGAGATGAAGGCTGGACCATTAACAGAACCCTTAGAGAGGGGGAGCCCAAATCTAGGAATAATTTCATTTAATAGAAACCTTGTAACCTTAAGTGTGGTTTCATTTTTAGTGACAAAAGCCTCCATCCATCCAGAAAAAGTATCTACAAACACTAGTAGATAGTTGTACCCTGCAAGGGGAGGTTTTATATCAGTAAAGTCTACCTCCCATTTCTCTCCAGGGCTCAATCCTTGGGTCCTGGTACCAGTAGTAGGCTTTGGACCTTGCTTTGCATTGACCTGGATACAAGCTGGGTATCTTGTGGCTGTTTTCTCGGCCTTGTATCTTAAGTCACTGATATGGTAGAACCATTTTACAGTTCAGTCAATTTGGTGCTACCCAAATGGGTGGCAGAATTTAGTTGTTTTACCAGAGTGCATCCAAGAGTTTCAGGCAGGATAATTTTAGAGTCCTTGACCCACCATCCGGTGGGATCTTTGTGATTTTCCATCCAGTCTGCTTGTCTTTCCTCTTCTTGAGTGTAGGTGGGCTGTGGGAGAGAAGGGACCGAGAAAGTCTTAGTTAGCAGAATAGTTAGAGGCTCAACTGGGAGCTCTACAGCTTCTCAAGCCGCCTGGTCTGCCAGGTGGTTCCCGATTGCCTCTGGAGTGTCTGACTTTTGGTGTCCCCTGCAATGCATGATGGCTATCTCTTTGGGGAGACATATAGCCTCTAAAAGGGCTAAAATCTCCTCTTTGTTTTTGATAGTCTTACCTGCAGCCATTAGAAGTCCCCGTTCTTTGTAAATCATAGCATAGACATGGAGAGTAGCAAAAGTGTATCGGCTGTCAGTAAAGATGTTTATCCATTTCCCAGCTCCCCAGTGTAGGGCCTGAGTTAGAGCAATTAACTGAGCTTTTTGAGCCAACGTGCCATTGGGCAAAAACTGTGACCAAATCACATCATGAGCTGTGGCCACCGCAGCACCAACCTTGCAGACTCCTCCTATTATCAGGCTGCTGCCATCCGTGAACAGGACAGCATCAGCCTGACTTAAGGGGGTGTCCCAGAGATCAGGATGGCTGGCCTGAGAGATGTCCATCATGTCTTCATAGTCGTGCACTGGTATTTCTGGATCATCATAGGGGAGCAAGGTAGCCAGATTAAGGCATTGTGTAGGAGAGAAAGTTAGTCTAGGTTGGTCAAGTAGGAGACTTCGGTATTGAGTGATGTGGATATTTGACATCCAGCGGCCAGAGGCTCCCCTGAGGAGAGTCTCAACGGCATGGGGAACAGATTCTGACCAAAAGTTAGATTCTGACCAAAACCAGATTCTGACCAAAAGTTAGTTTATCAGCTTCCTTGACTAGTATGACCATAGTGACGATGGCCCAGAGACAAGAGGGCCAGTCAGAGGCCACTGAGTTCAGTCTTTTGGACAAATAGGCCACTGGCTGCCTCCATGGCCCTAGAGTCTGGGTAAGGATCCCCTTTGCAATTCCCCATTGTTTATGAATGAACAGGTAGAAAGGCTTAGTAGCATCTAGGAAGGCTAAGGCCGGGGCCTGGGTAAGAGCTATCTTAAATTGCTGGAACGCTTGTTCCTCAGTAGCAGTTCATTTCAGGGGCTTGTTCCCTGCAGTAGCAGTGTATAGAGGCTTGGAAATCTCAGCAAATCCCAGGATCCATAATTGGCAATATCCCACTGCCCCCAGAAATTCCTGTACCTGCTTCTTCATCGTTGGCATGGGAATTTGGAGGATGGCTTTCTTTCAGGCCAAAGTTAGGGCTCATTTACCCCTTTTCAGCTGGAATTCCAGGTAAGAAACTTCAATCAAGCAAAGTTGTGCCTTTTTGACCAAGACCCAGTAGCCTAGATCCTGAAGAAGCTGTAAGACAGCCTTAGTGGCTTTTAAACATGTATCCAAGTCTGTCTACATACTGGAGTAAAGTACATTCAGGGTGCAAGGCACGGAACTCTGACAAATCCTGTTGTAAAACTTCCCCAAAAAGAGTCAGGGAGTTCCTGTATCCTTGTGGCAACTGAGTCCAAGTTAGCTGACTCGTATCTCCCAAGTCCAGATCTGTTCATTCAAAGGCAAAATGGGTTGACTGACCGGAGACAGGGGAATGGAAAAGAAAACAGCTTTTAAGTCCAATACAGTGTATACCTGATGTTGAGGAGGAAGCAGGCTGAGCAATGTGTTTGGGTTGGGAACAGTAGGATGAATTGTTTCAACCTGCTTATTGACCTCTCTTGAATCCTGGACAGGCTGGTAATCAGATGTTCCTGGCTTTTTAACTGGCAGGAATGGAGTGTTCCAGGCAAATTGACAGGGCGTCAGAATACCAGCAGCTAAAAGTCTTTTTATATAGGGAGCAATTCCTTGCCGAGCCTGTAAACTCATGGGATATTGGTGAATGTGAATGGGAATTGCAGATGCCAACAGGTTCACCACAATTGGAGGGTGATGTTTTGCCAATCCCAGCGGGTTGGTTTCTGTCCAGACTGAAGGAAACCCATGCTGCAACTGTAGAAATAGACCTGATGGGAAATCCTCAGCAGGAGGATCCAAAGATGCTAGAAGATACTCCTCAGAAACTGGAACGGTCAATAACATTTGTTAGGCAGTGACAGTGGGAACATACATCTTAGTTTCATCAGGTGAAAACATGATAGTAGCCCTCAATTTCTGGAGCAAATCTCAGCCCATGAGGGAATATGGGCAGTCAGGGGTGATTAGGAATGAGTGGGTGACTCGTTTTTGGCCTAAATCAACCATCTGGTCGGAAGTGAACTTGCAGTTGGTGACTGCGCCTGTTGCTCCTTGAATAAAAATCTGTTTATCAGACATAGGCCCTAATGGTGATTTTAGGACTGACACTTCTGCCCCAGTGCCCACCAGGAGTTGGACGGGGTGGCCCCCTATAGTGGTGTTTACCATGGGCTCTTGGGGGCCTAAGGAAAAAGAGCCCTGGCCTCCTCAGTCTGATGCATTTTCAGCTTCCCCAGTGGAGGGCAGGGCAAGTACTGACTTAGGCTTTTCTGTCTGGGTGATGAGGGCAGTCCTTTACCCAGTGACCTAGCTCCTTACAATAGGCACATTGATTTTTGGCCAGCTGGTTGCTTCCAGTCTCCTTTTGTCCCTTTCTGGTTTCTTCTTTCTGCTTATGGGTCGGCTTTGAGCCAGGCTGAAAAGCTTGGATAATGGTAACTAATGTTTTTGTTTGTCATTTTGCTGCTCTATCTAGTTTCTGATCTGCCTGTTTCTGTTTCTCAGCATCACAGTTGTTGAAAACTTTTTGGACTACTTCAAGTAGCTGAGAAATATTAATTCCTGCAAAACCCTCATGCTTTTGCAACTTTCTCTGGATGTCTGGAGCTGCCTGTACCACAAAAGTCAAATTGACACCCCGAGCAGTCTTGGGTGCTGAGAGGTCAAAGGGCATGAATATAAGTACAGAATGCCTCCTGGAGGCACTTGAGAAACAACCCTGGTGATTCCTTGGGGTCCTGAATGATCTCGGTAGTCTTAGAAAGATTGATAGGTTTTTGGGCTGTTCCCCTCAAGCCAGCTAATAGAGCTGGTGATAAGCATCTAATCCCAGGACCCTACCAAATTGTTGGGGTCCCAGTCAGTATGGGACACAGGAAAAACCTCTTTTAGTCTTTCTTGGTTTTCTTCCTCTGTACCAGCAGCTGAAGCCAGGAAATATTTCCTAGCTTCCAGTCCTGATTCGTTCTCTTTTTTCAGAAGTAAAAAAAGTCAGGAGGAGTTGTTGACAATCATCGTAGGTGGGGCGATGAGTCTGCATAACTGATTCCATTAAGGAAATTGGAGCCTGTGGTTTATCAGAGAATGTTGGATTTTGATGTTTCCAGTTATTTAAATCTGAGGTGGAGAAAGGAGTATAAACCAAGAAAGGCCATTTGGTTTGATCTGATAGAACCTCCTGGAGAGGTAAGAGTGGTGCTGGATTGGTCTGAGACTGGAGTTGGGTAGCCAAAGATGGGGATCCCAGCAAAGGGGAAGAGGAAGAGGAGGTGGCAGGAGGCATGCTTCGGTCCCTGGCAGCCTTCTCAGTGGCAGCTGTGGTGGCTGCCACAGCTAGGAAAGAGGATATGATGGTTGGAGAGGACTGAGGACAATATGGCAGTGAGTTACAGGTGAGGGTGATTAGCTCCTCAAGAGAATCCTCAATTGATGGAGGCAAGATGGGGTATAACCCTTCTGATGGGGGAGCTGAGGCAATCGGGGGATGAGAAGCTGCCTTCTCAGATGGCAGGGGTTTTGACTTTGAAGGTTGTGGAGGACTTCCATCATTAGGCCCCTTTAAGGGCTTTGACACCAAGATTCTCCACACCTCCAAAACACTTGATGGCCTTATTGCCTCTTCCAAAACACAAGTTCTAAGCCAAGGTGGGGGATTCTTGACCAGAGGTAACCATTGGTAAATATAGGGGAACTGATCTGGGTGTGTGGGTCCCCTCCATACCAGCAACGATTTTCCAAACAGCTCTGGTAACATGCATATCTAGAGACACAGAAGAGGGCTATCCAACACCAAACATAGGCCAATAAATTTTGCAGAGGACTCGGAGCCAGCCTTTTGAAAGATGGACTCCATAGTCACCCACAAATCCAACAGAGAAATTTTTTTTAACATACATTCCAGTGGACTGGAGGACTTGGTAGACTTAGAATCCTTCTGTCCCATGTTGTCAAAACCAGTAAATCACAAGACACATCTGATAAGAATGAAACTTGTTACAATAAGGAGGTATGCAATAGCCAACAAAATCCTGGCTGTGGATGACCAATCCACAGGTGCAGCAAAAGCAAGCAATATAGCAAAGAGAATGGCAATCAAGCTAAGAAAGAAAAGGGACCAAGGGTGACAAATATCCAGAAACTGCTGCATAAGCACAGAAATCAAGAAGGCATTCAAACAGAAATGTTAAACTGATACTCTGTTCTATCAACGTCTTGGGTCAATGAACAGAGCCTAAGGAGCGGCCTTGTCAGACTCCAACCTCCCCAAGAGAATTATGGCCATAAACAAACAAACAAAAAACAGATTAAACAGACTCTTACCTCTTCAGACAGTGCAGACAGACTCAGGTTCTTTCGAGGCAGGAGGAAATCAACAGTTGTTCCAGCTTCCTCCAAGCCACTTGAGTGGTTATGGAGCCCTGATTAATCACAGGAGGTGCCTCCCCTATTACACCTTGCTGGGCTGGGGGAGAGTTGGAGCAAGGCTGCTTCCCATAGTTGGCAAAATTTTTATTTATCTTGCTGGAGCCTCCAAATGTTATGACTGGTGTGCAAGAAATAAAATGGCAACACGTAGGATATTAGATCCTGAGTTTTTAATCAGCTGGTGACCAAGAAAGGGCAATAGTCACTGAAAACTCTTGACCTCAAGCAAAGCAAACAGGGGGCTTATATATCTAATGCAGCTAAAAAAATGCAGTTTCAGTAACTATGGCAATTAAAGGTTACTTGTCAGAAAGGAACAGAAAACAGGGAAGGGGGTACTGTAACTAATTTGGCAGTTTTGCTGTTTATTTAGTTGGCCAGGTACTGTTTTGCAAAATTATTATTTTTGAAACAGGATGTGAGTGGGTTTGGGGATTTCAAAAAAGAAGCTATCAGTTACAGTTTAGGGGCCAAGAACAGTTGCAGTTACATGTGGGGTGGGGGGGAGCTGTGTCTGGGTGCTGCATCTGGGCAGCAGGCATGCAACTAAATTGGAAACTTTTAACAGGATAGCATTACTTACGTCAAACAAATTTCACAGGTTGTTAAGGTTATACAGATATATAGGTTTTACAGACATTTCAGTAGCAGCTTACTAAGATGGACTGGCAATCAAAATAACATAGATTAGCTGATTTTCAATTTCATTCCAGCTTATTATTGTTGCAGTATATTAGTTATTCTTATTTATACTGAAGTGTCTTCAAACTTAGAGAAGTCTTGCCAAACCACCCCCCTTCACACACAATAATTCTTGTATGTATGTCACACAGATTCACTGATGGTAACTTTTTGCAACATTTGCTAGCTCATTTTTCTCTCTCACATATACAAGGTAGGACCCAGAAAAAAAACTGTAATTACTTTTTGGAGAGTGGGACCCTTGTAGTATAGTCTTCCCCTGCTAGTTAGGTGTTCTGGGAACTCATTGGGATCAGTGTACAAGCTAGCATTGTTGTGAGAGGCAGTGTTCAGCCTCAGTGAATTTTTTTTGGAGATCCTTTCGATGCATTTTCCCATTTCATGATGGGTGATTTTCACAAATGTATAAACCATGCTGTGTGTTCAGCAGTGTTTGACCGAAAATGGCATGACTCCCATGCCCCACTCTTCCTGTTCACCTGATCTCACCCCAAGTGACTTTGTTTTGTTTCTCTGGATGAAAGAAGTCCCTAAAGGGATTTGTTTTGCCAATGTGGAAGAGGTGGAATAAAAAAATGGCAGAAACACTAAAGGCTTCAAAATGGATTAGTTGAAAAAACTGTCTTGAGCAGTGGAAAAGGCATCTTGACAGTTGTATTGCATCAAACAGAGAGCATTTTGAAGATGACCGAAGTTTCAATGGGAAAGAATAAATATACAATTTTTAATAAGTAAATTCCATTTTTGGGGTCCCCCTCATAATATAATTTTTTTCCTATCTTTTCCCCTGTTTGAGAATGAGTTGCAGACATTATTCTCTTTATCTCTCAAAACGTCAGTGTATGTTTTCTAAGAACAAGGATAGAGGCTATATAAACTCAGTAAAATGATAGAGAATCTCACAATATTACTATTTAAATCCACAATGCATATTCAAATGTGGTCAGTTGTTCCAATAATATAATTAGACCATGTGCTTTTGTAAGTGGTCCAGGATTCCCATTATCCTTAGTTTTCATGCTCCTTTAATCAGAAACATGTGCCCAGTTTTTCTTTGCTTTTCTTAACAGTGACAAATGTGCATAAGTGCCTTGGATATATATAGATAGATAGCCTGTGTATGTTTTTCTTTCCTGAGTGCTAGCAATGTACAGGAGTGGGTTAGCTCTCACTGCTTGCTGTGTGACTGGACTGGTGAGGGCCTTGGGAATCTCACCTTGTTCCTCAGTGGTCAGCAGATTTTTCACTGTGTTGCATCATTCAACCCCCAGATGAGGAGATGGTGCCTAAGGGTGAGAGGTGGCTAATGCTGAGGTGGATGGGTATTTACTGAGAGAAACTCTCTGCTGTCTCAGGCAATAAGCTGATCATTTCCTGGTTTCCAGGGTGTTCTGGCATCCTCCCTATGGGTCTTCCAGTACCAGAAATCAAATTTGCCAGTCTTTGGTCTTGGACTTCCAGAATCCAGAACTTGCTCTTCTCAAAGTTGGCCTAGACTTTCCACTGTCACAGACTGTGGTGGCCTGTGGAGATAGTGACATTACTAGATCCAGCTCATTCTGGCCAGGGTGATCAAACACCGCTTCTGACTGTGCAGACCTGCTTCTCTCTGGGCTTTCTGCCTTTATCTTGAAGCGTGTTCTGACCCCTGGACACCGAGAGGCTCTGGGATTTCCTCCCTGCCAGAACCCAAAGTGCAGAAGTAGGAAGCTCTAGGGACTGTTTTATCTTTGCTGTAAAATCTGGTTTGCCAGCAGCTGTCATCACCTCCAGCAGTGGCTACAACTGAAGCCCTACACCAAAGAGCTCACTGTCATGTCAGATGACTACTTGTGGGTTGAAGGGGTACCTCTCCCTACTATGGGTTTCAAAGTTGAAGTCATGAGAAAAGTACATGTGATAAAGGATGAAGATGTAATAATAGTGACTTACCCCAAATCAGGTAGGGAGATAGCATCATGAACTGGGAAAGGCTGTGGTTGTGTTCCTCATTCACTCAATTACTGACATGCTTTCTACATGCTAGACAATGTACCATGCTTTTGGGGGAATGGATAATGGCCTAATACCATTTACATTCAGAGAAAAGGACTGAGTCAGGAAATTCCACAGTAGGGTGAGTGTTCAGAGGGGATAATCTACGGTATTGGGAGAAACCATAGCAATGAATCCTAAGGCAAATTCAGGTGTTTTAAAAGGGAGGAAATTCTGACATGTGCTACAATATGGGTGAGACTTGGAGACATTATGCTAAATGAAATAAGCCAGTCATAAAAATACAAATACTATATGATTCTCCTCAAATATAGTATCTAGAATATTCCAAGTTCTTAGAAATAGTAGGTGCCATGGTGGTTGTCAGTGGCTAGTAGGTGCCATGGTGGTTATCAGGGGCTTGAAATGGGGAGTTGTTTGATGGGGATAGAGTTCCAATTTGTCTTTGTTTCTCTGTTTATTCGTTAGTTGGTACAACTGTCTGTTTTCCCTCTTCTTCTTCTCTGTCTCCACCTTTCTTTCATCTTCCCTCTTCCTTTTTCCATTCTTTTCTTTATCTTACTTTTTTTCTAGGGGGCAAACAGATACCCCAAATGCATGGACAGATTGTAAGGTAGTAGGATGTGGGTTCCAGGGGGCCCACATCTTTCAGCAGATACCAGGATCTACAGATGGTTTCTGAATTGCAGCTCCTCCTTAATTAAATGTCAAAACTGCAAAAAGCACAGTCCTCCCACCCCCAGTCCAGCTTCAGAATTGAACAAAGCCAGAGGATCTACATAAGGAAGAATAGGAGATTGAGCAAACAGAAATAAAAGCTATCTCCCCCTCACTGAACAGCAGAATTAAAGAAGAAATAAAAAGGGGGTGGTGGTGAAAACCTACACAAATGAAGAAAAATCAAAGGAAGATTATGAGACACAGACACCTGGGAGGACAGCCACTGAGAATACAGACTTCAGAACTCAAACAATGAAGAGCCCCCAGCATGACTAGTATCAAATCACAAACTCAGCTATCAAGATATTAATAGAGAGAATAAATAGAAATGAGGAAAGACAAGAAGAAAGAATGGAGTTGATTACTGAGATAACAGCAATAAAAAATACAGTGAATGAGATAAATAGCAAACTGATAAGCATGGAAAACAGCATTAACCAAGCAGAAGAAAGAATCTCAGAGCTTGAGGACCAAAATATGGAACTAACCCAAACGGTCAGAAACATAGAAAAGAAGCTTAAAAAGACAGAACAAAACCTCTGAGAGATGAACAGTTATATCAAGAGGCCAAACCTAAGATTAATTGGAATCCCTAAAGTAGATAGAGAGACAGAGAGGTCACCCTGGAACAAACATTTCATGAAATTATTCAGGAAAACTTCCCTCATCTCATCAGTGACATGACCATTCAAACACAAGAGATTCAAAGAACCCCTGCAAGACAGCAAATGAGAAGACCCACTCCTAGACACACAGTAATTCACCTACACAAAGTAAATATAAAAGAAAAAATCCTAAAGGCTGAAAGAGAGGAAGGTCAGACTACCTACCGGGGAAGACCAATTAGAATAGCAGCAGAAGCCGGGCTCGGTGGCTCAACCTGTAATCCCGCACCTTTGGGAGGCTGAGGTGAGTGGATTGCCTGAGGCCACGGGTTCGAGACCCGCCTGGGCAGCGAGATCTTATCTCTACAATAAATAAAAAAATCAGCCGGGCGTGGTAGCACATGCCTGTAATTCTGGCTACTTGGAAGGCTGAGGCGGAAGGATCGCTGGAGCCCAGTGGGTCAAGGCTGCCGTGGCAGGGAGCGACCACTGCACTCCAGTCTGGGTGACAGAGTGAGACTCCAACTCAAAAAAAAAAAAAAAAAAAAGAATAGCAGCAGACATATACAGAAACACTCCAGGCTAAGAGAGATTGGAACACAATCTTCAAAGTTCTCAAAGATAAACAATTTCAGCCAAGAATTACCTACCCGGCTAAGCTAAATTTCATCAGCGAGGGAGAATCCACAACAAACTCTATAAGAGCCTATGACAGGGATAAACTCTCACATCTCAATAATTTGTCTGAGTGTGAATGGACTGAATGCACCACTGAAATGACAGAGAATGGCAAATTGGATAAAATATGATGGAACCGTGTATTGTCTTGAAGAGACTCATCTCACCAAAAAGGATGCTCACAGACTCAAAGTAAGAGGATGGGAAACAAAATTTCAGGCGAACAGAACACAAAAGAAAGCAATCTTAATATCAGACAAAATAGCCTTTAAGCTATCAAAAATTAAAAAAGACATGGAAGGTAACTACATAATGATAAAAGGTTTAATCCATCAACAAGAAATATCCATCCTAAACATATATGCACCCAACATAGGAGCACCAACTTTCATAAAGCAACTTCTAGGTAAACTTAAAAAAGATATTGACTTTATTACTATCATACCCCATTCACAACCCTAGACAGATCATCAAGACAAAAAATCAACAAGGAGATCTGGAACCTCAATGTGATGCTTAACCTAATGAACTTAATTGATACCTACAGAACACTCTACCCAACAACCATGGAATATATATTCTATTCATCACCACATGGAATGTACTCTAAGATTGACAACAGCATTGGTCACACATGAAGCATAAACAAATTCCATAAGATTGAAATACTGCCATGCAGCTTCTCAGACCACAGTGGAATAAAAATATATATCAACACCAACAGAGTTCCTCCCAAACCCACATAGACTTGGACACTAAACAGCATGATGCTGAACAACTCCTGGGCCAACATGGAAATCAAAACAGAGATTAAAAGATTCCTGAAAACAAATGAAAATGAAGAAACATCTTACCCAAACCTCTGGGAGGCCATGAAACCAGTACTAAAAAGAGAATTCATATCTACAAACACATATGGAGAAAGTGGAAAGATCACAAGTTAATGGCCTAACAAATCACCTAAGGAAGCTGAAAAAGGAAGACCACCAAAACCCTAACTTCAGCAGAAGAACCCATATCACCAAAATAAAAGCCCACATTTGGGACATAGAAGAAATATGATTCAAAATAAAAAATCAATGAAACCAAAAGCTGATTCCTTGAAAGGATAAACAAGATTGATGGACCCCTAGCTAGACTGATAAAGAAAAAGAGAGAAAATGCCCAAATAAACTCAATCAGAAATGCAAAAGATGAAGTCACAATGGACACGGAAGAAATACAAAAGATTATCAGAGATTACTATGTACACTTTTATGGATACACACTTGAAAATCTAAATGAAATGGAGGACTTTCTGACATCACACAACCTCCCTAGATTGAAACAAGAAGAAATTGAGAACCTAAATAGACCAATAACTACCCAGGAAATCGACCATGTCATAAGAAAACTACCTACAATTTAAAAAAAAAAAAAAAAGCCCTGAACCAGATGACTTTTCCAGTAGAATTCTACAAAACATACAAGGAGAAGCTGATACCAAAAAGTATCCCAGACAATTGAGAAATGTGGAACTCTCCCTAAATCATTTTATGATGCTAACATCACACTGATACCCAAACCGGGTAAAGATCCAACAAAGAAAAAGAACTTCAGGCCGATATCCTTGATGAACATAGATGCTAAAATTCTCAACAAAATTCTAGCAAACTGGAACCAACAATAGCACATCTTAAAAATCATTCGCCATGACCAAGTAGGCTTCATTCCTGGGATGTAGGGCTGGTTCAACATATGCAAGACCGTAAATATAATTAAATACCTCAACAAATGTAAAAACAAAAAATCACATAATTATATGATTACATGCTGAAAAAGCTTTCGATAAAATCCAGCATCCTTTCTTGATAAAAACTCTTGAACATAGATGGAACATACCTCAAAATAGTAAGTGCCATCTGTGAGAATCCCACAGCCAACATACTGTTAAACAGACAGAAATTGGAACCATTTCCCCTGAAAACCAGAACAAGACAAGGATGCCCATTCTCACCCCTCCTGTTTTGATTTTCTGACTGGTATAAGGTGGTATCTCATTGAGGTTTTACTTTTCATTTCCCTCATGATTAGTAGTGTTGAGCATTTTTTTCATGTCTATTCATGTCATTTACCCAGTTTTTAATGGGTTTATTTTGTTTTGCTGATTTGAGTTCCTTGTAGATTCTGGTTATTAATTCTTTGTTGGGTGTATAGTTTGTGAATGCTTTCTCTCAGTCTGTTGTTTGTCTACTTATTACATGATTTCTTTTGTTGTACAGAAACTTTAGTTTAATTAAGTTCCACTTATTTTTGTTTTGTTGCATTTGGCTTTGGGGATCTTAGCTATGAATTCTCTGCCTAGGCTAATGTCCAGAAGAGTCTTCCCTAGGATTTCTCCTAGGGTCTTTATGGTTTTAGTTCTTACATCTTTTATTACCTAGAGTTAATTTTTGTTTATAGTGCAATTTTTGTTTATAGTGCAATTTTTGTTTATAGTGTTTATAGTGAATGTGACTCTCCAGATTTCCCTGCACCATTTATTGAATAGGATGTCCTTTCTTCAGTATATGCTTGGTCTGCTTTATCAAAGATCAGTTTGTTGTAGGTATTTGGGTTTATTTCTGAATACTCTATTCCGTTCCATTGATCTGTGCCTACTTTTTTTTTTTTTACCAGTGCCATGCTGTTTTGGTACCGGATAGCCTGGTAGTATATCTTGAAGACAGGTAATGTGATACCTCCAGCTTTGATCTTTTTGCTGAGAATTGCTTTGGCTTTTGTATAGTTACATATGAATTTTAGAATTTCTTTCTAATTCTGTGAAAAATAATGTTTTCCTGTAAAAGTATCCACCTTATCTACTTGTATACTTGTTTGCACAGAGGTCTGAAAAGTGGTTTATTATGATTTTCTAAATTCTTTTATTTCAGTTGTTATTTTCCATTATTCATTTCTTATCTTCTAATATTTGCACTTTCTCCTTTATTTATTTGATTTAGTTGTGTGCCTTTAATTGTCTATTTCATAAATTTATGTTTAAAACTTGGAATTTTGATTTATTAATTAGATCTATTCTGTACTTCAAGTAGTTTTTGACATTGCCATTGTCATTTCATTTCTTGTGCTTTCTTTTATTTTTTAAAAAATTCTCTCTCTGTTGTTATGAGGGAATTTAATCCAGCTAGTTTCATTCCTTTTTCCTTGTTGATAAAAATGCCCCAAAATATATGTTTTCCCCTGATCACAGATTTAAATTTACCCACATATTCTGATTTATGCTGTAAAAAGTAAAGTCATTAACTTTTCAAATTTCCATAATTTCATTTTGTATTTCTCCTTTCACCCAAGAGTTGTCAAATGTAATATCTCTAAATTTCTGGATGGAGGCCCATTTAGTTTTGTTATTTATTTTTAGTTTTATTGCATTGTGATAAGAAGCATTATTTTGTTTTTTCTACTTTATAGAATTTGCTGATGCTTTCTTTGGTTACCAAGTAGATGACTGTGTGTGAATGCCCCTTAAGCTCTTGAAAACAGAGCGAGCACTCTGTGATTAGAGTGCAATGTTTGATAGATATCCACAAACCCCACCTTATGTCCATCAGATATACTAATTGTTACCCATTTGGGATCCAATTTGACATCCAGTTGGATCCCATTTGGTGTTGGGAGCCAGCCGTGGAGGCCTGCCTGAGCGGTAGGGATCCAGGCAGGCTGCGGACCCTGAGACCGCTAGGACGAGTTCAGGAGTTGAAGGCCATTGTCTCTTCCCTTCTTTGCTGATTTCACACGTTCCACTAGCAGGGACTTTGATGATCTAAGCATGAAGTTCTGAGAGTACGACAGGCATGGCTTACTTTAGGAGTTGATTGTTCCTGTTTCTCACAGACTGCGGTTTTGGCTTTAAACTTAACATAATTCAAACTCAGGTCACATTTGGGAGCCTTTAATATGGTACAAGCTTCTTTAAAGATTTAATAGTATATTTGTAGAATTAGTATATACATACAAAGTGCTATTTCAACCTTAATAATACAGATAAATATCTAGAGCTACTAGAAACGGCCCAGAACAAGCTTTTGGCTGGGTCACATTCCTAAAGGCCCAGCACAAGCTTTGGGCTGGGCCACATTCCTTAGGAATTGGTTTGGGCTATAATTAAGAGTTTCTATAGTGTAGGTAGAATTAGCATAAAATAGAGAGGAATTGGGATTTAGGTTGGTTATTAGGTGTTGTGTATACATAGGTTTTAAAAGTTATTGATTATTAGAATATTATGATATTAGAATTGTTGTATTATGGTTCCACTTTTTGTCCATTTAGGAGTATGCTGGCTGTGAGTTTCTTGTAGATGGCTTTTACTATTTTGAGGTATTTTCCCCGTATGCCTAGATGTTCGAGGGTTTTTATCAAGAAGGGGTGCTGAATTTTATCAAAAACTTTTTCTGCATCTAATGATATGATCATGTGGTTTTTGTTTTGACATCTGTTGATGAATTTAATTACATTTATGGTTTTATGCATGTTGAACCAGGCTGGCATCCCAGGAATGAAGCCTACTTGGTTATGATGGATGATTTTTGAGATGTATTGTTGAATCCGGTTTGCTAGGATCTTGTTGAGGATTTTAGTACCTATGTTCATCAAAGATATTGGCCTATAGTTCTCTTTCTTTGTTGGATCTTTACCTGGCTTGGGTATCAGTGTGATGTTGGCTTCAAAAAATGATTTGGGGAGAGTTCCATCTTTTTCAATTGCCCCGGAATACCTTCAGTAGGATTGGTATCAGCTCCTCCTTAAATGTCTTGTAGAATTCTGCTGGAAAGCCATCTGGACCAGGGCTTTTTTTTGTAGGTAGTTTTCTTATTACATAGTTGATTTCCTTGATTGTTATTGGTCTATTTAGGGTCTCAATTTCTTCTTGTTGCAACCTAGGTAGGTTGTGTGAGGTCAGAAAGTTCTCCATTTCCTTAAGGTTTTCAAGTTTGTTTCCATACAAGTGTACGCAGTAGTCTCCAATGATCTTTTGTATTTCTTCAGGGTCAGATGTGACTTCATCTTTTGTGTTTCTGATTGTGCTAATTTGGTTTTTTTCTCTTTTTTTCTTGGTCAGTCTAGCTAGGGGACCATCGATCTTGTTTATCCTTTCGAAGAACCAGCTTTTTGTTTCATTGATTTTTTTGTATTATCTTTTTGTCTTCTATGTCCTGGATTTGGGCTTTTATTTTGGTGATCTGGATTCTTCTGCTGAAATTAGGGTTTTTGTGGTCTTGCTTTGCCAGCTTCCTTAGGTGGCTTGTTAGGCTGTTAATTTCTGTTCCTTCCATTTTCTTTATGTGTGTTTGTAGGGATATAAATTCCCCTCTTACTACAGCTTTTAAGGCATCCCAGAGATTTTGGTAAGATGTTTCTTCATTTTCATTTGTTTCCAGGTATCTTTTAATCTCTGTTTTGATTTCATCATTGACCCAGGAGTTGTTTAGCATCATGCTGTTTAGTGTCCATGACTTTGTGGGTTTTGGGGGGACCTTGTTGGTGTCAATGTTTATTTTTATTCCACTGTGGTCTGAGAAGGTACATGGTAGAATTTTGGTCCTTTTAAATTTGCTTCTGCTTGATTTATGGCCAATTGTGTGGTCGATCTTAGAATACATTCCATGCGGTGATAAGTAGAATGTGTATTCTGTGGTCTTTGGGTGGAGTGTTCTGTAGGTATCAATTAAGTCCATTTGGTCCAAAGTCACATTGAGGTTCCGGATCTCCTTGCTGATTTTTTTTCCTGATGATCTGTCTAGGGTTGTGAGTGGAGTATTAAAGTCCCCAGTTATGATGGTGTTAGAGTCAATATCTTTCTTTAGTTTTCCTATAAGTTGCTTTATGAAAGTTGGCCCACCTATGTTGGGTGCATATATGTTTAGGATAGATATTTCTGGTTGACGAATTGAGCCTTTTATCATTATGTAGTGGCCTTCTGTATCTTTTTTGATTTTTAATAGCTTTTTTGGTATTTTGTATAGCTTTTTAATAGGTATTTTGTCTGAAATTAAGATTGCTACTCTTCCTTTCTTTTGTATTCCGTTCGCCTGAAAGTTTGTTTTCCATCCTCTTATTTTGAGCCTGTGTGTGTCCTTTCTAGTGAGGTGAGTCTCTTGAAGGCAATAGATTGTTGCCTGATGATATTTTATCCATTTTGCCATTCTATGTCTTTTCAGTGGTGCATTTAGTCCATTCACATTTAGGCTAATAATTGAAATGCAAGAGTTGATCCCTGTCATAAGGTTCTTACAGAGTTGTTGTTCCTGTTTATTTGTTGTCTTTCTTTGGGTTTTGGAGTTGGTTCATTTGTGTTTTTAATGTTTTACCTGTACTCTTGTGAAGAATATTGTTGTTCTTTTTTCCTTTTCTTCTGTGTTCAGTACTTTCTTAAGTGTTTCTTGTAGAGGTGGTCTGGTGGCAGCATAGGTTCTTAGGGTTTGGATATTTGGAAAAGATTTCAATTCTCCCTCACTAATGAAGCTTAGTTTGGCTGGGTAGGTTATTCTTGGTTGAAATTGTTTATCTTTTAGAACTTTGAAAATAGGGCTCCAGGCTCTCCTAGCCTGAAGGGTTTCTGTGGATAAATCTGCTGGTATTCTAATTGGTCTTCCCTGGTAGGTAGTCTGGCCTTTTTCTCTTGCTGCCTTTAGGAGTTTTTTTTTTATACTTACTTTGTTTAGGCGAATTGTTATGTGTCTGGGAGTTTGTCTTCTCATTTGTTGTCTTGCAGGGGTTCTCTGAATGTCTTGTGTTTGAATTTTTGCATCACTGATGAGATGAGGGAAGTTTTCTTGAATGATTTCATGAAATGTTTGTTCCAGTGTGACCTCTGTTTCTCTCTCTGCCTCAGGAAGGCCAATTACTCTTAGATTGGGTCTCTTGAAGTAATCATTCATCTCCTGAAGGTTTTGTTCTCACTTTTTAAGCTTGTTTTCTATGTTTTTGACAGTTTGGGTTAGTTCTGTATTTTGGTCTTCGAGCTCTGAGATTCTTTCTTCTGCTTGGCTAATTCTGCTTTCCATGCTAATTAGTTTGTTATTTGTTTCCATCACAGTATTCTTTACTGCTGTTATTTTTGTCATCAGCTCCTTCCTATTTTCCTCTTGTCTCTCCTCAATTTTTAAAATTCTCTCTATTAATGCCCTGATGTCTGGGTTTGTTGCTTGTGACCAGTCATTCTGGGGGCTCTTCATTGTTTGTGCTCCGAAGTCTGTTTTCTCAGTGTCTGACCTCCCAGGGGTCTGTGTGAGCCCTGTGTTCTTCTTTTGGCTTTTCTTCATTTGTGCAGATTTTCCCTCCCTACTTTTCCCTTCCCTCCACTTCCCCGTCTTCTTTAATTCTATGTTCAGGGGTGGAGGGGTTTCTTTTACTTTTGTTTGTTCAATCTCCTATTCTTCCTTATATATTTCCTCTTGCTTTGTTCAGTTCTGGAGTTGGACTGTGGGTTGAGGGCAGTCCTTTTTGTAGTTTTGGGGTTTAATTAAGGGGAGAACTGTGATTCAAACTCTCTCTGCAGATCCTGGTGTTCACCCACAACTGTATGCATAGTCTGAAACCCACTTCCCACTGCCTTTGAGTCTGTCCATGCAGTGGGGTTGTAGGTTTACTCCCTGAAAGCAAAATGAGGTTAACAGAGGGGAGAAAATGGAGCAGGCAGTGGGGAAAGGGGGGGTGGAAAGAGAGAGGGGTGAGAGGGAAAACAGTTTAATGTACCAACTGGTAAGTGAAAAGAAACACAAAGACTGAAACAAATATAAAGAAAAACAATAACCATGACTGAAAACTAACAACAACCATATAAAAATCTAAAACATACAATGATGCTAATGTACACACTGATCAACCTCCTTATTGGTGTCCTATTCCTTTATACAAATATGGGATTTACAGAGAAATAAGAAAAAAGGAAAAGGGGGGAAGAAAAAAGAAAAAAAGTGGAAAAAAAAGGAGGAGGGAAGGATAGATTAAAGTCAGCAGACTAACAGAACCAGTCAAACACACTCTGAGACTTTTCCTTTAAGTCCAATGTCCTTTCAGCTCTGATTTCTAGCTGTCCTTGCAGGCTGGTAGAATTGTTCACTGTTAGGGTCGGTTGCCCCTGGCCTGCTGTGAAGAACAGTTCAGATATGGGCCCCCTGCCCAGTCTATCACTGAGACTGGCTTTTTCCATTTTTCAAGCAGGATGAGCCTCTGCTATTCCTGTTTTGATGTTATTACCTTGGTTCCCCAGCAGGTGGTGCTATCCTGTGTTACAGTCCAGAGGGGAGGGAGTCTGCTCTGGATCCGCAACTTGCCGTGACAACTTCACCGGGGGAGTTTCACAGGCCTTTCTCTGGGCTCTGGGCATGGCATGGCAGCGGGGATCTCAGAAGATCTGGCTTGCGGGGCTGCTTCACGGTCTGAAGTCATGGGCGGCTTCAGGTATGAGCTGGGAATGACCACAGTGGCGGTATCTGGACTGCAGGAACATCCCAGTCCCACTGTGGCAACTGCAGGAGCAGCCCAGTTCCACCACGGTGACTATAGGAGCAGCCCAGTTCGTCGTGATATCCAAGTAGCCATGGCGGGTGACAGCGGTGGCTGAGCTCCCTGTGAAGAGCAGGCTGCGGAAGATGGGGTCTGTAGCCCCTGGGAGAGAGCTAGGGTCTTTATGGGTGTTCTCTTTCACAGAGGGTTTCACAGACCCTGCCAGCCTGTCGCCATCTTGCCGGAAGTCCCCAGCATTCATTTTTTAAATTGACAAATAAAAATTATATGTGTAGTTTTATAATTTGTAACATATTTATGCAGTCCAACATGATTTTTGATAGATGTATACATTGTGTGATATCTAAATTAATTTTTAAATTACATTTTACATGGGTTTCTTAAAAATGCTGCATCATTGCTGTCTGATTTTGCAGTTGCTTTTGAGATGTTTGAGGCCAGGCTGAATAGCTTGATTTTGAGCTTCATGGCTCATGAGCGCTTCCTGCTGTCTCTGTAGTGAAGGGCAGTTTCTTTCATGCTTGGCTATTTGTTGGAGAGAAGGGATGCCCAATGGCCTGAAGATTTGCTTCTTCCGTTTTCTATTTTACTTTGTAGCATCCTAAAGTGACACCCTTCTTCATTTTCTTATCATCAATCAGTCTCCAAAGTATGACTCTCTTGTTTTATCCTCTCCCCTAGAAGTGACGCTTCCCAAGTCACCACCTCAAGTGTGAGCACTTTACCAGGTTTGTATCACTTAGGGTAGAACTTGTCCACTGGGGTGATTGTTGCTCAGTCTCAGAACTTTCAATCTTCCCTTCTGTCCTTCACACGGTTTGTCTCCCCCTTGAAGAGCAGATCTGCTGGAAATTGGTGCTAACTCTTCCTTTTACAAGAACTGTCTGATGTTCTTACTTAGGCTTTAGCTATGAAGGCATAGGGCGTGTGTGGTGTTGTGGGTCTCACAGGTGTCGTCCAGGATGTGCAGAGTCCTCATTTTGGTGTTTGCATGATTTTGGCTCCACTTCCACCTATTGGCTGCATCCAGAATCTCAGTATTGGGAAGAAGAGCTGGCACCACGCAGACCATTGTGTTTTATGCAGTTTTTCCTTAGAGTCTCCCTTGGAATTTACATTTGTTAAAGTTAAATATGTATGCTCAGGGATGTGGATAGTGCAATGGTTTGATCGGCCTTAAAACACACAAGATGACCCATGAGTTCATATATTGTCATTCATTCTCCCTCTCTGTTTTTCTGTTCCCCCAACTTCTTTTCTTCCTCTCTCTCTTCCTCTCCTTCTCCCTTCCTTTCTCCCTCTCCCTCCCTTTCTTTCTCCCCTTCTACCTGAATAATTTAAGCCTTAGAGCAGAGGTCCTCAAACTTTTAAGACAGGGGGCCAGTTCACTGTCCCTCAGACCATTGGAAGGGCGGACTATAGTTTAAAAAAAAACAACTATGAACAAGTTCCTTTTTTTTTTAAACTCTAGTCCGCCCCTCCAACGGTCTGAGGGACAGTGAACTGGCCCCCTGTTTTAAAAGTTTGAGGACCTCTGCTTAGAGCCTCAGGCTTTAGAGAACAAACCAACATTATTCCTAAAGACGATTCTAATACCAGACAAACATCAGACCTCCCCACAACAGTATGAACTGAGCTATGTTATTGTATATTCAGCTAGAAGGGAGTATTTTGAAAGTTGTCCCCAGAAATAAAAGATAAATGGTTTAAAGTGCTGGTCATGATTCGTACCCCAATTTGATCATTGTACTATGTATATAGGCCATGCACTGAAACGTCACATTGTACCTTGTGTGATGCAGAATTATTGTGTCAATTATAAATTTAATAATTAAATTAAAAAAGAATAGAGAAGCTGTGTGATGCATTTTCTCAGCATGAAAGACCCCAGGAACCAGGTATCCAGGAGAAGAGGCAGAGGGAATGGGGGTACACCTGCAACTTTCCTAAGCTTGGGAGAGCAATGTTACAATAGCTCAAATACTCCAACAGTGATTCCAGGGTGTAAGAGCAGGCTGTGGAGACATTCCTGCTGTGTTTAGCTGAAGCATTAACATGGAGCCCACTGGCTGGCTTCCATTCTCCTTGAGGACTATGCTTTATAAAATGCAGTAGGAGATCCAGCACATCCAAGCTTCCTCTATGACTTGTGGCTTGATAGCTCCTTTCTTTTCTTTTTTTTTAAACATATTTTTTATTTTAAAATTGTGGGGTACAGTTAAGGGTTAGGTATACAAATATGCATCGTTCAGGCACCCTTGTTGATAAGGGGTGCCTCCCCATCCCCAGACAGATATTGACTACCATTAATCCCACCTCCCTACCCCCCATAGTTCCCGCCACTGTCAATCCTTTTGTTATAGTATTATGATAGATGTTCAAGGTCCACTATGTAAGTGAGAACATGTGATACTAAGATCTTTGATTCTGTGAGAGATCACTCAGTATTATAGACTCTAGTTCTATCCAGGTTGCTGCAAAATTCATGATTTTGTTCTTTTTTATGGCTGTGTAGTATTCCATCATGTATATGTACCACATTTTCAAAATCCAGTCCTCTTTTGATGGACAGCATGGTTGGTTTCATGTTCTTGCTATTGTGAACAATGTTGTGGTAGGCATACATGTGAAGTTATCTTTTTTATAGAGTGATTTGGGTTTTTCAGGGTATATTCCCAGTAGGGGGATTGCAGGATCATATGGGAAGTCGCTATTTAGAGCTTTTAGGAATCGCCACACAGCTTTCCACAGAGGTTGCACTAGTTTACCCTCTCACCAACAGTGTAGCAGTGTTCCCTTTTCACCACATCCTCTCCAGCATCTGTTATTTTTTGAGTTATTGATAACTGCCATTCTGACTGGAGTTAGGTGGCATCTCAGTGTAGTTTCAATTTGCATGACCTTGATGATTAGTGAGGTTGAACGTTTCTTCATGTGTCTGTTGGCCGCTAGGATGTCTTCTTTTGAGAAGTGCCTGTTCATATCTTTTGCCCACTTTATAATGGGGTTGTTTTTTTCTTTTTAGCATATTTGAGTTCCTTGTAGATCCAAGGTGTTAGGGCTTTGTCAGACATGGAGTTGGCAAATACTTTTTCCCAGTCTGTGGGCTGTCTTCCTGCTCTCTTGATGGTTTCTTTGGCTTTGAAGAAGCTTGTCAGTTTAATGAGGTCCCACTTGTCTAGCTTGTCTCTTATGGCCTGTGCGTTTTGGGTTTTGTTTAGGAATTGGATGCCAGTTCCAATTTCCATAAGGGTGTGTCCTGCATTTTTTAAGGTTCTTATGGTTTGAGGTTTTACATTTAGGTCTCTGATCCATTTGGAGTTAATTTTTGTGTATGGGGATAGATAGGGATCTCCTTGGAATCTCTTGCATATGGTCAGCCAGTTTTCCCAGCACCATTTACTGAATACGTTCTCCTCTCTCCAGTGGTAGGTGGTGGAGGCTTTGTTGAAGATGAATTGGTTGAGAAATTAAGGTTTTGGTTCTGGAATCTCAATTCTATTCCATTGGTCTATATACCTGTTCCTGTACCAATTCCAAGCTGTTTCGATTATTATAGTTTTAGAGTAAAGTTTGAAGTCTGGTAATGTGACACTTCTTGCTTTTTTTTTTTTTTTTTTTTGCTGAGGATTGTTCTGGCTATTCTTGGTCATTTGTGTTTCCATATGAATTCCTGTATTATTTTTTCTATCTCTGAGAAGAATGTTGCTGGTAATTTGGTGGGTATTGCATTAAATCTGTAGATTGCCTTAGGTAAGATGCACATCTTCACAGTGTTGATTCTTCCAATCCATCAGCATAGGATATTTTTCCACTTGTTTGTGTCATCTTTGATTTCTTTGAGCAGAATTTTGTAGTTTTCATTGTAAAGGTCTTTCACATCTCTGGTTAGGAAGATGCCAAGGTATTTCATTTTTTTTTGTGGCTATTGTGAATGGGATTGTGCTCTTTTTATTTTTTTTTGAGTTGGAGTCTCACTCTGTCACCCAGACTGGAGTGCAGTGGCCACTCCCGGCCACTGCAGCATTGACTGCTGGGCTCTGGCGATCCTTCCTCCTCAGTCTTCCAAGTAGCTGGAATTACAGGCATGCGCTACCACGCCCGGCTGATTTTTTTTTTTTTGATTTATTGTAGAGATGAGGTCTCACTGCCCAGCTGGGTCTCGAACCCGTGGGCTTAGGCAATCCACTTGCCTCAGCCTCCCAAAGGTGCAGGATTACAGGCTGAGCCACTGAGCCCGGCTGGGATTGTGCTTTTTATTTAGGTTTCTGTTTGTTTATTATTGGTGTAAAGAAATGCGATTGTCTTTTGCACATTTATTTTATATGCTGAGACTTTGCCAAAGTCCTTTATCAGTGCAAGGAGGCTTTTGACAGATTCTCTTGGGTTTTCAAGGAACACAATCATGTTATCTGCAAAGAGAGATAACTGGACTTCCTCTTTTCCTATTTGGATACTGCTGATCACCTTCTCTTTTCTGATTGCTCTAGCCAGGACTTCCAATACTATATTGAACAGGAGGGGAGAGAGTGGGCATCCTTCTCTTGTTCCAATTTTCAGGGGAAATGGTTCCAATTTTTGTCTGTTTAAGAGTATGCTAGCTGTGAGTTTCTTGTCAATGGCTTTTACTATTTTGAGGTATGTTCCATGTATGCCTAGATGTTCGAGGGTTTTTATCAAGAAGGGGTGCTGGATTTGTCAAAAGCTTTTTCTGCATTTAATGATATAATCATGTGGTTTTTGTTCTGATGTCTGTTGATGTATTTAATTACATTTATTGTCTTGTGAATGTTGAACCAGCCTTGTGTACCAGGGATGAAGCCTACTTGGTCGTGATGGATGATTTTTGAGATATGTTGTTGAATCTGGGCTGCTAGGATCTTGTTGAGAATTTTGGCATCTATGTTCATCAAGGATATTGGCCTGTAGTTCTCTTTCTTTGTTGGGTCTTTACCTGGCTTGGGTATCAATGTGATGTTAGCTTCATAAAATGATTTGGGGAGGGTTCCATCTTTCTCAACTTCCTGGAATACTTTCAGTAGGATTGGTGTCAGCTCCTCCTTAAATGTCTTATAGAATTCTGCTGGAAATCCATCTTGTCCAGGGCTTTTTTTTTGTAGGTAGTTTTCTTATTACATAGTCAATTTTCTTGATTGTTATTGGTCTATTTAGGGTCTCAATTTTTTCTTGTTTCAACCTAGACAGGTTGTGTGATATCACAAAGTCTTCCATTTCTTTAAGGTTTTCAAGTTTGTTTCCATGCAAGTGTACATAATAGTTTCTAGTGATCTTTTGTATTTCTTCAGGGTTAGATGTGACTTCATCTTTTGTGTTTCTGATTGTATTTATCTGGGCTTTTTCTCTTTTTTTCTTGGTCAGTCTAGCTAGGGGATGATCAATCTTGTTTATCCTTTCAAAGAAGGAGCTTTTTGTTTCATTGATTTTTTTTTTTTTGTATTATCTTTTTGTCTTCTATGTCCTGGATTTGAGTTTTTATTTTGGTGATCTGGATTCTTCTGCTGAAATTAGGGTTTTGGTGGTCTTGCTTTCCCAGCTTCCTAAGGTGACTTTTTAGGCTGTTAATTTGTGATCCTTTCATTTCCTTTATGTGCGTTTGTAGAGATATGAATTCCCCTCTTACTACAGCTTTCATGAGATCCCAGAGATTTTGGTAAGGTGTTTCTTCATTTTCCTATGTTTCCAGGAATCTTTTAATCTCTGTTTTGATTTCATCATTGACTCAGGAGTTGTTTAGCATCATGCTGTTTAGTGTCCATGTCTTTGTGGGTTTTGGGGAAACCTTGTTTGTGTTGATGTTTATTTTTATTCCACTGTGGTCCGAGAAGGTACATGACAAAATTTCGATCTTCTGAAATTTGTTTATGCTTGATTTATGGCCAAGTATGTGGTCGATCTTAGAGTACATTCCATGCGGTGATGAGTAGTATGTATATTCTGTGGTCGTTAGGTGGAGTGATCTGTAGGTATCAGTTAAGTCCATTTGGTCAAGAGTCACATTATGGTTCCGGATCTCATTGCTGATTTTTTGTCCTGATGATCTGTCTAGGGTGTGAGTGGGGTATTAAAGTTCCCAGCAATATTTTTCTTGAGTTTTCCTAGAAGCTTCTTTATGAAAGTTGGCGCTCCTATGTTGGCTGCATATATGTTTAGGATAGATATTTCTTGTTGATGGAGTAAACCTTTTATCATTATGTAGTGACCTTCTGTATTTTTTTTAAGTTTTGATAGCTTAAATGTATTTTGTCTGAAATTAGGATCGTGACTCCTCCTTTCTTTTGTGTTTCATTTGCCTGAAAATTTGTTTCTCATCCTCTTACTTTGAGTCTGTGTGTGTCCTTTCTAGTGAGATGGGTCTCTTGAAGGCAATATATTGTTGCCTGGTGATGTTTTATTCATTTTACCATTCTATGTCTTTTCAGTGGTGCATTTAGTTCATTCATATTCAGGATAATTATTGAAATGTGAGAGTTTATCCCTATCATCAAGCTCTTATAGAGTTGGTGTTGTTCCTCTTTGTTTGCTGTCTTTCTTTTGGTTTTGGGGTTGGTTCGTGTGTTTTACTCTTTTTCTTGTACTCTTGTGAAGAATGTTGTTTTTCTTTTTTCCTCTTCTTCTGTGTTTGTATAATTTCTTAAATGTTTCTTGTAGAGGTGGTCTGGTGGCAGCAAAAATTCTTAGGGATTGGGTATCTGGGAAAGATTTTAATTCTCCCTTGCTGATGAAGCTGAGCTTGGCTGGGTAGGTTATTCTTGGTTGAAATTGTTTATCTTTTAGAACTTTGAAGATAGGGTTCCAAGCTTTCCTAGCCTGCAGGGTTTCTGTAGATACATCTGCTGCTATTCTAATTGATCTTCCATGGTAGGTGATCTGGCCTTTTTCTCTTGCTGCCTTTAGGATTTTTTCTTTTATAGCTAGTTTGTTTAGGTGAATTATTATGTGTCTGGGAGTTGGTCTTCTCATTTGTTGTCTTGCAGGGGTTGTCTGAATCTCTTATGTTTGAATTTTCACATCACTGATGAGATAAGGGAAGTTTTCTTCAATAATCTCATGGAATGTTTGTTCCAAGGTGGCCTCTGTTTCTCTTTCTGTTTCAGGAAGACCAATTATTCTTAAATTTGTACTCTTGAAGTAATCATTCATCTCTTGGAGGGTTTTTTCTGTCTTTTTAAGCTTCTTTTCTATGTTTTTGACAGTTTGGGTTAGTTCTATCTTGGTTCTCAAGCTCTGAGATTCTTTTTTCTGCTTTGCTAATTCTGCTTTCCATGCTTATCAGTTTTTTATTTATTTCATTTGCAGTATACTTTACTACTGTTATCTCAGTTATCAACTCCTTTCTAGTTTCTTCTTGTCTCTCCTGAATTCTTTTTAATCTCTCCACTAATGTCTTGATATCTAGGTTTATAGTTTGAGATCTGTCATTCTGGGCGCTCTTCATTGTTTGCATTCTGAAGTCAGTTTTCTCAGTGTCTGCCCTTCCAGGGGTCTGGTAGAGACCCATATTCTTCTTTTGGTTTTTCTTCATTTGTGTAGATTATTCTCTCTCTCCCCCTTTCCCTCTCCTTCTTTAATTCTGGTTTTCAGGGGAGGTGGGGTTGCTTTTATGTCTTTTGTTCAATCTCCTGTTCTTTCTCATGAGTGTCTCCTGGCTTTGTTCACTTTTGAGATTGGACTATGGTTTGGGGCCTGTACTTTTTGCAGTTTTGAGGTTTAATTGAGGGGGAAGCTGTGATTCAGAATCTATCTGCTGATCCCAGTATCCACCAACAGGTGTATGGGTACACTGGAATCTATTTCCCACTGCCTTACAATCTGTCCATGCAACGGGGTGTAGGTTTGCTCCCTGGAACAAAAGGTGGTATGAAAAAGGAAAATAATGGAAGAAGGTTGGGTCAAGAGGAAGTTATAAAGAGAGAAGCGTGAGAGGGAAAACAGACATACATACCAACTAATGGGTGAAAAAGAGACACAAGGCCAGAAAAGAGTGAAAAACAGACACACAAACAAAATTTCCTAAAGCATACTGGTAATCACACAAAGACAGTCCAATAAAATCATGCCTTTTGATGCATTTTCCCCCAACACATACAGGTAGTCTAAATAAGAAAGCAAACAAAAGTGAGCAAAACAGTCAAAACAATAAAATCAAAAGTCAAAATAAGAAACCAGACTAGCTCTGGAATCCTTCCTGAGTGTCTAAAGTCTCTTCAGTTCTGATCTCTAGCCTCTCCCCTTTGCTTTCATTGCAGGCTTGCTACCTGAGAGGTCTGCAATGACTGAGTTGCCTGTATCTGATTTAGTGTAGGGGAGGGTCTTTAGTCTCCTGTTTAGTGACGTTACCTTAGAAACCAAGGTGGAGGCTGCTCATAGGTTGGCGAAGCAATGCAAATCTCTGCCTGGAAAATGGCCAAGGTGGGCAACTCTTCTCTCGTGTATCCTTTGTCTCCACCTGTCCTTTCTCTCTGCTTATCCAGGTTCGTGGGCAATCCACTATGATGGGCTGTGGTGACATGTCAGGCACTGGGGCTCAGCGGCACAGCTGTGCACTGGATCTTGTGTGTCACCAGCAGCCTGGGGTAGAGGAGGGAGCTGACTTCCCTCTTCTGGAGCTGAGAGCTGAGAGTGGCCGTCAGCCCCTCTTAAGATATACTGTTCCCTACACAACCATGGGGTCCCACACTAGGTGCCTCAGCCAGAGCAAGAGCAGGACTGGAGCTGTGAAGGGGAGGTGGTGACCAGTGACAGCAGCTTTGGGTCCTACACAGGGCACTTCAGCCAGGAGTGGAGCTGGTATCTCTGAGGGGCAGCACCTAGATCCTCCCTGGGCGACGATGGCTTGAAATAGGGCTGAGTGGGGGCCCAGAACCCAGGGCAGGGAGCTGGAACTCTGAGGAGTGAGCACCGGGTTGCTGGGCTGGGAACCCAGTCAGGGAGGGAACTGGCAGTGACTGGGTGCCGGGCAGATCAGTGTAGCCAGCAAGGGAACCCAGATCTTTACAAGGTAGTATCCAAGGGCCTCTGCAGGGTGAGATGTTATAGCTGGGGAGGGAACTGGGATCTCTGTGTGGCCAGGGCGCAGGGCCACCTTTGGTGGAGCAACAGCAGCCAGGGGCCACAATAGCTGACCTTGCATGGGACCAAGGGTCTCTGGGCCTCAGACTGGTGCAGCTGGCAGTGGGCAGGAGGGTGGAGGAAGGAAAGTAAGAGTCTTTTTGGGAACTCACTTTCGGAGAATCTCACAGTTCCACCCATGCCATCCCCATCTTACTGGAACTCTGCTCCTTTCTTTTTATCAGTGAATAATATTCCATTGTCTAGATGTGCCACAGTTACCCATTTACCTACTGAAGGACATCTTGTTTGCTGCCACTTTTTAGCCATTATGAATACAGCTGCTATATACATATCCATGTATGGGTGATTGTGTGGATGGAAGTTTTCAACTCCTTTGGTAAACACCAAGGGACTCAGTTACTAGGTAATATGGTATTCACTTGTTCAGTTTTGTGAGAAACTGCTAAACATTCTTTCAAAGTGGCTGTATCATTTTTTATTTCCACCAGCAATAGATGAGAGTTATTCTTACTTCATGTCCCACTTGTTTCATGTCCTCCATGAGCATATGGCTCACTCTTGGTGAATGGAGACATCTCTACTTCTTTAGTTGACTTCATCTTGTACGTTTCATCTTTACTTTTTATGTTAATTCTTGCCCATGACCTCAGATTTTTCCAGTGTTGTAAACAAGGCTGAGATCAACAATCTCATTTTGCAGAGATAAATCTTGGTGTTATAGACTTAACTGTGTCCTCCCAAAATTCATGTTTCATATGTTGAAGCCTTAACCCCCAATGTGACTCAATTTGGAGACAGAATCTATAAATAGGTAATAAATGTTAAGTGAGATATTAAAGATGGGGCCTTAATCCCATAGGAATGATATCCTTAAGAACAAAGACTGAGACACCAGATCCTCTCTCTCTCTCTCTCCCTTCCCCTGCTCTCTTTCTTTCCTTCTCTTCCTCTCTCCCCCTCTTTCTCTCCATGCACACAGAGAAAAGGTTTCATGAGGACAGTGAGAAAGCAGGGGAAGAGTCCTCACCAGAAACAGAATTGTTCTAGTCCTATGAAAAATGATGTTGATATTTTGATAGGTACTTCACTGAATTTGTAGATTGTTTTGGGGTAATAGGTCATTTTAGCAATATTGATTTTTTTTTTGATTCCCGAGCATGGGATTTCTTTCATTTATTTGTGTCTATTATTTCCTTTCTCAGTGTTTTGTAATTTTTTCTTTGTAAAAGTCGTTCAGCTTCTTGGTTGGATGTATTCTTAGGTACTTTATTTTTTGTGGCTATTGTAAATGGGATTGAGCTCTTGCTTTGGTTCTTGGCTTGAACATTATTGGTGTATAGGAGTACTACTAATCTTTGTACACTGATTTTTATTTCCTGAGGTTTTACTGAAGTAGTGTATCAGGTCTAGAAGTCTCTTGGAGTAGTATTTAGGGTTTTCTTGATATACAATCATGTTACCAATGAACAGGGGCAGTTTGACTACCTCCTTGTCAATTTGAATGCCTTTTATTTCTTTCTCTTGCAATATTGCTCTTGCTAGGACTTCCAGTAGGATGTTGAATAGGACTGGTGAGAGTGCACATCCTTGACTTGTTCCAGTTCTAAGGGAGAATATTTTAGGCTTCTCCCCATTAAGTGTAATATTGGCTTGCCATATATGACTTTTATTATTTTGAGATATGTTCCTTCAATGCCTAGTTTGTTGAGGGTTTTTATCATGAAATTATGTTGGATTTTATTGAATGTTTTTTCTGCATCCGTTCAGAGAATCATATGGTCTTTGTTTTTACTTCTGTTTGATGAATTATATTTATTGATTTGTGGATATTGAACCATCCTTGCACCATTATAATAAAACCCCCGCTTGGTTGTAAAGAATTATTTTTTCATATGCTGTTTAATTCAGTTTGCTAGTATTTTGTTGATAATTTTTACATCTATATTAATCAAGGATATTGGCCTGTACTTTTCCTTTTTTGTTGTGTCCTTGCCTGATTTTAGTATCAGCGTGATACTATTTTCACAGAATGAGTTAGGGAGGAGTCTTTACTCCTAGATTTTTTTCTGGCATAGTTTCAACAAGATTGGTACCAGCTGTTTTTGTTCATCTAATAATATTTGACTGAATCCATCTGGCCTTGAGCTTTTTAATAAAAAAAATTTAGTACTGATTCAATTTTATTGATTGTTATTGGCCTATTCAGACTTTCTATTTCTTTCTGGTTTAGTCTTGGAGGTTGTATGTTTCTAGAAATTTATGCATTTCCTTTAGGTTTTCCACTTTGTTGTCATAGAGGTGTTTAGTAGTCTCTGATGATCTTTTCTATTTTTGTGGTACTGGTTGTTATGCCACCTCTGTCATTTCTCATTGTATTTGAGTCTTTTTTTTTCTTGGTTCGTCTAGCTAGTAGTGTGTCAGTTTTGTTTATCCTTTTGAAGATATACTGCATTGTAGGCTTTCCCAAATGTTTGTTGTAGTAGTGATGTACTTATGGTGTGGGCTGACTTACTGCCTCTTCTGTGGCTGGGATGGCAAGCCTCTTGGGAAGCTTATTTTGTTTCTCAGTGGTGTGCACTGTCAGCTGATGACTTCTTGTGTTGTGCCATTCAACCTCCAGACCAGCAGGTGGAGCCTATGGGTAAGATCTGGCTACTGCCAACATGGGTAGATATTTACTTTAATCTTGTTTGCTCGGAGAAGCTCTCCGTTGTCTTAGGCAGTGAGCTTATCTGCAGAATGTGCAGTGGTCTGAGTTTCCAGTTTATCTTCCAAGTTGGGGGACCCAAGATAGGGTAAGACTGGGGCAACCCCCCTACAAATCCACTGATGACAGGCACAAGCACTAGCTCCAAGGCAACTCTTTTGTGTGTGACCTCTGAGTGCCCAGAGCTGTGTCTCAGCTTGGTGTTGGGGGGCCTCCACTGTCCCAAGTTCTCTGCTCAGAAAAGGAAGGTGATCTAAACTCCTAGAAGTATGAGAGCTCCAGGTTCCTGGGGATATGTCTAGGCATTGAGCAGAGAAAGCTCCACAGCACCAAGAACTCTACCCTTGGGATGAGGGACAACTCATGCTCCTATTCCAGGTGGCCAGGTGTGTTAGATGCTTAGGAGCATACCCCAGTGAAGAGTGGCTAAATTGCTGCTCTAACAAGTTATTTTCAGGGAACAGAGAGCTACCCAAGCTTCTATTCCAAGGGAGGAGGTATACACAGGCCTGGTGAAATGCCTGGGGAGTGTGCAGAGAGATTATTGCTCCAGAAAGGTCTTTTCACAGGAAGATTGGTGGTTTAGATTCTTGGACTGTGGTCTTGTGTCTGGGGTTATGCCCAGATGTGATGCAGAAGGAATACCACTGCATCAGATTCTTTGCATAGAAAGGGTATGGAGGGTCAATGTTCCATTCTGAGGAGCAGGTGCACTGTAAATCTGGGGATATGTCTGGATGTGGAGCACAGAGTACACTATTGCACCAGGGTCTTTAATCAGGGATGGAGGGAAAGTTCAGGCCCCTAATCCAGATAAGTGGGTGTAGCAACTACCTGCAAGTATGCCCTGGTGAGGAGGCAGAGTGCTCACCATTAAGAAAAAGTCTTTGTAGGGTGTAAAAGTTGGAAGTTTCTACCTAAAAGGTGTGATGCTCAACTAATACCCAGGAACAGGCTCTTGATTCCTTCACAGGAAAAACATTCAAAGATGAGTGACAGAAAGTAGATGGAGGAGCTTTAATTTGAACCAAAAATACACACTTGAAAGAGGGGAGTGTAGGTGATCTCCAGGAGGGAGATGCACTAGAAGGTAGGGAGTGCTGACTTTTAGCCTGTTTTTGTTTTCTTCTGTGCCAATTCCATGTCAGTAATAAGCCATAGGGAGTTTATGTCAGTTTCCTACTAGTTACAAATCACAGACAGTTTTTAATATCTTAGCCTCTGACTCAGTAATTCTCCATTCCCCCAACGCCCTCCCTCATGCATAAACTAGCTAACTTGCTTCATTTCCTCACTCAGAGATTTCAGGCCCTTTATTTGTAAAGGGTGTTGAGGGATGAAGGTCTGTCTTCTGTAACTGCTTCATGCTGATTTATGGGTGTTATCTTTGCCTACATGGGGCATGGAAACCTCCAGCTATCCAATCTAAGGATTCTATAGGGATGGGGGTCTCAGAAAATGAATCTGAGTCTGGGATGGCTGAAATACTTGCATGGCCATCATCCTGACATGGAACAATTGTACTTAGAAGGCACAGACTTGACAAGCAAGTTAAGTATGCATGGGCCAAAGATTAGAAGCAGTAGAATGGCTGCTAATGGGCCTAGATATGGTAAAGACCAGGTGACACTTAGGAAGGCATTTTTGATAGCTGACCAGATGTAATTAGGGTCAATGCTTTGGAGGTGGTCATCTGGCTATCCTTTGTTGTACTTGTTCTCATCTTTACTTGTGCCCCACCAGGCACATTTACAAGCAATTGCTTTCAATGTGAAAATTTTACTTTTCTTAATGTTGCTCAATATAATAACTCTTTGGGTTAATGGGAGCAAAACTCCATAATAAATATTTCTAGAATTATAGCAATATATGCCCACAAATATAAGCAATATATGCAACAAAGTAGCTGTTCATATTTTTATGTAAATTCCAGCTTGTCCAGAATTTTTAATGTAAGTATGGCAAGTTTTATTAATAACAGCACAGATGCCACCTTGCTCTGCCAATAGAAAATCTAAGGGCAACCTATTGTCAAGGACTACATTTACCAAACAGTCTAGAGATTCTCAGGTATTATTTAATGCTTGGCTCATTTGAGGGCTTAAACATCTGTGGTTTGGGTTAGGTTTCTTAAGATTGACTCATGGCATATAAAACCATTCAAGGAACTGCCAATCCTATAGCTGAACCCATTCCTGTTAGGATAAGTCTAATTGTTGTTTTCCTTCATTGATGAGTAATGGTACAGAGAGTAACACCTATTCCTTTTGGCCCCATGAACCCTACTGTGCATTTGCCTTGGACTTGTATCTTGTCAATATAGGAGCATGCATTGGCCCTAAGGGGCATTTGGAAAGTTGAGGAAGGACTTCCTTTGTAAGGTGTATTGTCTTTAGTGCCACGTAAAAACATATATCTGGAGAGTGTGCAGACATAATGGGGCTGGGTGTTGTTAAACCACATGATTAACTGCTTATCCCAAGGAGGGGAGCCATGGCATTTGGGAGTGAGTAACCCTCCAATGAGAATGGAATTGAGTCCTGTAGGGGCCTTACTCGTGGGGGGCCTTAAACAAGACTCTACATGACACATCTTCTGGGCCTTTCCAAACTTTACAGTTGTTTCTGTGACCTTGTCCCTTTAGTTTGTGTAGATCTGAGCTTTCAATTGGAAACTAGTTGGTTGGGTTAGATTGGCACTTGTGAGAGATGTCAAAAAGTTATGAAAAAGTTTGTAGGAGCTGGGAGATTTCCATAAATAGAGCAATATGGTTACAATATTCGTGTGGACAGGGTATCAGTAAGAATTGAAGAAAAAACAATAAAAGTAGTAGACTGATGCTGTCAGAGATGACAGATTAAACCTGGGAGTGAATCAGAGCAGTTTATAAACTGTCTCAATATGCGACTGCTTCCAACTCTATTCAAAAGCCGTGGTGGGGGGCCTGATGGTTTGGGTCTCCACATGCACAGCACACCCTATTCCAGTGTCTTGCCTCATCATAATTAAAGATAAACAAGAGCACAGAGCAGGGAAAAGACTGCCAAAATGTGTTGCAAAAGGAAAAATAAATAGCTGCTTTCCAAAGAAGAATGGAGAAATGGGAGAATGAGGTCACCTGTGGTGAAACAAAAGTCTGATGTCCAAGAGTTTATCCACTACATGGTTAGGCGATTCTCTAGCTGCCTCCACAAGTTCCCTGTCAGAGGAAATCTGGAAATCTCTTGATTTACTCAATATAGGCACAAGTCATCCCACTTCTGTAAATCCCTTGTTAGAGTGAGCTGGGAGTCTGGCCATAGGAAACCAGTAATTCCAGACTGAAGGGAGTTTGATCTAAACGTTCTTGGGCAGCCATGAAAATGAATGCAAGAAAGACAGAAAAGCAGGGGTCACCAACCTATCCTATGATGGGGATCTTTGTGAACAATCTCCTGGCTAACTCACCACAAAGATGATGATGGTGGACTTGAGGAGGATCATCTCAGTGAAAGACAGCATCCCCCAGTTAGGTCCAGCACACTGTCACAGCTGACTCCTTGGGGAGTTGAAAGTCTTTATCCAAGATATGTGATCCTCAGCCTGTAATGATGCTGGCAGGTTTGGGAAAGATCACCTCAGTGAGAAAGAGTGTTCCCCAACTAGGCCCAGCATGCTGCTGTGGCTGACTCCTTAGGGAGTTGGAAGTCTCCTCCCAAGAGGTGTGACCCTCAGCTTATACCCAGGACCAGGCTCTTGACTCTGTCTCAGAAAAGAATTCAAGGACAAGTGACAGAAAGTAAAGGAAGGAACTTCAATTTGAATGAAAGTACACACTCAAGAGAGGTAGTGAGAGTGTAGTATGGGCAATCTACAAGATAAGCTGGGGGATAGGGAGTGCTGGATTTTATCTAGGTTTTTTTTGGTGTTAGTTTCATGTCAGTTACAAGCTGTAGGAAGTTTGTGTCAGTTTCAAGCCACAGAAAGTCTGTATCAGTTTCATAGTAGTTACAAATCACAGGAAATTGTTAACCTCTGAACCTCCAGCTCAGTACAGTAAGTTTCCTACATTCAAACCTTAAAGTTGTGAAATTTCAAAGATGTGAACATGCATTCATGTGTTTGGTATACATTGTCATGTGTGTGTATCCTCCACAAGTGGCTGTGCTTTTGTGTACTCTATTGTACAGTACTGAACAAAATATGGTAGTACAGTATCTTTATTTCAAGCCCAGGATGTCGGGAAGCAAGTGTATTAAAAATAAAAGTATTATAATCTATTATAGAACAGCACTATATAGCTGATTGTGTTAGTTGGGGACATAGTCTAACTCTGTTGGACTTAGGAACATATTGGACTTATGAATACATTCTTAGAATAGAACTCATTTGTACGTAGGGGACTTACTATAATTCTCCATTCCTCCCACCCCATGTGTGAGCTAGCTAGCCTGCCTAGCTCACTTCTAGCTCATCATTGCTATAGTATATCCATTATTTACTTTTTTTTTACCTCTGAGTTTATTTATTCAAATTATTCAACATTATTATTTCATTATTACTGTGTTTCCCCCCCCTCATTTTCCCTCTTTTCAAAAATCTTTTTTTTGGCAGTGTCTTTTTTTATTTTAAAGATGTGGGGTACCAAACTTCACTTGTACATTATTTACTTTTATATTGAAATATCTTCAAACTTAGAAAAGTCTTGCAAAACACTCACATGTACGTGTGTGTGCGCATGCACATGTGCACACGCACATACACAGCAAGATTCTTGTATGCGGGTCACACAGATTAACCGATGGTAAGATTTTGCAACATTTGCTAGGTCATCTCTCACTCATTCTTTCTCATATATGTATTAATTCTTTCCCTACCCATTTGAAAATAAGTTATAGACATTTTTTTGGTATTCCTTACAACTTGGGTGTGTTTGTTCTAAGAACAAGGATGTATTCTATATAAGCAGAGTCAATTATAGGAATCAGGGACTCTAACAGTGATACAGTATCATTATCTAAATCTCATGCTGCATATTCAAATGTAACCAACTGTCCCAATAATATAATTATAGTATGTATGTGTATGTGTGGTCCAGGATTCAAATTATCCTTAGTTAGCATGTTTCTTTAACCTGGAACATGTACTCAGTTTTTCTTTGTTTTTCATAACAATTTGACAGCTGAATATAGGTAATTATTTTGTAGAATATCCCCTGATTGAGGTTTATATAAAGTGATTTCATGAATGTAATCAGGTCTAGAGTTTATGTTGAAAATATGCCCACATTGAAAAAGAAGAAGGGGGAAAGTAAAACTACAGTAGAAAAATCTAAAGAACATGATCTCTGATGACCAAGGTTAACATCATTAATGATTGGCCATGTAGATAGTAAGTATCCTTGGCATGATGTGATAATGATGGTATTCTACCTCTATGATCTTCCTCTCCAAAACTCATGACATCTTTTATTGGAAGAGAAAAATCATTCAATAAGTCCCTGTGGAAAGACATTGCATAAGATACCTGACCAGTACTCCTGAATACTGTCAAGGCACATAAAAAAATACAAAGAAAAATAAATAAGAAAAGTGTGAGAATTGGAAACTCTTAGTATTCTGAAACTGCTCTAAAATTAAAAATTAAAAATATTTGTTTAAATATGCACACATTTATTTATATGTCCTTGTGTTTGTTATTGAATTTCCAGTTCACTCCTATATATGCAAACTCAGATTACCCATAGAATGTTCTCTGAATGTGTTCACAGTTGCTCAATATCATCACTCTTTTGACTGTCCATTGCAATATTGAATTCTCTTTATCAGCCAGTAGACTTCACAACAAACAGATAACAGACTGGGAAGAGGTTAATGATTATTTTATTTTCGTTATAAAATCTGATCTTCCCTCAGCTGTCATGATCTTCACTGGTGGCTGCAGTTGAAACCCTAACACCAAGGCACAAAGAGCTCATTGTCATGTCGAATGACTTCGTGTGGTTTGCAGGGATACCTTTCCCTACTTGGGGTTTCAAAGTTGAACTCCTTAAAAAATTACGTGATGAGTTTGTGGTAAAGGATGAAGATGTGGTAACACTGACTTACCCCAAATCAGGTAAGGAGACAGAATAATAAACTAAGAAAGGCTGTGGTTGTGTTCCTCACTGATTCAGTAGGTGATTTGACAGAATTCTAGATGACAGACAATATACAATGCTTTGCCAAGAATGGAGAAATGCCTAATACCATTTGTGTTCAGAGAAAAAGATTTAGTCAGGGAATTACAAAGTTCATGGAGATAATCTAAGATATTAGGATAATGCATAGGAGTGAATTCTAAGGCAGATTAAGGCTTTTTTTTTTTTGGTGAGCAAGGGTACTGGAAGAGGATGGAGTTGAGGTCCTAACAGAAGAAATGGCCTCTCAATAAAAATAAAAATAAATGTGAAATTACTTAGTGAAGAGGGATGTTTTCAGATAGGTGAATCATCATGGAAGATGGTCAGGAATTGAAAAAGATTCTGGCAAATTCAAGAGACTGAAAGATGTGTATCATATTTCTATGAGAGTGGGGCAGGAGAAGGGGAGGCAAGAGCATAGCAAAGTGGATGAGGATTGAGGCCAAAAACATTGGAAGCAGCATGGCCCTGAGAATCACGAGCAATGGGATTTTTTCTTTTCTTTTTTTTAAATTTAAATTTTAAAATTGTGGGGTACAGTTCAGTGTTAGGTATACAAATATTCATTATGCAGCTACCCTTATTGAAGAGGTGTATCCCCCCCTTTCCCAGGCCGATATCAACTACTGTCAATCCCATCTTTCCACTCCCTCCCCCCTGCAGTTTCCTGCTACTGTCAATCCTTTTCTTATAGTATTATGGTAGTTGTTCAAGGTCCACTTATGAGTGAGAACAAGTGATACTCAGATCTTTGTTTCTGTGAAAGATTACTCAGTATTATAAACTCCAATTCCACCCAGGTTGCTGCAAAGTTTATGATTTTGTTCTTCTTTATGGCTGTGTAATATTTCATTGTGTCTATGTAACACATTTTAAAAATTCAGTCCTCTTTTGATGGGCAACACAGTTGGTTCCATGTTCTTGTTATTGTGAACAATGCTGCGATAAACATGTGTGCAGGTATCTTTTTTATAGAGTGATTTGAATTCTTCTGGGTATAATCCCAGTAGAGGGATTGCAGGGTCCTATAGAAGGTTGATTTTTAGAACTTTTAGAAATCACTACATTGATTTCCACAGAGACTGTACTAGTTTACACTCCCACCAACAGTGTAGAAGTGTTCCCTTTTCACGATATCCTCTCCAGCATCTGTTATTTTTTGAGTTATTGTTGATGGCCATTCTGATTGGAGTTAGGTGGTATCTCAGTATAGTTTTAATTTGCATTTCCTTGATGACTAGTGAGGCTGAACATTTTTTCATGTATCTGTTGGCTGCTCATATGTCTTCTTTTGAGAAGTGTCTATTCATATCTTTGACCACTTCGTAATGGGGCTGTTTTTTTTTTCTTTTCAGCACATTTGAGTTCCTTGTAGATCCTTGATGTTAGGCCTTTGTCAGACATGGAGTTGGCAAATACTTTTTCCCAGTCTGTGGGCTGTCTTGCTGCTCTCTTGACGCCAACACAGTTGGTTCCATGTTCTTGTTATTGTGAACAGTGTTTTGTGGTTTTCATTGTAAAGGTCTTTCACATCTCTGGTTAGGGAGATGTCAAGGTATTTCATTTTTTTGTGTGTCTATTGTGAACGGACAGTCTGTTGGCTGTCTCGCTGCTATCTTTAGCTTTGCAGAAACTTGTCAGTTTAATCAGGTTCCAATTGTCTATCTTATCTCTTATGGCATGGGCACTTGGGGTTTTAATCAGGAATTGGTTGCAGTTCCAATTTTCATAAGGGTGTCTCCTGCATTTTCCAAGGTTCTTATAGTTTGAGGTCTTATGTTTAGGTCTCTGACCCATTTAGAGCTGAATTTTGTGTATGGGGATATGTAGGGGTCCTGTTTCAATTTTCTGCATGTGGTCAGCCAGTTTTCCCAGCACCATTTACTAAATAGGTTCTCCTCTCCCCAGTAGGGGTGGTGGAGGCTTTGTCAAAGATGAGTTGGTTGAGAAATTGAGTTTTTGTTTCTGGAATCTCAATTCTATTCCATTGGTCTATATGCCTGTTCTTGTACCAATACCAGTCTGTTTTGATTATTGTAGTTTTATAATAAAGTTTAAAGTCAGGGAGTGTGATACCTCCTGCTTTTTTTTTTTTTTGCTGGGGATTGTTTTGGCTATTTTTGGTCATTTATGTTTCCATATGAATTCCTGTATTGTTTTTTCTAGGTCTGAGAAGAATGTTGCTGGTAACTTAATGGGTATTGCCTTAAATCTGTAGATTGCCTTAGGTAGATTGGGCATCTTAACAATGTTGATTCTTCCATTCCATGAGCATGGAATATTTTCCACTTGTTTGTGTCATCTTTGATTTCTTTGAGCAGTGTTTTGTGGTTTTCATTGTAAAGGTCTTTCACATCTCTGGTTAGGAAGATGTCAAGGTATTTCATTTTTTGTGTGTCTATTGTGAATGGAATTGTGCTTTTTATTTGGTTTTGTTTGTTTATTACTGGTGTTTAGAAATATGATTGTCTTTTGCACATTTATTTTATACCCTGAGACTTTGCTGAAGTCCTTTATTAGTGCAAGGAGGTTTTTGACAGATTCTCTTGGGTTTTCAAGATATATAATCATGTCATCTACAAAAGAGGGATAAACTGATTTCCTCTTTTCCTATTTGGATACTCCTGATCGCCTTCTCTTCTCTGAATGCTCTAGGTAGAACTTCCAAAACTATGTTGAACAGGAGGAGTGAGAGTGGGCATCCTTGTATTGTTCCAGTTTTTAGGGGAAATGGTTCCAATTTTTTCTGTTTAGGAGTATGCTGGTGGTGGATTTTTCATAGATGGCTCTTACTATTTTGAGGTATGTTTCACCTATGCCTAGATGTTCGAGGGTTTTTATCAAGAAGGGGTGCTGTATTTTATCAAAAGCTTTTTATGCATTTAATGATATAATCATGTGGTTTTTGTTTTTAAATCTGTTGATGTATTTAATTATCCTTATGGTCTTGCGAATGTTGATCCAGCCTTGCATCCCGGGGATGAAGCCTACTTGGTTGTGATGGATGATTTTTGAGATGTGTTGTTGAATCCAGCTTGCTAGGATCTTATTGAGAATTTTAGCATCTATGTTCATCAAAGATATTGGCCTGCAGCTCTCTTTCTTTGATGGGAATATTTTCCACTTGTTTGTGTCATCTTTGATTTCCTTGAGCAGTGTTTTGTGGTTTTCATTGTAAAGGTCCCATCTGGCGTAGGTATCAATGTGATGTTAGCTTCATAAAATGATTTGGGGAGATTTCCATCTTTCTCAATCTCCTGGAATACTTTCAGTAGGATTGGTATCAGTTCCTCCTTGTATGTCTTTTAGAATTCTGCTGGAAAGCCATTTGGTCCAGGGCTTTTTTTGTAGGTAGTTTTATTATGACATAGCCAATTTCTTGGATTGTTACTCATCTATTTAGGGTCTTGATTTCTTCTTATTTCAACCTAGGGAGGTTGTGTGGTGTCAGAAAGTCCTCCATTTCCTTTAGGTTTTCAAGTTTGTTTCCATATAAGTGTACATAGTAGTCTCTGATAATATTTTGTATTTCTTCTGGGTCAGATGTGACTTCATCTTTGGTGTTTCTGATTGTGTTTATTTGGCCTTTTCTTTGTTTTTATTGGTCTGTCTAGCGAGGGGACCACCAATATTGTTTATCTTTTCAAAGAACCAGCTTTTTGTTTCATAGATTTTTTTTTTTTATTGTCTGTTTGTCTTCTATGTACTGGATTTGAGCTTTTATTTTGGTGATCTGGATTCTTCTGCTGAAGTTAGGGTTTTGATGGTCTTGCTTTTCCAGCTTCTTTAGATGATTTGTTAGGCTGTTAACTTGTGATCTTTCCATTTTCTTCTTGTGTATTTGTAGAGATATGAATTCCCCTCTTACTACTGATTTCATGGCATCCCAGAGATTTTGGTAAGATGTTTCTTCATTTTCATTTGTTTCCAGGTATCTTTTAATCTCTGTTTTGATTTCCATGTTTACCCAGGAGTTGCTTAGCATCATGCTGTTTAGTGTCCATGTCTTTGTGGGTTTTGGGGGCACCTTGTTGGTGTTGATTTTTATTTTTCTTCCACTGTGGTCTAAGAAAGTGCATGGCAAAATTTCAATCTTATGAAATTTGTTCATGCTTGATTTATGGCCAAGGATATGGTCAATCTTAGAGTATGTTCCATGTGGTGATGAGTAGAATGAATATTTGGTGGAGTGTTCTATAGGTATTAAGTAAGTCTATTTTGTCAAGAGTCACACTGAGGTTCCAGATCTCCTTGCTGATTTTTTGTCCTGATGATTTGTCTAGGGTTGTGAGTGGGATATTAAAGTCCCCAGCTATGATAGTGTTAGAGTCAATATACTTTTTAAGTTTGCCTAGAAGCTGCTTTGTGAAAGTTGGTGCTCCTATGTTGGGTGCATATATGTTTAAGATGAGTATTTCTTGTGGATGGATCGAACCTTTTATCATTATGTAGTGACCTTCTTTATCCTTTTTAATTTTTGATAACTTAAAAGGTATTTTTTCAGAAATTAAGATTGCAGCTCCTGCTTTCTTTTGTGGTCCATTCACCTGTAATTTTGCTTCCCATCCTCTTACTTTGAGTCTGTGAGTGTCCTTTCTGGTGAGATGAGTCTTTTGGAGACAATATATTGTTGCCTCATGATATTTTATTCATTTTGCCATTCTGTATCTTTTCAGTGGCGCATTTAGTCCATTCACATTCAGGCTAATTATTGAGGTGTGAGGGTTTATCCCTGTCATGAAGTTCTTATAGAGTTATTGTTGTTCCTGTTTGCTTGTTGTCTTTCTTTTGATTTTTGATTGATTCGTGTGTTTTTAATCTTTTTCCTGTACTCTTGTGAAGAACATTGTCATTCTTTTTTCCTTTTCTTCTGTGTTTAATACTTAAGTGTTTCTTGTAGAGGTGGTCTGGAGGCAGCATAAGTTCTTAGGGATTGGATGCTGATAAAGATTTTAATTCTCCCTCACTGATGAAGCTTAGGTTGGCTGAGTAGGTTATTCTTGGTTAAAATTGTTTCTCTTTGAGAACTTTGAAGACTGGGCTCCAAGTTCTCCTGGCCTGAAGTGTTTCTGTAGATAAATCTGCTGCTATTCTAATTTGTCTCCCTGGTAGGTAGTCTGACCTTTTCTTCTTGCTGCCTTTAGAATATTTTTCTTTTATATCTACTTTGTTTAGGTGAATTATTGTGTGTCTGGGAGTTGGTCTTCTCATTTGTTGTCTTGCAGGGGTTCTCTGAATCTCTTGTGTTTGAATGATAACATCACTGGTGAGATTAGGGAAGTTTTCTTGAATAATTTTATGGAATTTTTGTTCCAGGGTGGTCCCTGTCTCTCTTTCTGCCTCAGGAAGTCCAATTACTCTCAGGATCTCAGGTCTCTTGAAGTAATCACTCATTTCTTGAAGTTTTTTTTTTTGTCTTTTAAAGTTTCTTTTCTATGTTTTTGACAGTTTGGGTTAGTTCTATATATTGGTCCTCAAGCTCTGATATTCTTTCTTCTGCTTGGTTAATTCTGCTTTCCATGCTTATTAGTTTGTTATTTATTTCAATCACAGTATTCTTTACTGCTGTTATCTCAGTTATTAACTCCTTCCTATTTTCCTCTTGTCTCTCCTCAATTCTTTTTATTCTCTCTATTAATGTCTTGATGTCTGGGTTTGTACTATGTGACCAGTCATTCTGGGGGCTCTTCATTCTTTGCATTCCGAAGTCTGTTTTCTCAGTGTCTGACTTCCCAGGGTCTGTGTGAGACCTATATTCTTCTTTTGGCTTTTCTTCATTTGTGTAGATTTTCCTACCCACTTTTTCATTTTTCAACCATCTTCTTTAATTCTGTTGTTCAGGGGTCATGGTATTGCTTTTACTTCTGTTTGTTCAGTCTCCTATTCTTCCTTATGTGAATTCTCTGGCTTTGTTCAATTCTGAAGCTGGACTGTAGGTTGGGAGCTATACTCTTTGTAGTTTTGAGATTTAATTGAGGGGGAGCTGTGATTCAAAATCCGTCTGTGGATCCCAGTATCCACCAACATGCGTATGGATACTCTGGAACTCACTTCCCACTGCCTTGCAATCTGTCCATGCAGTGGGGGTATAGGTTTGTTTCCTGAAAGCAAAATGAGGTAAGCAAAAGGAAAAGAATGGAACAGGGATTGAGGGGAAGAGGAAGGTGGAGAGAGAGAAGAAGAAGCAGGAAAACAGACAAATGTACTAAGAAATGAAAAGAGACAAAGACAGATAAGTAAAAACAAACAAAAAAACTAAAACATACAATCATACAGACATACAAGCGAATCAACTTCCTTATTGGTGTACTATTCCCCTACACAAACATGAGGTCAAAAGAAAAAAAATCACTAACAGAAACAAAGTAAGTATGAAAACGTTACAATAAATGTAAGAAGAGAGAGAAAACAGAAAAAAAAGATGAGTAAAACAAACAAAGAATAAAAAAAAATTAAAACAAGGGAACCAAGCATGCTCTGAGGTTTTTCCTCTAAGTTTAATGTCCTTTCAACTCTTATCTCTAGCTCTCATTGCAGGCTGGTAGGTTGCTCACAGCTAGGGTCAGTTTCCCCAGACCTGCTGTGGAGGGCAGATTAGATCTGGGCTGCCTGGGAAATATTCCACTCAGATCTGACCTGTGTCCGATCTAGCATGGGGGAGGTGTTTCTGTATCTCCCATTTTGATGCTATTACCTTAGATCCCAAGTTGGAGGCTGGGCAGAGCTGGGTGGAGCTGGGTAGGGCAATGCAGGTCCCCATCTGGTCTCACGGCTACAGCTGGTCTCTTTTTTCGCTGCAGCCTGAGCTGAATTGGGGAAGGTGGAATGTGAGACTGCCAGGTGATTCAGGTCAGTGTAGCACTGGGCAGCTCAGGCAGGGCTAGGTGGGTGGTGCAGCAGGTGGGGGAGCACAGAGTTCCACGGGGTGGAATCCAAGGACCACCCAGTGTTGGAGGGAATGCTAGCAGTGGTGGCCTCGGCATCAGTAGCACCGTGTGTGGGAGGAGCTCCATGGGGCAGGACCAAGAGCCATCCCAGGCGTGGGGGGGTTGTGGTGGTGGCTGCCGCGTCAGTAGTGAGGTGTGTGGGAGGAGCTCCATGGGCTGGGAGCTGAGGGTCGTCCTGGTCGGTGGAGGTAGAGGCAGTGGCAGAACAGTGCATGGAGGTGGCAGCAGAGCAGTGTGTGAAGAGCAGGCTGGCAGCAGTGAGAGCCGTAGCCACCAGGGAGAGCGAGAGACTTTATGGACACTCACTTTCACAGAGGGTCTCACTGACTGACCTGCCCCGTTGTCTAGGATTTTTTCAAAATGATGTAAGCAAATAGCCAAAAGGAATAAACAGCCCAAACAGCCATTAACAGATGAGTGGATAACCATCTCATGGATAAATATGAGATATATGTGCAATGGAATGTTATTTATCCTTAGAAATAAATAAAATTCAGATGCATGCAACGGTGTAGTTGAACCTTGGGGATAGTATGCTAAACAAAATAAGCCAGTCACAAAAATACAAATACTATATGATTACTCTTATATAAGGTATCTATAGTAGTCAAGTTCATAGAAACAGAAAGCACAATGTGGTTGCCAGGGGCTGGAGAGAGGGGTAAATAGACAGTGGTTGTTTGATGAGTATAGTTTCAGTTTTGGAAGATGAAAAACTCAAGTTGAGCAACAATGATGATATAAATAACACTACCAAACTGTATGGTTAAAAGCGATATGGTACATTTTACATTATGTGTATTTTATTATAATTCTTAAAAAGTCACATTGAAATGACTGACCTTTTTTCCCTTTACTCAGGAACAAACTGGTTGATTGAGATTCTCTGTCTGATTCATTCCAAGGGGGATCCCAAGTGGATCCAATCTGTGCCCATCTGGGAACGCTCACCCTGGTTAGAAACTGAGGATGGAAATAAATTACTGAATAATAAGGGGGGCTCACGCTTCCTCACCTCCCACCTCCCCATTCAACTCTTCCCCAAGTCTCTCTTCAGTTCCAACGCCAAGGTCAGTGGGCATAATGCTTAAGACATGTTTGATCAATGCTTTTCAAACTTTAATGTGCCTGTAAGTCACCTGGAGATCTTGAACTGCATTGTCATTTCAGTAGGTCTAGGGTGGGACCTGAGATTCTGTATTAGGTGATGCCAGTGTGGCTGCTCCATGGACCATCCTTGAGTACAAGGGTGTAGACTATTCCACAGACTACCCTAGCTAGATTTAAACAAGGGATAAAATGAAATAATAATACCAGAATCTTAGAAAACCATGTTTTAAGCCCAATCAGAATTCATAACTGGATTATACACTAGAAAACCACCTTTCTGTTGCTCCAAAAATAATTAGCCAACTTAATTCAATAAGAGCGTTCTGCCAATTAGGACACACAGAGTGGTTCACATGGGAAGCAACACATTCGTAAGTCAATACCTAACTCCAGGGTAATTGCTCTGGTGTCTTGGTTGGTTTTCCTACACATGATTTCTTACTGTATGTAGCTATTGAGATCAGTTGGCACACAAATCTCTCACATGGCTGACAGATGATCACCACAAAGGACAATGGATATCCAAAATTTAGCATACCTTGAACAGATTTTAGAAGCATACTTTCCTGGAATGTCTTTATTTGTTTGTGAATAAAAAAATTGTTTTGCTTAAATTAAATTGAGAAACTTATGATAATATTCTCCTTTCATGGAAAGTTTACAATGTGCTGCAGCACCATACATTTGTCATAATACACCTATTTACATGGATCTTATTGGTATTTGGTAGATTCCTGTCTGAGGAAATTGAGGCCTAGAGAGAGACAAGACCGAGAAATAATGTCACAAAGAGAGTTGGTGTATAATTGAGAGTAACACTCAGATATTCAAATGTCAAGTAATCGTGTGTGTGTGTGTGTGTGTGTGTGTGTGTGTGTGCATGTGCATGCATGCAGTAATCTTAAGTATTAGCTTCGTAAATTTTTATATATGTACACACTGAGTAACCATCATCTAGATCTAAGTTTCGAATATATCTCTTCCCTCTTGCTCCTTCCCAATCAGTGCTCACCCACAATGGTAAACATTCCCTGGTATATGAAATCTGACAATTAAGTTTGCAAACTTACCACTATGTGCCTACATTGCCAGCACTGTACAAACAACTAGGTTAGGTTTTATAACCTTGGTATATCAGTGTCTCACAGCTGTGTTCATGTCGATGTATGGTGGTGTCTTGCTGAGTGGTGTTCATTATTGTTGTTGTGTGTTTTTGTGTGCCATTGCAAGAATGCCAGAACTTGTATTAGAGGAATGAACAAACATTACATTTCCTGTTGAACTTGGAAAGAGTGGAAGTGAAATCAGGGACATGTTAGACAAGGTTTATGGAGATAATGCCAGGAAGAAAACAGCAATGAACAAATGGATTAAATGTTTTTCTGAGGGTAGAGAAAGCATCACTGATGAAGAGAGTTTAGGATGGCCAGTAGTGAGTAGGACTGACGAAAACATTGCAAAGATTCATCCAATTGTGCATCAAAATCGTCAGCTGACTGTGAGAAGCATAGCAGACCAAATAAACATTGATAGAGAAACAGGAAAAGCTTAACTGACAATCTTGGCATGAGAAAGGTGTGCAAAATGGTCCCAAAGTAGCTCTTGCTTCACGACAATGCATCAGCTCACACAGCATTGTCTGTGGGGGGGTTTTTAGCCAGTAAACAAATAACTGTATTGGAACACCCTGCTTGCTCACCTGATCTGGCCCCAATGACTTTTTTCTTTATCTGAAGATTAAGGAAATATTGAAAGGAGGACATTTTGATGACATTCAGGACATCGAGGTTAATACACTGACAGCTCTGATAGCCATCCCATAAAAAGAGTCCCAAAGTTGCATTGATGGGCAGAGTAGGTACTGGTGTCAGTACACAGCTTCCCAAAGAGTGCTTTGAAAATGACCATAGTTATATTCAGCAGTGAGGTATGTAGTACTTTATTCTAAAATGAGTTCATGAACTTAATTGTCACACTGCATATAACTGTAGATTCATTTGATTTGTTCTTGAACTTCATATAAATGGACTCATGCTGTATGAGTTACTAGATGTCTGGCTTCTCTTACTCAATGTAATGTCTAAGATTTATCCATGGTCTTGAGTGTATATATGAATATATAGGACTATATATCTATGACTGCAGCATAATTCATTTTCCTGTTTGTAATCTTTAAACTAGAGTACACAAATATAATACTCATCTTTTAAAATCTTCCAATTGCTTGCCACTATGAGTAGAATATAATATCCTGGAAAGAAGGGACAATGTTTTTCCCCTCCGTTGCTGTATTCCTAGTGCAGTGGCTACATCATAAGAACTTTAAATTTTACATTTGATTAGAGAATGCAGTAAGGAATTTATTTTAAAAATCTATGGATATTTAATAGGTACTTTCTAATAATTGGCTTTTTCTCCATTTTTAGGGAGATCAAAAAGAGTGGGAAAGGACTATTGATTTTTCATTTTTTCATTCAAGGTGATTTATCTCATCAGAAATCCCAGAGATGTTCTTGTGTCTGGTTATTTTTTTTGGAAGACGGCAAAATTTCTTAAGAGATCAGAGTCACTGGAACAATACTTCGAATGGTTCATCCAAGGAAATGGTGAGTGTATTGCAAAATAAAGAACCTGGGGGTTGCTCAGAGTCCTTCACAAGACCTCATTTGACACCAACCTTATAGCTCTGCATCTCACTACCCCATAGGTATAAGGCTCTGTCACCTCTGGAACTCAAATCTGCTAAGTCCACCCACTCTCCCACAGCAGGAGAACGCTAGCCACTCCCTCAGCTTGCCCCATGATAAGCCATCCTAGGTATTTTCTGAATTTCTAGGGCTTCAAATGCTAACACAGACTATTTACTTCTTCACTCTCCTAGTTTGGGGCTCTGAATGTCAGCTTTTCATTGGCTTCCTAGACAACACAATCATGACATTCCACCATTTTCCTCTGATTCCTCTTTTAAAATCCCTTAATACTCTGTTTCTTTATGGCTCAAACTGTTTGCATGACACTGGGACATCTATGCTTTTAATTATGCAGAATTTTTGGGCTTTTTCATTTACTTTCAATTTTGAAAATTTTCTCAAAACTATATGATGAGTTCCTGTGTCAACTGTGACATGTCTCCTGAGCTCCAGCCACCTACAGACACCTTCACTGGAGGAATCCATAGGTACCTCTAGTTCAATGTGTTCAGAAATGAGCACATCTTTTCCCATACCCTGAACTGTTTTACTGCATATTTATCTTACCCTACCTCTCACCCAACACAAGGGCTGGCATAATTCTGATGTTTTCTAAGCATCCTTTTTCCCCATCCCATTCCTCCATGCCTCTCACTTTTTTTGTCCTTTATTTAATTATTAATCAAGTCCCACCACCTTGATTAATACCTTTACTCTGGTCTCTGATAAAATATTGCTGTATTTAGGGAAGTCTACCATTTTAACACTTTGTTAAATAGCAAGGCTCTCCACTTCTATTTCCTTACTTTTTCCCCTTTAGAACTCATCACTAACAGGCATGTATTTATTTGTTGTTCCGCACATCTCCATACTAAAAGGTAAAGTATCTGAGTTGTTCATTGCTGGACCCCAGATTCTAGAATAATTCTAGCCACACAGTAAACCTTCAATACATCTTTGTAAAACACAGTGGTTATCCATTCACCACAACTTCCATTGGCACTTTATTAACCAGAGTCACTGTTACTTCTCTCCTAGAGTAACATAATAAGTTTACTGTCAGTGTCCTCACTTGCATGCTCTTGTAGGCTACACTGCAATTATCTTTGTTTGTCCTCAGTCTAAAGTTCACTTTTCAAAGCCTGGCAGTCATGTTTCCCATTGAGCCAACCCAAGTTGACCCCTTCAGCCTTGTTTTCTGTCCAGCTTCAGATTATGCTTTCAGAAAAACATCAACAGTGAAACCATATGATGGAAGCCCAGACATGTAGAGACCAATCCCCTCATCAATGCTTTATTTGATCTTGCCATTTGGTGTATAAGGAAGTGAGGATTGTGCACCAGCTGTCACCAGGAACCTTGGCAAATATAATTAATAGTGGAAGGCGATGAAGACACATCCTATAAACTTCTGTATTATTCCAATATCTTGCTTGTCCATGCTTTAAAACTCACACACAGGCTTCTTAATTTCTTATCTAGTCAAGTTCCACTGACATCAAAATCTTTTTTTCCTCCAATATAAATTTTATTTTTAATTTTAGAGTTGTGGGGAACAAGTGGGGATTTACTGCATAAGTAGTTTGCATGGAGGTGAAGTTTGACTTTTTAGCTGGCTGTCTTTTCCTTGATAGTGGCCCAGGTTCACTGTATGTTGCCACGTGCTCTCTTCCCTTTCCCCTCCCTCATCCCTCCCCTAGCACTGTCCAGTGTTGGCTGATCCCTTGCTTGTGCTGTTGTGACCAGTGATCAGGGTCCACTGATGAGTGAGAACATGTAGTATCCATTTCTTTGTTTCTGTGATAGTTTACTTAGTATGATGGTATCCAGCTTCATCCAAGTTTCTGTGAAGGCCATGATTTTGGGAAAAGGACATAGCAGATACTTCTCAAGATCTTTATTTTTATCAACTAATATAAATATTCTAAGTTGTCTGCAGCTCTGTAGAGGAGTGAGGCAAACTCCTCCATACAGATGAAGAAACTTTGGGAATTTAAGTTCTAGGAAATATTGTCCTTAGACCTAGGCAGCAGAGGTTCCTGCTCTGGACACATGAACAAGACCTTAGGGGCTCCCCAGCTCTGAATATATTTCCTTCCCCAACAAGGTAAGGAGTCTGTAGGGACAAGAGCACTTGTTTACCTGGAGCTTATAACCCACCTTGACTCTCGAATATTTCACTCAAAAGGTGCCACGGCCGGTGCGACTGCTTGAGGTTCCCGAGAGAGAGTGACAAGAGATTAAGAAAGACACAAAGACATAAATAAAAGTTGGAGCCAGGTGGGACACTTTCTTCTGATGGAGGAGAAGTGGCCCTGAACTAGCTCAGCACGTTTATTTTATAATCAAGCACAAAGGAAGTTGGGAGGGATTCAAGGTCTGTGAGGGAGCTATAATGGAATTTTGTTGCTACCGGAATGGCAAGCTGTTCCATGGTTATCTAGTCACTAAGACTTTATCTGTACTATTTGCACCCAGATGTGTGGGCTCTGAGACGCCATTCCGTGTAGCAGGGTGAATCCCTTGCTCTTTGGCTAGGATGCAGTGCAACCAAGTGGGACCTTGCCTTCGTTTGGGGCCTTGCCTTTGCTCAAGGCCTGCTGTCTGGACAGCATTCATTCACTCCCCACATCTCATCTGCTCCCCACATCTCCCCCTTGTCTATTTTATAAATGCAGGTGATGGTTGGCTACTATGGCAGCTCTGATTGGCATTGGAAGATTCCATATTCAACTGGCAAAAAACAAAGGAGGATTAGAGCAAATAAAAAAAAAAACCTCAGAATATACCAGTCAAAATGTTGTAACCTATTAAAGGGACTGAATCCCTTGAGATCATTAAGAAGAGTTTGTGCTATTTGAGCAGGTTGTATGATAGGATCTTGGCTATTCTGAATGTCTGGAATATTGTGGTGTAGCTTAAGCAGGTCTATGCTGATGTTATTGTGACTCCATATGCCTTGGAGGTGCTTTTAAACTAAGTCCCAATTCCAAAGACTGCTATTTTAAGAAACACGAGGAACACAAACCCAATTGTAGGCCATGTGGCATTGTAGTTGTTGTTTCATTTTTATGTTGTTTATCTGGTTTCCCAATCCAATGACTATGGCCTCTAAGGCATTCAATTTTTTTTCTTGCTTTAAGTCTATGGATTCTTGCTATTGTAGGGCCTTGGAGGTATTTCAAGCCAGAGCATTGATGAACTCAGCATTTTGGATGGATTGAGACAGTGTGGATGTGGCAGTCATTGCGGAAGCGATAACTGAAATTAAGGTCACCAATCCAAAAATTATCAATCCATTGGCTCTACGAGGCCAGGAAGCAAGTTAGTAGTATAATTCTTGAAGCACTTGTAGTCCTGCATCATCATACCAAGGGCTTGATGTGTTAGTAGGAATCATAATTAAGGGGGGCTGGTGTAAAACCAGGATATCTTGTCACGCATTATGGTGGATGACACAATTTGTAAGATTACAAAAGTTACATTGTAAGGCATAATGGTTATCTACTGGGGTGACATTAACAGAGCCTGTTAAAAGGACATAAGGGGGTTGGACACAGGCCCAGACCCCATAGCTGAGGGAGGCTGTATCACAGCTTCCTGCCAAATCAACCAGTGACTCACTAGTAAAGTTAACAAAACCAAAGGAGGCTGTGAGCTGCCACAGTTCCTTTTGGATGTCACCTTGGGTAGTAGTAAGGATATTGCCATCAAAACCCCCAGGGAAAATGAACTCATGGTTAGGATGAGAGGGGTCCAGTCTGTGAGACCAATGTGAGATTAAGAGGGGGTTCCCCTAAGGTTTCAGACTGTGGACACAGGAGTGGCACATTCTATCCAGTTGGGGAATTTTCTAAGCTCTATCCCTGTGCTATTAGGGCAGTATGGGATATTAGGGTGAGCCTGGGAGACATAGGGAACCCCCACTTAGATATAGTTTGTAGATATTTTATTATGTCCCAGGGGCCTGAAATATTAGCTATTTGTGTAGTCCTGTAGGAGGTTTACTTTTCTTGACTCATCTTAAGACAACTCAACTTAGGGGTGTTAGAAAGGCAAATAGGAGGGCTATTACTAGCTCCCATGAAGTTAAAATTTATACTATTGTTAGCAGTAATATGTATATCAGACTCTTCTCCCAACATACGGGTATTGTTGGTAAAGACAGGGACCAACCCACCAGCCCATGTAGCAGGTTGGAGAATGGGAGGGTCTGGGAAATAAGTCCAGTAAGAATTTCTCCTTGTTCCACCAATTTGACAAGCAACAATGGCTAGCATGGCCATGAACAAGGCTTGGGGGGAACTTGGCCCCCTGTTCTCCTCAACCATCTATTGAGCTTTTTGAGTCAGGCATTTCAACTGGCCTCATGTGGGTGGAGATGTTCTTTTGGTAGTGGCCACAAGGTGTCAGAGCCTCTGTCTTATCATTGGGGCACTCTCTGGTTCCTTCTGACTGGGTAGCTACACCGGGACTGGTGGGGAGATCTTCAGTTTCTTGAATCTGGGTTCCAGTCCTTCTGTCGAGTCCATTAACATGTCAGATGATGATTCTTTCCAGAACCCAAATAGGTTTATAGGCTCCATCTGGAAAAGCACAAGCAAATCCTCTGCCCCACATTAGCACAGGATCAGGTCCCCTCCATGAGTTACTTTGGAGGTCCTTCCATTTTACCACACCCATAGGCTGTCCAGGATTAGAGACCTGATGCCTATCTGTAGGCTTTTGGCCATATTTATCACAGTTCAAAAAATTAATTATAAATAATGCATGGTTTAATTGGTTATGGGGGGAACAATAATACCCATCTCTCCCTTTTTGTTTTGATATTTGTCTCTTTAAAGTTTGGTTGGCACATTCAATAATGGCTTGTCCTTGAGCATTATTAGGAATTCCTGTAATATGAGTGATAGAATAAGATTGGCAGAAATGTGTAAAGACAGCACTAGTGTAAGCCGGGCCATTGTCAGTTTTAATACTGGTGGGCTTACCGAGGAAAGCAAAGCCTGCCAAACAATGAGAGATTACCTGTTTAGTATTTTCTCCCATGCGGGCAGTCGTGAAAACAAAACGAGAAAAGGTATCTATAATTACATGGACCCATTGTAATTTATCAAAGCTTGGGATATGGGTAACGTCCATTTGCCACAACACATTGGGTCTGAGTCCTCAGGGGTTAACCCCATGGGCTGCACCTGGTCAATGAATAACACAGTTGGGACATTGACGAATGACTTGACAGGCTTGTTCTCTGGTAAGGTGAAATTCTTTTCAGAAGCTTGAGGCGTTTTGGTGATATATGGCATGAGAGGCTTGTGCAGCAGCCTGTGCGGTTGTTGTCAAACGATTTATAGCTTGATTACCTAAAGCTAAGGGGCCAGGGAGTCCTGAATAGATGTGGATATGCCCACAAAACAAGAAAATTGGCGAGCTTGAATTACCTGTTGTAAAGCCCAGAACAGTTGAAGAATTGTTTCAGAGTTGGGGTGGCCAATTGTTGCTGTTTCAATCACCTGAGCAACACCCACTGTATAAATGCTGTCACTATAAACATTTAGTGGTCTATCAGCAAAATATGCCAAGGCCAAAATGAGTGTCTGGATTTCCACTCTCTGGGTGGATGTGTGAGTGGTTTGTTGGTCAAAGGAGCCCATCTTACTGTAATATCCTGCCTTGCCATTGCTAGAGCCATATGTGAAAACGGTTCATGCTGCAGGGATGGGGGAAGTCTTGATCACTTTGGGAAAATGAAGGATGTGGTGGCAATGAACTGCACCAATCTATGTTGAGGGTAATGATTATCAAGGAGGCCAGGGAAATTAGCAAGGGAAAGTTGCCAGTTGTTAGAGTTTTGCCATAGCCAGCATTGCTGTGTATGGAAGGCAGTGACTTGAGGTTCTGGGCCTATTAACTGTCATAAAATAGCTCCAGTTACTTTTTGGAGGGCTATAGTGGCTGTGGGCATAAGTTGGCATGGGGAGGTTGGTGAAGAGTCCCCACAGAGAATATCAAATAGTGGCCCAAACTCTTTAGTGGTGAGCCCAGGGGAATTGCAGAGCCAATAAATATCGCCTAGAAGGTTTTGGAAGTTGTGTAGGGTGCACAGTGAATCTGTTCTGATTTGAAGTTTTTGAGGGCATGTTTTACACCCCTCTATGATATGGCCCAAATATGAAAAGGGGGAAGCATTTTGGGTCTTTTCTGGTGCCACTATCAGGCCATTGCTGGAATGGGAAGCTTGTAGGCAGGCAAATATGATAAGTAATTCTTTCTGGTTGTCATGGACCACAAGAACATCGTCCATATAATGGATGATATAAGCTGTAGGATAGGTCTCTCTAATAGGTTGGATGGCTCTTGTGACATATTCTTGGCACATAGTAGGGCTGTTAGCCATACCCTGGGGCAGAACCCACCAGCAATATCGCTTGGTGGTTAAGCGAGGGAACACTAAAGGTAAAATGATGACAATTGTCTGGATGGGGAGGAGTGGTTTAGAAAGAGTCTTTCAAGTATAATGCTATTAGATGGTAATTCCATGGGATAACAGTAGGGGAAGGAAGCCCTGGCTGTAGGGGTCCCATAGATTCCATAGTTTGGTTAACTGCTTGAAGATCTTGCAGTGGTCTCCATCTGTTGGAGGATTTCTTTATTACAAAAATAGGACTATTCCAAGCATTGAGAGTAGGTTTTATGTGCCCTGCTGTAAGCTGTTCCTGAACAAGGGCATTAATGGCTTGGAGTTTTTCTCTGGTTAGAGGCCATTGATCAACTCAAACAGGATTATTATTAAGTCAAGTAATTTTGGCAGCAGTCTGGGTTGGAGAAAGGATCAAGACCCCCACTGAAAAGGCTGTTGAGAGGAGTAACCTAAGCCTTGTCGCTTTGGTCATGGGGTAGCCTGGATGGGGGTGGACATTCCTTGCTGATACTTTCCCAGGCCCATTTTGGGGTTAAACCCCTGATTTAATGTTTGATGAGTGACAGCTGACCCAGGACTAAGAAGCAAAAGACCCATATTTGCCAAAATGTCACGACCCCACAGAGTCACAGGAAGGCTGGAAAGGGCATATGGCTGGAAAAATCCTGACGTACCTTCCCCATCCTCCTATTTTAAAATTTCAGCACTTTGATCAAGGGAGTGGATTTGATCAATACCCAACAGGTCAGTGGATGCCCTATTAAGGGGCCAGGCTCTTGGCCAATGGTTTGTGGCAGTGACAGAAACATTTGCCCCAGTGTCTATGATGCCCTTGAAGGACTTGCCATTGATTTTTAAGCTAAGTTCAGGGTGTCCCTGTCCTGTGGCTTTTGGATCAGGCCGCTCAACTACCGGGTATAAATGGAAGCCAGTTACATTCTCCCCCTCTTCACAAGCCTTTTGTAAAGAATGTTGCAGTGGAGATGCTGCGGGCTGTGACAGGGCTGCCTTTAGCTTTGGCTGGGCACCCAAGATAGGTGCTGAAGGTCAGGCCGCATAGGTTGAATTGACAAATTCTTAAGATCCAAGTCATCATTGGAGTCATGAATTCCTTGGTCCGTTTCAGACCCTGCATTTGGCTCACACCCATTTTTTAGGGGAGCCTCAGGTGGCAGTGGTAAATCAGGTGGAGGGGGTGGTAAGTCAGGTGGAGGGAGTGGTGGTGCAGACAGAGGCAGCTTATTTGCAATGGTGTTTAATGGTACCTGAGAGTCCTCTTGCTGTGGGCCGAGGCAATCCCAGATCAAAAACCACAGGGTGAATGTAGGGATGGCAACCTTATCAGGGCCTTCTGCCCCCTAAGCTGTTTACCGACCTTATTCCAAGTATCCAAATTAACTGTCCCTTGAGCAGGGAACCAGGGGAATGTTTCCTGCACAAAGTTGAAAAATTCCTCTGAGAACCTTTAACTGGGCAGCCTCTTGTCTGAAGCATAGATTTTAACACTTGGACATACAGACTCCTCTATTGGGAGCCAGAACTATCCATGTTTTACACCCAGCTGAAACTAAATCCGCTCCTTACCTTCCCTTATTTTTAGGTGCACATTTCTCTCAGAAGCGTCTGTTTGCCTGAGATTAGGAGTTCTCTTGTGCTCAGGTCCCTGTTCAGGCACCAGATGCTACATCTCACGTGGCTGCCTTGATGGTCCTGAGAGAGAGTGGTGAAAGATTAAGAAAGATACAGGCACAAAGACATAAAGAAAAACCGGCCAGATGGGACACTTTCCCCCAGTGGAGGAGAAGTGGCCCTGAACTAGCTCAGCATGTCTATTTTATAATAAAACATGAAGGAAGTTGGGAGGGATTCAAGGTCTATGAGGGAGTTATAATGGAATTTTGTTGCTACCGGAATGGCAAGCTGTTCCACGGTTATCTTTTCACTGAGACTTTATCTGTACTATTTGCACCCAGATGTGGGCTCTGAGACACCATTCCATGTAGCAGGGTAAATCCCTTGCTCTTTGGCTAGGAGGCAGAGCAACCAAATGGGAGCTTGCCTTCACTTGGGGCCTTGCCTGTGCTCAAGACTTGTTGTCTGGACAGCACTCATTCACTCCCCACATCTCATCTGCTCCCCACAAAAAGACCTAAGCATGCTGTTTCAGGGCCTGTATGGTCTCTGCTCTGGGTCCCGTCTCCCAAGACCAACCATGTGCACCAGAAACATGTGCACCACTAGGCTAGATGTGGCCAGGAGGAAGGTAAAAATGAATGGCTCATAATTGCTATTTGTAGGAGTCACTGAAGGCCATTGGTTTTGTTATTCTCTCTTCTCTGTGAGGTAGGATTCCTTTCCAGAGGTGGTTATAGGTGTTGCTTACTTGAAACCAACCAATGCCAACCCAATATCAATCATATGTCAATCAAATGTCATGTGTGTATCTTATTGGATTTCAACTTTTAAAAACCAAACATTTTTGCTGAGCAGTCCAAGGGAAAAAATAAATATGAAAAGATATTTATGAAATAATCTAGAAAAATTAAATACTGTTTAGAGATTAGGAGATAGTGAAGAATGCTTGTGGGATTTGTTTGGTTGCTTTAGCTATGGTGTGATAATATAACTGTTTAAAAGTTTTAGTTTGAAAAGATATGAGGTCCAACAATTAAGTTCACAAACTCATACTAGACAAAGTGAGAAATGCCTCATTGCTGAATATCACTGCACCGATCCTAGTGCCTAGCCCACCTGTCAAAGCAATTTTGGAACTCTTTTTCTGGAATGGCCATAAGAGCTCTCATCATATTACCCTTGATGTCCTGAATGTCATCAAATGTTTTCCTTTCAATATTTCCTTTATCTTTGGGTAAAGAAAAAAGTCATTGGGGGGCCAGATCAGGTGAATAGGGAGGGTGTTTCAATACATTTATTTGTGCAGTGCCACCAACGTAAGCTTATGTCGGCAAGTTCATGAACTTAATTGTTAGATCTCAATGAATAATGATAAATAAATCCTTTCACATCCTGGGTTTCTACATCTTGTGAATACTGTATTTACCTGCTGTTTGTTGAGCCTGCATATTGAGCCCACAGATACAGGGGCTCACGGAATATACAATGGAATACTATTCAGCCCTAAAAAAAAGGAAATCCTGCCATTTGCTACAATGTGAATGAACCTGGAGGACACTGTGCTAAGTGAAATAAGTCAGGCACAGAGAGACAAATACTGCATGATTTCACATATATGTGGGCATAAAAAAAATTGAATGGAGTAGAATGGAGGTCAACAGAAGGGGGGGTTCTGGGAACCGAGATTAGGAAGATGTGGGTCAAAGGGCACAAAGTTTGTTAGAGAAGATAAATAACTTCTGGAGATCTGTTGTATAGCATGTTGACTATAGTTCAGAATAATAATATATACTTGGAAACTGATTTGAGAGAAAGTCTTAAAATTTCTTCCCACCAAACAAAAGGTATATGAGATGATGAATATGTTAATGAACTTGATTTTATCATTTCATAATATTTTATATGTCAAAACATCATATTGTTCACTGTAAGTATATACAAGTTTATTTGTGAATTATACCTTAATGAAGCTGGAGGGGAGTCAACAAAATAGATTGGACTCCTACTTTCACAGAGTTTGTAACCTATCACTCTTGCTGCCTAACTCCACACAGTGATATATGGATCATGGTTTGACCACATTCATGGCTGGATGCCCATGAGAGAAAGGAACACCTTCCTGATGCTGAGTTATGAAGAACTGAAACAGGTAACCATCATTTTTATGGTCAATACACACTGTGTCACCACCACCATCACTTCCTCTAACTTCTCTGAATTTTTCTGTCTCCATTCCACCTTCTCAAAGTTTAGCCTGAAGAAGAGGAATTAAGAATGAAATTAGCTCCCTGGTCTTCACTGTTCTATTTCTGGTTGAACCTCACCAAGCTTCATGCCCTTTCTTCACATAGTCTCCCTTATTTCCTCTTAAGACATCTAAAAAGCTTTTTTCTTTGCGTTGAGGCAGAGTACAATGGCTTATGTTAGCACCGGTGGTTGTAAAAATTTCTCAGGTTGGACACATGGTGACTCTGATGATCTAGTGATGAAAGGGCACTGGGGAAGAAGATGGGACTAGGTAGAAATGTTTTAGTTCCAGAGATGTGTCCAACTGTCTGGTATCTCAGCTTGATTGATATGAAGAGAAATGATGGCATGAAATCAATTTGTGTACAAATATTCTAAGATGCCAAATACTCCTGGAGTGACTAGTGATAGACAGAAAAAGATGTCAAATGATGCTTGAAACCAGTAAGAGTAATAGACCATCAAAAAAAGAAATTTGATCTATTAGTGGTATCTTAGAGAAAAGAGAAAATAACAAACGCTGGATTTTGCTATTGCCTGAGAAACATGACTTTCCATCACCTTCCTCTGGCTACTCCTGTCCAGTCTCCTATGGCCTAAGCATTAATTCATAATTATTAAGAAGCCTTTTGTAACACATCTAGCTATCGTAGGCACATGATCCCATTCCTTCCTCTGATTTTTCTTTCAGATCACGCAATGAGATTTTATTTAGTTATTCCCACAGTTGTGTGTCGTCTCCTTAGATAACAACCAGGGCTTATGAAATAAAGGAAAAATTAAAGCACTTAAGTTCTAAGAGGAAGGTCCATGTCTCAATGCAAAATCTTCCTGGTTATAAAAAATCTATTTTCTTAACTTAACCTCCCAGGATCATGTATCAAGTATGAAGTTTTGAGATGATATGTAAGAAGATATTATAAAATTCTATGCATTATTTGATTGTTAGTTTTGGGGAACAGTATTATTTGAATGCACAGTCAGGATTTGAAATTAATCCCTTAAGTGTTTGTCAAGTTTTTCCTGAACCTCTCCTTGCTAATCCTGATTATTGTCTAGAAGCCAAGAGAGGGGTAGAAGTCTCTTTAGAAACCCAAGGCTCTGTCTTTTACTGTTAAGTTGTCCTAAACTCAAGCATACCGGGAGTTTTTCACATCTTTTGCATACTTTGTTCTCCTTCTTCAGCTTTTTTCATTCTGCTAGTTGCATTCATCTCAATCACTTCTCACTTCTGTATGCTGTTCCTCTCATCTTGTTTCTCCTCCTTCTCATTAGCAGTTCTCTCCATCTCATCTTATTTTATCTTTTGTCTTTCTCTTTCATACTCCCATTTTTCTTTTTTCTTTTTTTAGGACACAAGAGGAACTGTAGAGAAGATCTGTCAATTCCTTGGTAAGAAGTTGGAACCGGAAGAACTGAGCTTAGTTGTCAAAAATAGCTCCTTCCAGGCCATGAAAGAAAACAACATGTCCAATTATTCCCTCCTGAATGATGCGTTTTTGTCTCAGGACGTACTAATTACAAGAAAAGGTAAAATAAATGCTCTGGTATTTTGATAGGGATTTCATTGAATCTATAGATTGCTTTGGGCACTATGGTCATTTTAACGTATTGATTTTTCCAGTCCATGAGCAGGGCATGTTATTCCATTTGTTTGTGTCATTTCCAGTTTCTTTTTTTAAAATACATATTTTTTATTTTAAAATTGTGGGGTACAGTTAAGGGTTAGGTATACAAATATGCATTGTGCAGGTACACTTGTTGATGGTGTGTGCCCCCCCATCCCCAGACAGATATCGACTACCGTTAATCCCACCTACCTTCCCCTCCCTGTCCCCCTCATAGTTTTCCACCACTGTCAATCCTTTTCTTATAGTATTATGATAGTTGTTCAAGGTCCACTTATGAGTGAGAGCAAGTGATACTCAGATCTTTGTTTCTGTGAGAGATCACTCAGCATTATAGACTCTAGTTCCATCCAGGTTGCTGCAAAATTCATGATTTTGTTCTTTTTTATGGCTGCATAGTATTCCATCCTGTATATGTACCACATTTTTTAATCCAGTCCTCTTTTGATGGACAGCATGGTTGGTTCCAATGTTCTTGCTATTGTGAACAATGCTGTGATAAACATCTGTGTGCAGGTATCTTTTTTATAGAGTGATTTGAGTTCTTCAGGGTATATTGCCAGTAGGGGAATTGCAGGGTCATATGGAAGGTCGATATTTAGAGCTTTTAGGAATCGCCACACTTATTTCCACAGAGGCTGCACTAGTTTACACGCCCACCAACAGTGTAGAAGTGTTCCCTTTCACCACATCCTCTCCAGCATCTGTTATTTTTTGTTATTGATAATGGCCATTCTGACTGGAGTTAGATGGTATCTCAGTGTAGTTTTAATTTGCATTTCCTTGATGACTAGTGAGGTTGAACATTTCTTCATGTATCTGTTGGCCACTCAGATGTCTTCTTTTGAGAAGTGTCTGTTCATGTCTTTTGCCCACTTTGTAATGGGGTTGTTAGTTTTTTCTTTTCAGCACATTTGAGTTTCTTGTGGATCCTAGATGTTAGGCCTTTGTCAGACATGGAGTGGGCAAATACTTTTTTCCATTCTGTGGGCTGTCTCCCTGCTCTCTTGATGGTTTCTTTGACTTTGCAGAAACTTGTCTGTTTATTGAGGTCCCAATTGTCTATCTTATGTCAATGGCCCATGCATTTCAGTTTTTGCTCAAGAATTGGATGCCAGTTCCAACTTCCATAAGAGTGTGTCCTGCATTTTCTAAAGTTCTTATGGTTTGAGGTTTTACATTTAGGTCTCTGATCCATTTAAGTTAATTTTTATGTATGGGGTTAGATAGGGATCTTGTTTGAATCTTCTGCATGTGGTCAGCCAGTTTTCCCAGCACCATTTAATGAATAGATTGTTCTCTCCCCAGTGGCTGTTGTTGGAGGCTTTTTCAAAGATGAGTTGGTTGAGAAATTGAAGTTTTGCTTCTGGAATCTCAATTCTATTCCCTCGATCTATATTCCTGTCCTTTACCAATACCAAGTTGTGTTGATTATTGTAGCTTTATAGTAAAGTTTAAAGTCTGGTAGTGTGATACTTCCTGCTTTGTTTTTTTTTTTTTGCTGAGGATTGTTCTGGCTATTATTGGTCATTTGTGTTTCCATATGAATTCCTGTATTGTTTTTTTCTAGCTCTGAGAACAATGTTGCTGATTATTTGATGGGTATTGCATTAAATCTGTAGATTGCCTTAGGTAAGATGGACATCCTCACAATGTTGATTCTTCCAATCCATGAGCATGGGATATTTTTCCACTTGTTTGTGTCATCTTTGATTTCTTTGAGCAGTGTTTTGTAGTTTTCATTGTAAAGGTCTCTCACATCTCTGGTTAGGAAGATGCCAAGGTATTTCATTTTTTTTTGTGGCTACTGTGAATGAGATTGTGCTTTTTATTTGGGTTTCGGTTTTTTTATTATTGGTGTAAAGAAATGTGATTGTCTTTTGCACATTTACTTTATACTCTGAGACTTTGCCAAAGTCCTTTATTAGTGCAAGGAGGTTTTTGACAGATTCTCTTGGGTTTTCAAGGTACACAGTCATGTCATCTGCAAAGAGAGATAGCTTGACTTCCTCTTTTCCTATTTGGATACCCCTGATTGCCTTCTCTTCTCTGATTGCTCTAGCCAGGACTTCCAAAACTGTATTGAACAGGAGGAGTGAGAGTGGGCATCCTTATCTTGTTCCAGTTTTCAAGGGAAATGATTCCAATTTTTGTCTGTTTAGGAGTATGCTGCTGTGGGTTTCTCATAGATGGCTTTTACTTTTTTGAGGTATGTTCCATGTACACCTAGATGTTCGAGGGTTTTTATCAAGAAGGGGTGCTGATTTTATCAAAAGCTTTTCTGCATCTAATGAAATAATCATGTGGTTTTTGTTTTGACATCTGTTGATGTATTTGATTACATTTGTTGTTTTATGAATATTGAACCAGTCTTGCATTCCAGGGATGAAGCCTACTTGGTCATGATGGATGAATTTTGAGATGTGTTGTTGAATGCGGTTTGCTAGGATCTTGTTGAGAATTGTAGCATCTATGTTCATCAAAGATATTGGCCTGTAGTTCTTTTTCTTTGTTGGGTCTTTACTTGGCTTGAGTACCAATGTGATGTTAACTTCATAAAATGATTTGGGGAGAGTTCCATCTTTCTCAATCTCCTGGAATACTTTCAGTAGTATTGTATCAGCTCCTCCTTAAATGTCATATGGAATTCTGCTGGAAAGCCATCTGGTTCAGGGCTTTTTTTGGTAGGCAGTTTTCTTATTACATAGTCAATATCCTTTATTGTTATTGGTCTATTTAGGGTCTTGATTTCTTCTTGTTTCATCCTAGGCAGGTTGTGTGATGTCAGAAAGTTCTTCATTTCCTTAAGGTGTTCAAGTTTGTTTCCATACAAGTGTACATAGTAGTCTCTAATGATCTTTTGTATTTCTTCTGGGTCAGATGTGACTTCATCTTTTATGTTTCTGACTGTGTTTATTTGGGCTTTTTCTCTCTTTTTTTTGGTCAGTCTATTTAGGGGACCATCAATCTTGTTCATCCTTTGAAAGGACCAGCTTTTTGTTTCATTGATTTTTTTGTATTATATTTTTGTCTTCTATGTCCTGGATTTGGGCCTTTATTTTGGTGATCTGGATTCTTCTGGTGAAATTAGGGTTTTGGTGGTCTTGCTTTTCCAGCTTCCTTAGGTGACTTGTTAGGCTGTTGATTTGTGATCCTTCCATTTTCTTCATGTGCATTTGTAGAGATATGAATTCCCTTCTTACTACAGCTTTCATGGCATCCCAGAGATTTTGGTAAGATGTTTCTTTATTTTCATTTGTTTCCAGTTATCTTTTAATCTCTGTTTTGATTTCATCATTGACCCAGGAGTTGTTTAGCATCATGCTGTTTAGTGTCCATGTCTTTGTGGGTTTTGGGGGAACCTTGTTGGTGTTTATGTTTATTTTTATTTCACTTTAGTCTGAGTAGGTGCATGGCAAAACTTTTATTTTTTAACATTTGTTTAGGCTTGCTTTATGGCCAAGTATGTGATCAATCTTAGAGTATGTTCCATGTGGTGATGAGTAGAATGTATATTCTGTGGTCATTGGGTGGGGTGTTCTGTAGGTATCAATTAAGTCCATTTGGTCTTGAGTCACATTGAGGTTCTGGATCTCATTGCTGATTTTTGTCCTGATGATCTGTCTAGGGTTGTGAGGAGGGTATTAAAGTCCCCAGCTACTATGGTGTTAGAGTCAATATCTTTTTTAAGTTTACCTCGTAGCTGCTTTATGAAAGTTGGCGCTCCTATGTTGGGTGCATGTATGTTTAGGATGGATATTTCTTGTTGACGGATTGAACCTTTTATCATTATGTAGTGGCCTTCTGTATGTTTTTAATTTTTGATAGCTTAAAGGGTATTTTGTCTCAGTTTAAGATTGCGACTCCTCCTTTCTTTTGTGTTCTGTTCGCCTGAAAATTTTTCTCCCATCCTCTTACTTTGAATCTGTGTCTTTTTTAGTGAGGTGAGTCTCTTGAAGGCAATATATTTTGCCTGGTGATACTTTATCCATTTTGCCATTCTATATCTTTTCAGTGGTGCACTTAGTCCATTCATATTCAAGCTAGTTATTGAAATGTGAGAGTTGATCCTTATCATAAGTTTCTTGCAGAGTTGTTGTTGTTGTTCCTGTTTGTTGTCTTTCTTTTGGTTTTGGGTTTGGTTCATGTGTGTTTTTAATCTTTTTCCTGTACTCTTGTGAAGAAGAGTGTTGTTATTCTTTTTTCCTTTTCTTCTGTGTTCAACACTTTGTTAAATGTTTCTTGTAGAGGTGGTCTGGTGGTAGTGTAAGTTCTTAGGGATCAGATATCTGGGAAAGATTTCAATTCTTCCTCACTGATGAAGCTTAGCTTGGCTGGGTAGGTTATTCTTGGTTGAAATTTTTTACCTTTTAGAACTTTGAAGATAGGGCTCCAAGCTCTCCTAGCCTGAAGGGTTTCTGTAGATAAATCTGCTGCTATTCTAATTGGTGTTCCCTGGTAGGTAGTCTGACATTTTTCTCTTGCTGCCTTTAGGAGTTTTTCTTTTATACCTACTTTGTTTAGGTGAATTGTTATGTGTCTGGGAGTTGATCTTCTCATTTGTTGTCTTGCAGGGGTTCTCTGAATCTCTAATGTTTGAATTTTTGCATCACTGATGAGATGAGGGAAATTTTCTTGAATGATTTCATGAAATGTTTGTTCCAGTGTGGTCTCTGTGTCTCTCTTTGCCTCAGGAAGGCCAATTATTCTTAGGTTCAGTCTCTTGAAGTAATCATTCATCTGTTGAAGGTTTTTTTTCTGTCTTTTTGAGCTTCTTTTCTATGTTTTTGACAGTTTGGGTTAGTTCTGTATTTTGGTCTTCAAGCTCTGAGATTCTTTCTTCTGCTTGGCTAATTCTGCTTTCCATGATTATTAGCTTGTTATTTATTTCCATCACAGTATTCTTTTTTTTTTTTTGAGTTGGAGTCTCACTCTTCGCCCAGTGGAGTGCAAGTGGCCGCTTCCGGCCACCGCAGCCTCGCCTGCTGGGCTCCGGCAATCCTTCGCCTCGCTCGAGTAGCCGGAATTACAGGCGCGCCTACCACGCCCGCTGATTTTTTGTAGAGGTGAGGTCTCGCTGCCCAGCGGGTCTCGAACGCGGCTCAGGCAATCCACTCACCTCAGCCTCCCAAAGGCGCGGGATTACAGGCTGAGCCACCGAGCCCGGCTTATCACAGTATTCTTTACTGCTGTTATTTCAGTTATCAACTCCTTAGTATTTTCTCTTGTCTCTCCTCAATTTTTAAAATTCTGTCTATTAATGTCTTGATGTCTGTGTTTGTTGCATTTGACCAGTCATTCTGGGGTCACTTCATTGTTTTTGTTTCAAAGTCTGTTTTCTCAGTGTCTGACTTGTCAGGCGTCTGTGTGAAACATATATTCTTCTTTTGTTTTTTTTTTTATTTGTGCAGATTTTTCCTCCCTATTTTTTCCTTCCCTCTTCTTTTCCATCTTCTTTAATTCTGTTATTCAGGGATGGAGGGGTTGTTTTTGCTTCTGTTTGTTCAATCTCCTGTTCTTCTTTATGTGTATCCTCCTGCTTTGTTCAATTCTGGGGTTGGACTGTAGGTTGGGGGCAGTCCTTTTTGCAGTTTTGAGATTTAATTAAAAGGGGAGCTGTGATTCAAAATCTATCTGCAGATCCTGGAATCCACTGACAGGTGTATGGATAATCTGAAACCCACTTCCCACTGCCTTGGGATCTGTCCATGCAGTAGGGTTGTAGGTTTGCTCCCTGGAAGCAAAATTAGGTTAACAGAGGGAAGAGAATGGAGCAGGCATTGGGGTGAGGGAGGGTGGAGAGAGAGAGGAGTAAGAGGGAAGACAGACAAGTGTACTGACTAACAAATGAAAAGAGACACAAAGACTGAATCAAGTAAAAAGAAAAACAGCTACAACTATAAACTAACCAACAACCATACAAAAAAACTAAAACATACAATGATGCTAACCACAAGCTAACCAACCTCCTTACTGGTGTGCTATTCCTCTATACAAAGATGGGGTTTACAGAGAAATAAAAATAAGAAAAGAGCAAAGCAAAAGGAATAGAATAAAGTCAGTAAGCTAACAGAACCAGCCAAGCACACTCTGAGACTTTTCCTTAAGTCCAATGTCCTTTCAGCTCGATTTCTAGCTTTCTTTGCAGGCTGGTAGATTTGTTCACAGTTAGGGTCAGCTGCCCCTGGCCTGCTGTGGAGAGTGGTTCAGATCTGGGCTCCCTGCTGAGTCTATCACTCAGATCTGGCCTATGTCTGTTTATCAAGAGGGAAGAGATTCTGTCTTTCCCATTTTGATGTTGTTACCTTGGAATCCCAGCAGGTGGTGCTATCTCACCGCTTTAGTTGATCTTTATTCACAGCAGCTGGAGACTGCCAGGCAATCCAGGCTGGGGCTGGCAGAAGTTGGAGGCATCCCAGGATGGGAGGGAGCAGGCAACGGTAGCTGCAGTGGGGGCAACTTCCTCACAGTACATGGAAGGCTCTCCACAAGCCTGGCTCGGGGCGAGGACTGGGGTGTGGCAGTGGCAGTGGGTGCGATCTCCATAGATTGTGCTTGTGGGGGATTCACACCAGGTCCGAAGTCGTGGGTCGCCTCAGGCATGGGCGGGCGATGGCAGCCAGGGCTGTGGCGGTAGCCGAGACTGCCGAGGGTTTGAGTGGTGACCATGGCTGAGCTCCGTGTGATGAGCAGGCTGCCGACAACAGGAGCTGCAGCCCCTGGGAGTGAGCTAGAGTCTTTATGTGTGTTCTCTTTCGTGGAGGGTCCCACAGACCAAGCTGTACCATCGCCCTCTTGCCAGAGGTCCCTCCAGTTTCTTTCATCAGTGTCTTGTAGTTCTCTGTGTAGAGATCTTTTACTCGGTTAGGTGTATTCCTAGATATTTTATTTTTTTTTGCTGACTATTGTAAATGAGATTGAGTTCATTTTTCCTGGAACTAGAGTAATCAATCTTAAAGTTTATAGGGAATCAATAAAAAAAAGCCTGACTAGCCAAAGCATTACTAAGTAAAAAGGATAATTGTGGAGCCATCACACTGACTTCAAATTATGATCCAATTATAATACAAGTAACTAAAACAACATGGTACTGGTACAAGACTAGACAGTTTAATAGAACAGACTAGATAGCCCAGAAATAAAGTCACATACCTAGAGCCAGTTGATCTTCAACAAAACTGACAAAAATAAACAATGGGGAAAGGACATCCGGTTCAATAGATGATGCTGAGAAAGCTGGCTAGTCATATGCAGAAGAATAAAACTAGTTACCTGTCCCTCATCACATAAAAATTAGCTCAAGATGAATTAAAGACTTAAATGTAAGACCTGAAACTATAAAAACCATATAGGAGGAACTAGAAAACACTCTTTTGGACATCAACATAGGCAAATAATTTATGATAAAGATGCAAAATGCAGCTGTGACAAAAACAAAAAAATAGACAAGTGGGACTTAATTAAACTAACTTCATTGCGAAGTAAATAATCAGCAGAGTGAATAGAAAATCTTTGGAATGGAAAAATATATTTGTAAATTATACCTCAGAAAAAGGACTAATATCCAGAATCTACAAGAAACTCAACTTGACATGAAAATACAAACAACCCCATCAAAGTGGGCAAAGAACATGAATAGAGATTTCTTGAAAGAAGACACACAACTGACCAACAAACTTATGAAAAAAAGTTCACCATCACTAATCATCATAGAAATGCAAACTGAAGCCACAATGAGATATCCCCTTACATCAATCAGAATTACTATTATTAAAAAGTCAAAGAACAACAGATGTTGGTGCAGTTGTGAAAAAAAGGAGACACTCATAAACTATTGTTGAGATTATAAATTAGTTCAACTCTGGAAAACAGCATGCAAACTTCTCAAAGAACTATAAATTGAATTACTACTTGATTCATTGATCTCCCTACTAGTAATCTATCCGAAGGAAGTCATTGTATAAAAAATACATTGTACTCGTGAGTTCGTTGCAGCACTATTCACAATTGCAAAACCATGGACTCAACATAATTGCCTATCAATGATTGACTGGATAAAGAAAATGTTGTACATATACACATATACTATACAGCCATCAAAAATATAGAAATCATGTCCTCGCAGCACCATCAGTGGAGGTGGAGAGCATCATTTTAGGTGTACTAATTCAGAAACAGAATACCAAACACGAAATGTTCTTATCTATATGCAGGTACTAAATGGCCACAGAGATGGAAATAATGGACACTAGGGATATCAGTAAGGAGTAATGTGGGGAGGGGTATAAGAGTTCAGAAATTACCTATTGGGCACAATGTTCACTATGTGGAAATGGGTCTCTTGAGACCCAGTCCCCACTACTATACAAGATGTCCATGTAATAAACATGTGCTGTATACCACCTGAATCTTAAAAAAAATGCTTTGCTTTCAAAATGTAGCAGAATACAATGGGAGTGCTAACAGTTGAGATTGAGAGTTTGAATTGATCAACTTTGCTTTCTCATCACTCAGAGAAGTTCTCAGGACTTCTCATCAGGGAGTCTCTTTCAAGGTACTAATGTGAGCTCTGGCACTTGGAGAACGTTGACTCAGCCTGGGATGGTATATATGTGAGGTCACTCAGATTCTCCTTTCTGGGAATTAGACACAGGGGAATGTCCATTCTTCAGTGACCAGGTTACTTAATTACTCCTTCTAGACTTGCAAGCCTGATTGACCTAAGAGAGGAGGACAGGATTGGAGATAAACCCACTGGTGAGTTAGCATAGAGAATTATCCTGAGCAAAGAAATGTATGAAGGTGTGACTCAACTGTGAAAGAGGGAGAGGAGATACTTTGCATTTAAATATTGTAAGGCCCCCTATGATGAAAGATTAATCATGTCCCTCCTCTTGGACTGAAGATGAATGAAGATGACTATTGTAAGATTTAAAGAATCCTTTCCTTCAAATCCGTACAGTTTAAGTGAATCTGAACTGTTGATCCATGGAATTAAAAAATATATACTTAAAAGACCTCAAGCAAGTCAAGGCCACTGTCACCCCGGTGAGCCAGGTGGACAGAGAATTGAGACTAAGAGATCATTCTTGAGACTTAAAGTCTAATGTGATTTGCCTTGCTAGGTTTTTTATTGCTTGGCATCCATGATCCCTTTTGTTTTTCTTATTTCTCTTTCTTGGAATAGAAATATCTATCCTGTGTCTGTCCTATTGTTATATTTTGAACAGAGATTACACGTCTGGTTTTATAGGTTAGCAACAAGAGAGGAGCTTTGGCTCAGGGTGAATCACACCTCAAGTCTCACCCATTCTTAGTGAGATGTAGGTGATAAATGAGATTTTAGATGTAGAGTTGACAGTGGAATGGATTAAGACTTTTGGGTTTTTCAGATGAGGTGCATATATTTTGCATGTGAGAAGGACATGAGCGTGTGGGGAAGAGATGACAGAGTGTTATGGGCTGGAGGGTATTCCCCTAAATTCATGGGTTGAAGTACTAAACTTCAGTGCCTCAGAATGTGATCATATCTCAGTGTAAAGTCTTTAAGTAAAAATGAGGTTTATAGTCATCCATAAATCCAATATAACTGGTATCCTTATAAGAAGAGGAAATCTGAATATAGACAGGTGAATGTACAGAGAGAGCATTAAAGAACAATGGATGATTACAGGGCACCAGTTACACATTAGACATTATGCTATATTATTTTCTGCCATATAATTTTTATTCATGTAAGTCAAGAGTATGTCATTTATATTTATATATGTTCTGTAGCATCAATTAATTAAATTAATATATTAGTATCATATGTAAATATTAATATATGTGATATATGAAATAATTATATGCTCATGTACTTAAGAGTATGATTTCTGTTGTTAAAATCTTTGGCCTTAAATCTGCATCCATCACTTTAACTGTGTACTTCTCCAGGCCTTTTCTTCCCTCTCATAGATGGAATGGAGATAATATTAGTACATCTTTCATTCTTTTATTATCCTTTCAATAAATATTTCTTGAGTACGTACTATATGTCTGTCACTCTTTGAAACACTAGTTCTTGGGCAATTTAAACAATGCCAGAAAGGAAATACATAGAGACTTTCTGTGCGAAGAGTGTTGGAAGTAAAATATAACAAGGATGTGGATGGACAGTTCTGAACTGGGAGGTGAGAGAAAACCTCACCTTGAAGACTTGAAGGGGCAAGTGGGAAAGACATGGAGGGATCTGTTTTCAAGGGATCATGAGGGCTGCCATGATAAAAGTAACTTTATACAGGAGAAAAATCATAAGTAGAGAGACAAGTTACAAGTCTGTGATAATAACCCAGGTGACAGATGATGTTGGCTTGGTCACGAAGGTGGTGAGAAGTGGCTAGAGTCTGGATATATTCAAAGATATACTGGCATTATTGCTGATTAACTGCAAATGGGAGGGCCAGGAGAGAAGAAAAGGTAGGGAATCATTTTCCGGCAGGTAGAAGTGTGAATGAGTATGTTGCCAGCCAGTATAATGGCTCACCAATGAATGATTGCTCATTCTGCTACATTGGCTACAATGGCCATGTCATATGGACAATAAGAACAGAGCAAGGAGGTGTGTTGGGGTCTTAAGACCCATTCTTCTATCTGACTTGAGTCTGTGTTTCATGTTTTCCAGGCGTATCTGGTGACTGGAAAAGTCACTTAACAGTGGCCCAAGCTGAAGCTTTTGATAAACTATTCCAGGAGAAGATGATAGATCTTCCTCAAGAGCTGTTCCCATGGGAATAATGTCCAACACATTCTGGATCATATATGGATACTAATATTTGCTTTCCTTTCCTGACTGAGGGTCTATGTATAACATATATTATTTCATCCCAGAGTCTTGAATTATCATATATTTTCATCTTTGACTACTTTTTTCATTAAAAATTACTGGGGTACCCCTATGCATGCTATGGCATTCCACAACCTTTATGTGTTTGTAATATTTCAAACATATAGAATTGTATAGAAATAATATACATTTTGCCTGAAAGTGTATTTGAACTTAAAAAAAATTTTTATTATAAAGATGTGGGGTACAATTCAGGGTTAGGTATACAGACATTGACTATGCAGGTACTCCTGTTGATGAGGTATACCCCTCCATCCCCTAGCAGTTTCCCTCAACTGCCAATCCCACCCCCCCTCACTGACAGTTTCCCATTACAGCTGATCACTTTCTTATAGCATTGTAATTGTTCAAGGTCCTCTTACAAATTTTTTTATAAAAATAAAAAGTTAATGATTACATTGATAGACTTTAGAGCAAATAATAATCAAAATAAAATGACAGAAGCAATCAAGACTCCTTTTCTTTTTATGACATGTATCTCCACAATGTATTATCATTCTGATCTTGAGGCGTATAAGTCCCAATCTAGTTTATTTTCTTACTCATTCTTGTTTGACCATAAACAGAAAATGGTATTTATAAATGTTCTTAAAAACTTTACAAATGGCACATGGTGCCATGTATTCATTGACTTATACTTTTCCTCAGCTTTTTATGCTTGGTTTCCATCCATGCTGATGTTGACTAGTTTATTATTTAGTATTGAAATGTATTATATTATTTAATTATCTGTTCTCATATGAATAACTTTGGGTTTCTTCTCACCATTTTTTCCCTGTTTAAAACATTGCTTTGGGCCACCACTGCCCTTGTCCTCCCCCTGCAAAGCAAGTGCAGGTCATAGTATCACTGGGTCCCCCCTCTGAGGGCAACTGCAAGCCCCCACTGCCCTGAAATTAGAGCGCAGCTTGCAAGATCATGCACAGAAATGTCTGCTGCCTGTGGGAATGTGCCTGAGAAAAGCCTGCTGAATCCAGCTGATTTCCAGTGCCTGGCACCAGGTGCACACCATCACCTGTCATACCAATCCACTGGAGTGCAGGATCAGATTATTGGAGACAGAGCATTAGGGAATCCCGAGAGGAGTTCATGCCTGGTGAGGTGCTGCCAACCAAAGTCATTTTCCAGGCAGAGATTTGCATTGCCCCACCCAGCTCCCCTGTAGCCTCAAATTTGTTGCCTAAGGGGCATGGACAAACTATTGTCCCTGGTGCTCCCAACCACTGAAGAAGGGGAGAGACTGCTCCTGGCTTTGCCTCACCACTTCAGCACCTGGTAGGGAGCTCGAAGGGGCTGCAGACTGGAGTTCAGAGATCCAATCTCTGTGAATGGCAGTCTACTCAGAGCTTGATCATGGTTCAGAGGAAATATCCTGAGAGCACAAACTTCAGAGGGACCTGATGAGTGCTGAGTTCCAGGTGCCCCACCCCTTTCCCTGATCCAGCTGTGGGGCAAGGGTGTGGCCAGAAAAGAATGAGGAAGAACTCCAAAGAGATCAGTGGTGAGTCCTGGGCTGACCCAAACCCCCTCCTCCCAGCTATCTTCTGAATGTCAGACCCACACAGCTGGGCCATGACTGAGAGGGACAAACCCAGACAGAGCCTGGACATCAGTTGCAATAGGAGAACCCCATTCCAGGATAGGCCTGGCTGTGGCAACCTTGTGAGAGTACATACCTGGGGAAGAGTACATACCTGTACATCCACACCAGAGCTCTCCCTGACCATATGAGAGAGGGAGGGGAGGACTGCAGCCCCACCCACCTCCACTGCCCTCCTTCCCTGCTTCATTCCCTGAGTAGAGAGTGAAAGAAGTGGCTCTGCAGAAGAGATCTGATTAGAGGAACAATTGCAGAGCTTACCGCAAGGGGACAGGTTGTGGTTTTTTTTTTTTTTAGTTCCGTTTTGTTTTTTAGATTTTCAATTTAAAAAATTTTCTGTTAGTTCATCTACTAAAAAAAATTTTTCCTTTGTGCATGAATGTGTATGTGAGACTTTGATCTGCATCCCCCACCAAAATTTTGTTTCTTTTCTTTTCCGTTTCTTCTTTTATTTGTCATTCTCTGTTTATGTGTGTATGTGAATGATTGAGTGTTCATCTTTTGTTTTTAGTTTTTACTCCTTTGTTCTTCTGGGTATTTAAAAACTATTCATTTTTTTATAGCTTAAGGGGTGTGTCAATATATGTGTAAAGGTTCCACCTGAATCCCCTTTTATCTTTTTCTTTTTTTTCTTTTTTCTTATTCTCCCCCTTTGGTCTTTTTGTCTTTCTTCCCTATTCACTTTGTACTAGGCATGTGTGTGTGTGTTAGCTTTCTTGGGGCTTTTTTGTGTGTGGTTTGTTTTGCTTTGCCTTTTTGTTATTCCAGATGGTTTTGTAGTGTGTGTTGGTTTCTGCTTTGTATCATCATGTAGAGTGGTGGTGGGGAGTGGATCTCAGGGAACACATATCACAATAAGTGAACATTTTAATTTGCAAGTAGCATCTGATTCCTAGTGCCCCATCCCCTACTCTACTTGAATTTCAAAAACTACAAGAGACAGCAAAGCTTCTCATCCATCATCCTATTTCAAAATAGAACAAATCCAGAGTCCAGATCAGGGAAGAATAGAGGACTGAGAAACATCAGAAGGGAAGCCTCTCCCATTGACACTGAATAACAGAACTAAAGAAAAAAAACAAGAGATCTGTCACAAATGAGGAAAAACCAAAGGAAGACCTCAGGCAATTCCAAGTCTACCAAAAACAAAACTGAGAAATCAGACCTTGGTGCTCAAACAATGGAAATCACCAGTGACTGGCCCCAGAATATGACAGGGATTAGGGAATGGTTGGAAAGAGTGAATAAGACTCAAGAAAGACAAGATGCTACACTGAAAGAACTTGTAACAGAGATTCTGGCAATAAAAATTTTCCTCCAGGAAATAAATAACAAGGTGACAAGCATGGAAAGCAGAATTAATCTACCTGAAGAAAGAATCTCAGAACTTGAAAACCAGAACATGGAATTAACCTGATCCGTAAAAACATAGAAGACTCAGAAAGAACAAAGCCTACAAGAGATGTGCGATTATATCAAGAGGCAGGACCTATGCCTGATTGGTATCCCAGAAGGAGAAAGGGAAAATGAGAACAACTTGGAACAAGTATTCCAGGAGGTAATCCAAGAAAACTTTCCCCATCTCACCATAGATGTGGCCAGCCAAGCACAGGAGATACAGAGAATCTCCACAAGACATCAAATGAGGAGACCAACCCCTAGACACATAGTAATTTACCTACACAAAGTAGGCACAAAGAAAAAATTCTAAAGGCAGCAAGAGAGAAAGGTCAGACTACCTACCAGTAAAAACCAATCAGAATAGCAGCAGACCTATTGGCAGAAACACTACAAGCATGAAGGGACTGGAGCCCCATATTCACAGTCTTCAAAGATAAATAATTTAGACCAATAATTTCCTATCCAGTCAAGCTCAGCTTCATCAGTGATGGAGAATTAAAATCCTTCCCAGACATCCAATCCCTTAGAGATTATGCAGCTTCCAGACCAACTCTACAGGAGACACTTAAAAAGGTATTAAGCACAGAAGAAAGAAGAAAAGATTGAGCACACACTTCCCAAGAGAAGAGCAGAGCACAGAATCAGCAGAGAACACAGCATAAAAGAAACTTGAAAACACAAACATACATTCACCCCAAAGCCAAAAGAAAACAAGCAAACAAAGGAAAAACTTTACAAGAAACTCATGACAGGGATAAACAATCATATTTCAATAATCAGTCTGAATATGAATGGACTAAATGCACCACTGAAAAGACACAGAATAGCAGACTGGATAAGAAACCATGACCCCATTATTTGCCGCATCCAGGAGAGTCATCTCACTTCAAGGGATGCACACAGACTCAAAGGTTGGAAAACAAGTTTTCAGGCAAATGGATCACAAAAGAGGCAGGAGTTGCAATCTTAATATCAGACAAAGCAACCTTTAAGCTATCAAAAATTTAAAAATATGTAAAAGGACACTTCAAAGTGATAAAAGGTTCAATCTGTCAACAAGAAATATCCATCCTAAACATATATGCATCCAACACAGGAGCACCAGCATTTATAAAGCAACTACAAAGTAAACTAAAAAAGGATATTGATTCTATTCTAACACTCTTTTTTTTTTTGAGTTGGAGTCTCACTCTGTTGCCCAGACTGGAGTGCAGTGGCCACTCCTGGCCACTGCAGCCTTGACCTGCTGGGCTCCAGCGATCCTTCCACCTCAGTCTTCCAAGTAACTGGAACTACAGGCACGTGCTACCACACCTGGCAAATTTTTGATTTATTGTAGAGATGAGGTCTTATAGCAGGAGACCTGAGTACCCCACTGGCAGCCCAAGATAGATCATCAAGGCAAAAAATCAACAAGGAGATCCAGAACCTAAACTTGACACTTGACCAAATGGACCTAATAGATACCTACAGATTATTCCACCCAACAACCACAGAATATACATTCTCCTCATCACCACATGAACATACTCCATGATCAATCACATCCTTGGCCATAAATCAAGCATAAACAAATTACATAAGATTGAAATTTTGCCCTGCACATTCTCAGACCACAGTGGAATAAAAATGAATATCAACAACAACATCATTTCTCCAAAACCCATAAAGACATAGACAATAAATAGCATGATGCTGAACAACTACTGGGTCAACACTGAAATCAAAGCAGAAATGGAACAATTCCTGGAAACAAATGAAAATGAAGAAATATTTTATCTGGGATGCCCTAAAAGCAGGTCTCAGAGGGGAATTTATATCTCTGTGAGCACACATCAAGAAAATGGAAAGATCAGAAATTGAGACCTTAACAAATAACCTAAGGGAGCTGGAACGAGAAGACCACCAAAACCCCAACTTTAGCAGAAGAATCTAAATCACAAAAATAAGAGCCTAAATATGGGACGTAGAAGATAAAAATATCATAGAAAACATCAACAAAACAAAAAGCTGGTTCTTTGAAAGAATTAACAAGATTGATGGACCTCTAGCCAGAATGACCAAGAAAAAGAGAGAAAAAGCCCAAATAAACACAATCAGAAATACAAAAGGTCAAATCATAACTGACCCCAAGGAAATGCAAAAGATTATTAGAGATTACTATGTACACCTATATGGAAACAAACTTGATAACCTAAATGAAATGGAGAACTTTCTGACATCACACAACCTCCCCACATTGAAACAAGAAGACATTGAGACTCTAAATAGAACAATAGCAACCCAGGAAATTGACTCTGTCATACAAAAACTACCTATCAAGAAAAGCCCTGAACTGGATGGCTTTCCAGAAGAATTCTACAAAATGTACAAGGAGGAGTTGATACCAATCCTACTGACAGTATTCCAGGCAATTGAGAAAGATGAAATTCTACCCAAATAATTTTATGAAACTAACATCACATCACACTGATATCCAAAATGGGTAAAGATCCAACAAAAAAGAGAACTTCAGGCCAATATCCCTTATGAACATAGATACAAAAATCTTCAACAAGATTCTAGCAAATTGAATTCAAAAACAAATCCCAAAAATCATCCACTATGACCAAGTAGGCTTCATCCCCAGGATGCATCACTGGTTCAACATTAACAAGACCATAAATGTCATTAAATATATCAGCAGTTGTAAAAACAAGAACCACGTGATTATCTTATTAGATGCAGAAAAAGCTTTTGATAAAATCCAGCATCTCTTCTTCATAAAAACACCTAGATATAGAGGGAACACACCTCAAAATATTAAGTGCCAGCTACAATAAACCCACAGTTAACATATTGCTAAATGGACAGAAACTGGAAACATTTCCCCTAAAAACTAGAACAAGACAAGGTTGCCCACTCTCACCCCTCTTGTTCAATATTGTGTTGGAAGTTCTAGCTTGGGCAATTAGACAAAAGAAGGAAATCAGGGGTATGCAAACAGGAAAAGAGAAAGTCAAGTTACCCCTCTTTGCTGATGATATGATCCTATACTTTGAATATCCAAGAGAATCTGTCAAAAACCTCCTTGTACTGATAAAGGACTTTGGCAAAATCTCAGGGTATAAAATAAACATGCAAAAGACAGTTGCATTCCTATACACCAACAAAAAGCAGGCAGAGACCCAAATAAAAAGCACAGTCCTATTCACAATAGCCACAAAAAGAAAAAGAAATACCTCGGCATCTTCCTAACCAGAGAAGTGAAAGACCTTTACAATGAGAACTACAAAAGGCTGCTCAAAGAAATCCAAGACACAAACAAATGGAAAAATATTCTATGCTCATGGATACGGAGAATCAGCATTGTTAAAATGTCCATCCTATCAAAGGCAATGTACAGATTTAACATAATACCCATTTTGTTACCAACATCATTCTTCTCAGACCTGGAAATGACAATACAGAAATCCATATGGAAACATAAGTGACCACGAATAGCCAAAACAATCCTTAGAAAAAGAAACAAAGCAAGAAGTATCACACTTTCAGACTTCAAACTGTACTATAAGGTTACAGTAATCAAAACAGCCTGGTATTGGTATAAGAACAGGCACATAGACCAATGGAACAGGATAGAAATTCTGGAAGCAAAGCCTCAATTCCTCAGCCAACTCAACTTTGACAAAGCCTCCAACGACAACCACTGGGGAGAGAACCTATTCAGTAAATGGTGCTGGGAAAACTGGCTGACCACATGCAGAAGATTGAAACAGGACCCCTACCTATCACCATACACAAAAATTAACTCGACATGGATCAAAGACCTAAACGTAAAACCTCAAACTATAAGAATCTTAGAAAATGCAGGAGACACCCTTATGGAAATTGGAACTGGCAACCAATTCCTATTCAGAACCCTAAAGGCGAATACCTTAAAAAATAAGATAGACAAGTGGGACCTCATCAAACTAACGAGCTTCTGAAAAGCAAAAGAAACCATCAAGAGAGCAGGGAGACAGCCCACAGAATGGGAAAAAAATATTTGCCAACTGTATATTTGACAAAGGCCTAACATCTAGGATCTATAAGGAACTCGAATGCGCTGAAAGGAAAAAAACACACAGCCCCTTTAAAAAGTGGGCAAAAGACATGAGTAGACACTTCTCAAAAGAAAATACATGGGCAGCCAACAGACACATGAAAAAGTGCTCAGCCTCATTCATCTCAGAGAAATGCAATTCAAAACCACATTGAGATACCACCTAACCCCAGTAAGAATGGCCATCATTAATAAAACAAACAACAACAGATGCTGGCAAGGTTGTGGAGAAAAAGGAATGCTTCTCCACTGCTGGTAGGAAAGCAAACTAGTGCAACCTCTTTGGAAGACAGTGTGGCAATTTCTGAAAGAACTAGAAATTGACCTTCCATATGACCTAACAATTCTCCTTTTGGGAACACACCTGAAGGAACTCAAATCATTCTACAAAAATGATACCTGCACACATATGCTTGTTGCAGTTCTACTCACAATAGTAAAAACATGGAACCTACCGTGTTGCCCATCGAAGCTGGACTGGATAAAGAAAATGTATATGTACACAATGGAATATTATGCAGCCATAAAGAAGGAGAAATATATGAACTTGCAGCAACTTGGATGGATTTGGGGTTGATCATACTCAATGTTCTCTCCCCAAAACAAAGAACAGAGTACCATATGTTCTCACTCATAAGCAGACCTTGAACAATTATAATACTATAAGAAAGCATTTGGCAGTAATGGTAAACTGTCAGGGGAAGGGGGTTGGAGGGAAGTTGAGGGAAACTGCTAGGGGAGGGAGGGACATCCATCATCAACAAGGGTACCTGCATAATCAATGTTTATATCCCCAACCCTGAATTGTACTCCACATCTTTATAATAAAAAAAAAGAAAATATAAGAAAGTGGTTTCTTGAGCTATCCTGGTGAAGATACTTTACAAACAACAACAATACATTTAGATCATTATATAAACTTTGTTGATAAAATGTTGGCAGGGCTTGAGAGGATTGAATCCGATTTAAAGAAATTCTGCTGTGGGTAAAATACTTTTCTCCATGGAACAGTCAATCGTGGCAAATCTTATTGTTATCTTATTTTAAGAAATTACCACAGTCGTTCCACTTTTTAGCAACCACCACCCTGATCAGTCAGCAGCCATCAATGTCAAGGCAAGACCCTCCACCTGCAAAAATGATTATCACTTGCCAAATACTGAAGCAATTGTTAGCATTTTTATCAATAAATATTGTAAAACTTAATGTATGTATATATTTTTAATAGACATAATGCTATTTCACACTTAATAGACTACAGTATAGTATAAGAGAACTTTCATTTGCACTGAGAAACCCAAATATTTGGTGACTCACTTTATTGTGATAATTGCTTTATTGCAGTAATCTGGAATGGAACCTACAATATTTCTGTGGTATGGCTAGTAGTTACTATGTGGTCATTTTATGATTATGCATTGTAACATGTAGATATATTACATCCTCTCTTTCTACTATAAAAGTTGCCTTTATTGCTGTATAATATTACTTCATTTTAACTGTAGAGATCCTAGCATAAACTAACTTTATCTCTCTGAAGATAGACATTGAATATTTATTTTTAAAAGATTTTTTTGTTAATCAACCATGCTGTCCATCAAAAGAGGACTGGATTAAAAAATGTGGTACATATACACGATGGAATAGTATGCAGCCATAAAAAGGAACAAAATCATGAATTTCGCAGCAACCTGGATGGAACTAGAGTCAATAATACTGAGTGATCTCTCATAGAAACAAAGATATCAGTATCACATGTTCTCACTCATATAGTGGACCTTGAACATCCACTGTAATACTATAAAAAAAAAAAGACTGACAGTGGTGGGAAACTATGAGGGGGGAAGGGAGGTGGGATTAACGGTAGTCAATATCTGTCTGGGAACGGGGAGACACCCCTTATCAACAAGGGTACCTGAACGAAGCATATTTGTATACCTAACCCTTAACTGTACCCCACAATATCAAAATAAAAAAATTGATTAAAAAAATTTAATATAAAGGTATTTATATTTTTGTATAATGTATATAAATTCCACAGCTTCTGTTGTAGTTCTTGAAAAATTTTTTTTTGTAAAGATGGAATCTCACGATATTTTTCAGATTGGTCTTGATCTCCTGGCCTCAAGAAAGTCCACCTGCCTTGGCCTCCCAAAGCTCTGGGATTACAGGTGTGAGTCACAATTCCCAACCTTGGAGTTATTGTAATTATGCTTAATTTGGGTTATCTATGCCTTTTCTTTCTCTGGATGAGTCTCCCCAGCGTCTTGTCAATTGCCTTCACATTTGGAAAAAATGACTTTTTTACTTTGTTAATTCTATTAACCTCTTCTCTCTTTTTTAATTTATTACCCTCCAACTTATGTGGCTTAATGAGCTGCTCTTTTTCAGACTCTATATGAATGCTCAGGTTATGAACATTCTACTTTATGTTTTTTTCAATATGCATATTCTGGGCAATGTATTTCCTACAAAACATTATTTTGTGGGAGTCTGTATAAGAGGGTAATTGGGGGTCTGTATAAGAGGGTTCTTATTAATTTTTCAACATCCTGAAATTATTTATTTTTACTGATTTTTAACTGAAATACATTAAAGCAAGAAAATCTAATTTATTATCTTTTCAACTCTGTAAACCTACTTAAAGTACTATGAGGATTTGGTCAATTCTGCAAACCATTCACATGTTCCTGAAAAAGCATTCACATTTCTTGGTTTTTTTTAACGAGGTGATCTGTTTGCCCATTAAGATAAGTTTATCAGTTTTGCTTCCCCCCCTAACCAAAGTATTATGGGAAGAGACGAATGTGAAAATCTTCCACTGGGAAATCAGATTATTTTTTCAATTTGTGTCAATACTCTTCATATATTTTAAGACTTTATGCTGTATGTAGACAAGTTTTAACATGTTATTTATTTATATATCTAATGTATATGTTTTGGGGAAATATCTTTATCTTTTATCAGATAATAGGCCAGCTATACTACCTATGAATGGAATAAATAACTTTTCTCAGCTGATGTCCAATTTTTTCCACAGCTATTATTGACGTTTTTATCTGATCTAAAAATGTAAGAGTTCTAACAGTCTCAGATCTTCTTGAACTCTTGGTTTTCTTAAACATCTTTATTTTTCCAGTAAAACTGATGCATTATTTTATTTAATTGTGGTCTTGATTTTCATTTTCTTTATTACTGAGTTTGAGCATCTATTCCATATGTATCTCTTTCTGTGAAATGCTTCAGGTTTTTCTTTTCATATAGGTTTTATGAGTTCCTTCAGGAAGCACTCCTCCCTCCCTCCCCCCCTCCCTCCCTCCCTCCCTCCCTCCCTCCCTCCCTCCCTCTCTTCCTTCCTTCCTTCCTTCCTTCCTTCCTTCCTTCCTTCCTTCCTTCCTTCCTTCCTTCCTTCTGCTGTGGCCTAGACTAACAAGGGTGATCAAATCTAAAAGTCAGTTAAGGGCTCTGATGAGGGTTTGCATCTCTGGGTTCTTGCTGTTGCTAAGCTTTTTGAAAAGTAGTTCTTCCTTTTACTTGTTGAGTTTTTGATGCTGTATATGAGATTTAAAATATTTTATCCATCTCTCTTGATGGATTCCTGATTGATTAGAGATTCAAAATTAGAGACTGTTTTCTTAGGGTTGTCCCAATAGCCTATGCCAATAGTAACAGCATGAAGCTCTTTAAAACTTCAGAAGAGCATTGTTGAACCATCCCCAAAATACGGAGTTTTTTTTTCTTTAAGGACACTCCATTTTAGACTTGTCTGATTGTCAAAGTTCAGTGTTGGTGTGATTTGTCAGTACTCACTATGAGGGGAGATAGGCAGAGAAATTAATAGAAATCACCCACATGAAAATCTATGAAGATGTAGTCACCTTGAGACAAATGCTGCTGCAGTGTTTCATAGGAGTAAACATGAATTGTTTGAGGGATTGGCAAAGTGGTAACTTCTGAAAATAAAATGATGTTGATCAGTTAGTCCCTGTCAGGGTTTTGACCATAGTTTTCCTTGGTTAATTCATTATCAGGGACATCTCCCTGATTTTTCTCCACAGTTGTTCCTTTGTCCCTTTAAGGAGATGTTAATTTTCACGTCTGGGTTCTTAATGTCAGCATGCGATAACAACAGTACTAGACAATGGACACTTTAGTTGGAGTTGCAATGATGCTTTCCTTCTGAACCACATATTTTAAGCATACTGTGGACAGGGGTTATGCCTGATTTTTATCTAAAAGCACTTAAAAAAATATTTAGTTAGACAATTCTGAAGCTTCTCCAATACATGAGAATATAAATATGTGTTATTGTTTGTTCAAAAACAATGTTGCAGTGGGCATTCAACAGAATATCAAAGCAAATAAAAATTTTCCAGCTCACCAAAAAACCTCCCAAAATTCCAGAATAAACATTTTTAGTGAGCATGATTATATAAATCTAATTAAAATTTTGCTAAATTAATTATTGAGCTGAGGAAGAAAATTTGATCTATGGAGACGAAGAAATATGGCTTTATTTTCTTAAATCAAACATGAAATATTTCAAACTTAAAATTCATATAAATAATAATATCCTGTGTTCCAGAATGTGGTTTAGGATTTAAAACACTACAAATGCAGATGAATTCCTATGTACACCATCCCACAGCTGACAAAAATAACTACTGTGTTGAATCATGTGTCTCTCATTTTTCTGTTTTCCTTCATTATTGCCTACATGTATAGTTTTCTATGAAAATATATACTGTATAATTTTGCATAATTTTATAATACATGGTTACATATTTTTATGTCCTTTTCTGAAAATTGTTACTATACTTAGAAGTAATTGATTAGATGGGCAATTACTGACAATGCTTCCCCCATGTTTAATCTTAAAAAAATTGGAGATTCAGAACGGCTCTAAAAACATTTCTAACATCATGGCATTTTTCCCCTGATAAATCATTATGGAGATTCCTCTGTTGCAGAAGAAAGTGGTGAGGCATCAGATCAGCCATTGAATGTTCTTTGGGAAGAGGTAGTTCTCATCTTGGAAAGGGATAAAGTAAATCTGGAAAGAATTTTATTATTTTTCATCAGCACAAAAGGGCAGACAGTAGGGTAGCATGAGGAAATACTTTCAGCAATTCTCATTAGTCTTGGGTTTTTCTCAGGTCCACAAGCCAAATAAATGGTGAGACCATTGCTTAAGCAGTAAAATAACACAAAGCAACTTACCAACAAAAGGATACTGTGGGTGGCTTTGGTTTCGGGAGATGGCTGGGAAGAAAGGCTGGGGCCGTGCAGATGCTGGGCTCTCTTGTGGTGTCTGTAGAGGAGACTCACCATGTAGACGCTGGTCCAGACCATAAGGACCACGCACAGCTGATCTTGAATAACCATGACACTTATAAATGCCATTGAACGGGGGAATCCGCTCTGCCTAGTTTGACAGTATACTTGATAATATCCGACAATAGTGAAATTGGTAGCAACTTCTAGGCTTACGATGATTCGAATATAGACCAGCATGTTGATCAGCCAGAAGAAAAGGAAAGAGGGAAAAATGCATGTGGAGAGTTTAGATTTAAGCCATACCCATTTTGAATTCCTGGGGCTGATGGTGATGGCTTGAAATGTACTCAGGAGAGAGGTAGTACAGGTGGAAAGACTCCGGCTAACTCTGTGTATGTATAAAATTATTTTACAACCAACCTCATTTATGAAATGTCTTGCTCCAAAGGGCGACATGATACCTGGTATCAGCTTGAACATGATGGTCAAAGCATTGACAACTGTCAGGTGCATGAAAATCAAATCTATGGGCTTCTTCAAGTTTGGCTGAATTAAGAAGGTGTATGCATATAACAGGAAGAGCAATGAATTCCCCATGAGCCCCAAACAAATTTGAGATATAAGTAAAACCTCAAAAATAGCATCACTCGGAAATATCATTATATTTTTATATGTTTTACTTCGTTCAGCCTGGCCTTAATGAAACATAAATGGATTCTAAGATGAAAATTAGAACGCATGGATGAATAGGACAATAAACAGCTCAATATGAGGACGGGGTGTCAAAATGTAGAATTCTTCTGTATTTCAGACCCCAGATTTGGTATTTTCAGTGACTGGATTCCAGGAGATCATGAGAAGCATAGAGGAATGCTTATGTTATGAAGGAAGTGGAATTTGAATGCTAACACCCAGCATTCCAGAATATTACATAGGGCATGTTTGACCTATAAGAAAAAGATATTTGCATGTTATTTGGATTTTTTTTCTTCTGAGTGTTGGATTACTTTTTATCACCAAATCTGTGTGTTTCAAAATCTTACATTTTTATGGAACATATTAACTCTAACACATAAATGTATTGTGTGTTTTTGAAAATATTTTTCATTCTATGACCACACCACCCTGAATGTGCCCCATCTTGCCTAAAGATCTTTTTCCGACTTCTGGATGTATTACACAATTATCCCAAGACAGCAATCATTTTCAACATTTATCTAACAGAAATTTCTGAGTACACCAATTTTCTCACTTCACATGAGACAACCAGCAGTAATCAGAGACATTTTGTCTAGAATGTGGCAAAAATCACTGCCTATACTTCCTTCAAATCTTCAATGTCAGCATTAAACTTTCCTCTACAAATCTCCTTCAAAGTGAAACATTGTTTTTGATTTACTATGCTTTTTGGTTGAATCCACTCTGGAAAATTAATTTGACTTTTTCTACCAAATAGACTTTATTTAATCAGCAACCAATACAAGGATGCTGTTAGTGTAATGTATGTTCATCAAAATTATAAAATATGAAACTGGAGTAATAACCGGGTGAGTGCAAAGAGCTGATAGATTCACTTTTAGATGAATTAAAGTAAAACCTGTATTATTCCTTAGCTTATGCAGCATATACCCCTTCTCTGACTGAGAACCCTGATGGCATTGTGGATCCCAATGGGACCGTGTTAATTCAGAGGCAGTATAAAAATACTCCTGAAATGAGTGAACGTTTCTTTTTATCCTTTACAAAATTATCCTTTTGGAATAGGATAGAAGAAGAAAATTTAAAAAATTTTGAATGTATTTGATTTTTTCCTCAAGGTGACGTGGCTCTGGATCTAAGAATTGTCACATGGCTCAGGAACCATGATTCTTTATTGTGGCGATTCAGATCATAACATTGTCCATTAGACACGAGTTTTCTTCATTCCTACAAACCAAATAAGACTTCAGTAGTCTTTCCATTTTTACTCTGCTGGAACTTGTGGTTGACCAGCTGCTATCAAAGATCTCCACAGATCAAGCCATTGTGACTGCTCTTTTGCTCTATTGCCCAGAATAATCGCCCACCTCCTTCCTGCCTCTGGCAGTTGAAAGTCCCCTGTTCTGTTGTGACACTCCAGTGTCCCATTCTCCTCAGGGAAACCCAGTAGCCCATATTAATAACCATATATCCCACTATCATGCCTGTTATTCAGAGAACAGTCACCACAGTACTTTTGAAGTATGATTACACTCCTTTCATCTGTGAATTTCCTTGATTTTTGGTAAGGCAGGTGACCTCATAACCTTACTGGGGGACATAGGGAGTGGGCGGTTAAGTTAAAATGAAAACCCACTCTATTATCGAAATCTACCTTAAGCTTTGTATTACTTTCCTTACAGTATACTAAGTATTGGAGAACATAAAAACAGATGTTATAATCACATTTTTAATACAAAGAACAAAAAAGTCAAAGGTAATAGGATAGAAAAAGATATAGAGCCGGGCTTGGTGGCTCAGCCTGTAATCCCGTGCCTTTGGGAGGCTGAGGTGAGTGGATTGCCTGAGCCCACGGGTTCGAGACCCGCCTGGGCAGCGAGACCTCATCTCTACAATAAATCAAAAAATCAGCTGGGCGTGGTAGCGCATGCCTGTAATTCTGGCTACTTGGAAGGCTGAGGTGGAAGGATCGCTGGAGCCCAGCAGGTCGAGGCTGCGGTGGCCGGGAGCGGCCACTGCACTCCAGTCTGGGCGACAGAGTGAGACTCCAACTCCAAAAAAAAAAAAAAGAAAAAGATATAGCATGCATATTCAAATTGAAAAGATCTGGAGTGACTATGTGATTATCTGACAGAATAGACTTTAAGATAGTTCACATGTATTTTAAGGAGACATCTCCAAAAAGGAAGTTATAGAAAGGATCAAAATATATTAAATTTGTATGCTTGAAAGAAGAATGAGCAATGATAATATGTAAATATTCAACCAACAGGAACCTAGTGCACTTTTAGCAATATCAGACAAAACAAACTTGAAAGGAACAGAATTGCTGGACATGAAAAGAACATATTAATAATAAATATTTTAAAATTGTGTATACAAATGAATATAGATTCAATATATGAATATGAAGTATAGAAAGAGAGAACAATAGAAAGATGTAGGATACTCACCACTAAGGTGAGAAGTTTTAACAAATCTTTTAGCAGTTAACAGAACAACAAACAAAATATCACAAAGATATAAAAATGTTAAGCAAGGCAATTCATATTCTAGACCTAACTGCTATTGAATAACAATTCCTTCAGTTACCCAAAATACCCATCTTTCTCTCTCAAGCACAGATGAAACACGTGGTAACTGTAACCACACAGCAAACACTGAAGTGTTAACAAGGTTAAAGAATTTAAGTCACAGACTAAATTATCTGAATACAAATATGAATTATAACAAAATAAATAATTGAATAAGAAAAATTGACTCATATCTCAATATGTTCAAACTTAATAAATGTACTTCTTGGTAACCGCTTAGTGACAGAAAACTCTATTATAGAAATCTATCGTGGACAGTTCACTATGTAAATAAATGTGAAGACTGGTTAAGAACCTTAGAAGAGAACAATTGCATTAGATTAGAATAGCAGAGTGAATCCTAAAAAGGAAGGAAATTAAATTTTGATACAGGTAAAAGCAGAAGATCACAAAAAATAATCATAAAATGGAAAGGAGTAACATAATAATAAGTCAGTATTTTTGGATAAGAGTAGTAAAACTAAAAAACTTCTAGTGAGTGTGAAAGGAAGGCACAAAAGTATCAGTTCAAATGTTTTTGAAGATATTAATAGAAAAACTGCAAATATAAAAAAATGCTAATTATGAGTAACTATGCAAATATTTTTGGAAACATAGGAGATATGGAAAAATTTTCAGAAGACTTGACTTACCAGAAAAGTTAGAATAAAAGAAAGACATACATGTATGATGTTCTCCATGATGATATGAAACAGTTGGCAAAAAGTTTTCCAAAAGAAATCTCCAGAAATGCTTTGCTGGTGAAGTATGCCAAACACATCAGATACAAAAAAAAAACTACAGACATTGCTTGAGGATAGTCAAAGGGAGAACATCTATTAATCACATTTTGAGACTAGTATAACCCTGGTAGCAAAATTTAGCAAAGGAAATATGAAAAGGAAAATTATAAAACTCTCTATTTCATGTCCCTAGAGGAAAAATAAAGCCTACACAAATAATTGTAAAATTCTTTCCACAATATGCAAAAAAAGTCAAACAACTGACCAAGAGAATTATCCCAAGGATGCAAGGTGAGTTTAACATTTGCAATTTTATCTGCATCACTACCCACACTATTAGATTAAAGGAGCAATAAATATATGATCACTTCAACATGTGCATAATATCATTTAATAAAATTCAACACACATTCATGATAAGAATTCTTAGTAAAGTCATGGTAGAATGGAATCATCTTACCTTGATTTTTACAAATCTTCAAAATGTCAAAATATGTGTACATTAAAGGTTAAACATTGAAAGTTTCTCCTTGAAAACAGAAAAAAAAGATGTCTGCTATCATCACTTCTACTCTTCAGACTTTTGGAGTACCTAAGATTTATAGTAAAGAAAGAAAATAAAATGTGTTGTATTTTGGGGAAAAGTAACACTTTAAAAAATCGCTAGCAGAATACATGATTTTAAAGAAAAAAGCTATACTAGCATTAGCCAAATTATTAGAATTAAGTGAGATCTTCAAGTTTGCTGAAATTAAAAGTAATTTGGATTTCTACAACTCAATATAAAAACAATGTTAAAAATGCAATTTAAAGAACAAAACCATTAAATAGCATGAAATACGAAAATATGAAAATTAATACATAATTGAAGATGTGATGAAAACTCCAAGAGAAATGATGTTATAAATTAACTTAAATGTGATTGAAGCATTTTAATGAATACGAGGGTTCAATAAATTGAAATCAAAGGTGTTATCTGTAAGAATAGAATGGTGCTGAAAAAACAAAAGCGAGTATGACTGTAGAGAAGGAGTGTTCAAATGAGATTGAGAGGAAAATTATTAAATGTAAATGAATAACACTTGAAGTGTAGAGAATGAAGATGACAGCATAAAAGAGCATTAAATATGGGGGATATAAGTAAATTGATGGAATCATGTAAAAATTTCCAGTTGTTAATAATAAAACAAAAAAGCTATAATACAACATAGAGTGTGCGATATAGTTTTAAATCAAGATGCAAGTTTACTGAAGACAATGAATAAGAATTGAAGACCAGTAAGAGAAATTAAGGTAAGAGAAATTAAGAACGAAGAAAGGGAAACCAACATAACATACTCCAGAAAAGGGGGAAAATGAAAGAAAAAGAAATAGTGACAATAAAAACAAGAAAAGAGAAAAATATAAGTATATCACAACAAAAAGGCTATTAGAAACAAAAATTTGAAAAATTTAAGGTATCTGTAAGAAAGCATAGAATGGGAAATGGAAACGCTGAAATAAAAAATTTTTTTCAACCTCCCTCTTGTTTCCAAGGCTGAATGTTGCCGAATCCTTACTCAAGGCTGTCAGCTTCTCCGAGACAGCGAGGCATCTTGGAAAGACTGAGCCTGACCCACAATGACTGTATATCAGGAATGAGACTGCAGGACTTCTCCCAATGGAACATCAATCACCATGTCACCTATTCCCTCAATGACCTTGTTTACTGTGCATCATTTTTGATGCACCCAGAGGAGCAACACATCACTCTCTTAGATGCTAAATGATTCTCCTGGGAAATTAATTTGGCTTAGTAGAAGCGCAAAGTCACCTCTGAGGATGTTCAATTTTCCAAGTTGAACTACATCATTAAGTAAACATTAGGATCCAGAAAAGTGATCAGAAGTTACTTTTCACTCAGCTGATGGTTATTACAGGGAGTGATTTAATTCAGCCATCAACACAGGCATCACTCAGGATTATAACAGACATGACTCGCTGTGGGCTCTACCTCTCCCTTTAAATTTTTTTGATTTAACTGTCCCCTAAAATGTTACTATCAACTATTTCATGATAATATATAAAATATAAAAATAGCAAAGGAAGCTGAACACAATGGCACGTACGTGTAGTCAGAAAGCTGAGGCAAGGAGGCTCACTTGAGCTCAGGGGTTACTCAGAAAACTGAGGCAGGAGGCTCACTTGAGCTCAGGAGTTCAAACCTAGCCTGTGCAACATAGCAAAGACTAGTGTCTTAAAATAATAGTAAAAATAACAGATATTCACTTGAAACCCTGCTTAATCAATACAATATTAGCGATAACTGTGAAAGACTCTGTGTACCCTATAACTTACTATATTTCTCAGTTTCTCTTCAGGTTAGCCATTCTTGAAAGTTTTATTTATTATCTCTTGGGTTTTTTTTTTGGGTTTTTCCCCTTATTAAGGGTTTAAATTTTCAATTAAAAGTATTTTTTATTTATGGGTAGATTTAAATAAACCCAAATATTAATAAATTTTCCCAAAAAATATAAAAAAATTTTTTATCTATTTTACATATGATATATAAATATGTAATATATCATATTGTTATGTATATTATATATAAGGGGATCTAAAAAACAGAATTGATGATAAAAATTTGTGTATTTATTCTTACATGTTTAAACTTCAGTCACCTTCAAATTACTTTCCGTTTCATGCAATATGCCTTATCAAGACAACTTTTTCCAGTGCTCAAAACAATTTTTGACTTCATCAATATTGGTGCTAAACTTTTAGTGCTCCTGTCTTTTTTTGTTTCAACTCTTCCACATCAGCAAAATGTTTCCCTTTGAGGACGTTTTTTCATCTTCCACATTGGCAAAACGTTTCCCTTTGAGGACTTTTTACATCCAGGGAAACAAACAAACAAAAAAAGTTGCACAGGGGAAGCCTGTGTTATAAAGGGGCCTACCCACCAAAAGAAGATTCAGGGTTTTGGGGGGGTTTCCAAAGGGAAACTTTTTCGCCAGTGTGGATATCATGTATATATATATATATACACAATGTGTGTGTGGCATTATACTGTATGTCTGCCTCTCAAACTTGGATTTTTTAAATAATTTACTTATGTATTATAGAGTTGTGGAGTATAAATGAGGATTTACTAAATAACAGGGCTGCATGCAGGTGAAGTTTGGACTACTATAGCCCTCATTCCCTCTGGTAGTGGACCAGGTACCTGTTGTATCTAGCTTGGATATTTTTCATCCTTAAAGATGTTTTTTGTGAAAATATGGAGGCTTAAAATTTGCTGTTGTAGTTAACTCACTTTTCTTGCTACATTGTGTTCCGTTTTGTTAACTCACTATACAATTTTGTATCCTTCTTAAGTTGATAAATATTAGGCATTTGCTTACTTTTTATGTCCCTGAAAGTATACACACATACACACACACACATGAATGCATCATACACACTCACACACACACACACACACAGAGACAGAGAGAAATAGGGTATATAAAAGTTGCCAAATTTTTTATTAAACTACATGTTGAGACCGAAAGTTTTCCCAAAACTTTTTGGGAAATTCCCTCTCACCCAAAGATTAGTTTTTTAACTTTATTTAAAATTTGCTAATTAGTTGGACCCAGGTTTCATAAGGGTAAAACTGGAATGTAAAACCTTTTTTTTCTCAAAACAAATATTATCTTTTTGATTTCTAAGTTTTTCATTTTTCTTTCTGGATATTTTTATACCTTCTAGTTTGTTTGGTGACTGGTGAATCTTCTAAATTTAATAGACTCATATAAACTTTAAATTACCATTTATAGGTTTATTGCCCCATTTCCTGGAGGCAGAAAAAAGAATTCTAAATTCCAATTTAAAAATTGTATGCTATTTAAGTTGGGCCCTTTTTTCTTTTTAAATCACAATGTCTCAGTCAAACATTAATACGGAAGAGAAAGAGCTGTGAGTACAAACCGAAAATTTTATGAATTCTTGTTTAAACCCCACCACAGACACATGGATATTTTTCCAAATTTACTTTACTAACGAACTTAAAGCTACATAGAACTTTTGAGTAAGGACTTGTGGAGGATAAAAAAAAATTAATTTGATACCCCCTTATAGTTACCCCTTATTAGGAAATTTTGAGGGCAATTTATTCTGTAACTATTTTATTTTTTTGGGGACAGAATTAAATATTGATAAGTTCTAATCACCGATTTTAATTAAAAGTTAATGGAAAAAGGTATTTGCTGCAAATTAATTTTGCCTATTAAAATACAACCCATTACAAAATAAAAGTTTGGCATAGGATATTTCCCTAGGGAAGTTTTGGTGGTTTTATAATTTAAGAATAAGTTTTAATTGTTGTAGTACTCAGCTAATACTTAGGGTCCATACTTAGATTAATATAACTGAGTCATTTAAGTAAACTTACAGATTACAGTATAGTGTTAAATTGAAAATATTAGGAGTCAGTAAACTTGGATTTAACTTAGAAAAGTTTTCGTATTAATCAGGGTCTGGAACAAAGAGTATAATGTGAATGATTTATTGAACATTGTGGAGAACACTTTGAACAATCTGTATTAAAATTGTATACCTGTAAATTTAATGTAAGTTTTGTGAAACACGTCATGTATCATGGAATTGTAATTGTTTGCTTGTAACTTGCAAGTCTCGTGATGGTCTCGTGATGCGTAATTTGCATAGGAATGTGTACGCCCCCAGCAAGTGATTGTCACACTGTTGGAGGGTATAGAAAAAGGTATATAAGTTGGAAGGAGTCCAAATAAAATTTGGCTTCAGTCCTGATCAGACTGTTCCCAGAAGAAAGGCCCCAGAGTCATTTCTTCTTTCCGTCTTGATCCACTCTCCGTCTTGATCCACCGAAGCGGTCCAACCCACCCTCATATAAGTCGGGGCTGGCGGAGACCCCGACAGTATATACAAAGGTGAAGAATTTCTGGTATTCAGGTATATGTTGTAGACTGAATATGTTTTCCTCCAAAATTCATATGTTGAAGTTCCACATACTCACCAACATTAGATTTTTCCCAACTTTTTAATATTTGCTAATTAGTAAAATGATATCCCTTTGTGGTTTTAATTTAAGGTTTATGACAACTGGAAGTGTAAAACCATTTAATTTTGTTCTCAAAAGCTATAAAATATTACTCATAAATTTTGCCCATTGCTAACCAGGAGTTTTGTATTTTTGTACTATTGCTGGTTAGTCACTTGATATGTATACCTTCTAGTTTGTGGCTTCTTTGAAATCTTCTATTTTTAATTTAACATACTCATATAAATTAACATAATGCAATCATTCATGGTTTTGGTGTGTTTTCATAACATTAACACATTTTCCTGTTTGGGGATGTAAAATAATGAAGTTCTAACTTCAAATTTAAAATTTTAGCTCTATTTCGAGTTAGGCCATGGACTCATAATGTGTAAACTCACAATGCTTTCACCACAACTATTAATACGACGAAGAGGAAAGAGCTGAAGAGTACAGATCCAGAAAGAATTTTATGAATTCTTGTGTTCAACCCCAACATATACATTCATGGATATTTGGTCCTAATTAACTTTCAAAAACTAACGAACTTAACCTGAGCTGACAGATAGAACTCTGCCCAATCCCACAGGCACATGTGTGGGATGGCCATAAACAGCACCACAAGAACTATTGGGATGTATTGAGATGATCACCCGGCATTTCTTCTCTTATTCCATTAATATGGCAAATTGCTCTGAGTGTCATGTATTTATTTCTGTAACTATTTTGGATTTTTGTCCTGGGGACAGAATTAAGATACTTGATAAGTGTCTAATCCATCCAGGTTTTAATTTAAAACTTTGTTAAGTGGAATCAGAGCAGCATTTTGTCTGCAGTTAATTTTGTTCCTCATTAAGTACTAGACCCATTGACCCCAAATTATAAACTTTCCAGTTTGGCTGGTGGGATCAGGTACTATTTCCAGCCCTAGGGAAGTTCTGGGTGTTGTTTCCCCTCTAATCCCTTCAGGTGGCTCTTTCTCCATGCTTAGGGAGTTTCCTCACCTGCATGTGTTGATCAGTACTCAGCTGAATACTTGAGGGTCTCCTGCACTTCCCCAGAGTCCTCTCAATATACACAGCCTTCTTCTTGACAATGCTCTACTGTGTGAACTCTGCCACATTGTTATCCCTGCACATAACCTCTCTCTGCTGCACTCAGCCCGGAGTGCTTCCTCTCCTGTGGCCTGGAGACCATCTCTAGGCAGTCATCTGGGGCATTCATAGAGCTCACTGCTTGCTTTTGCCTCTGTAAAATCCATTTTCCACAGCCTGATGACCAGTGTTTTAAAAACTGTTGTTTCATATGTTTTGTTTAGTTGTTTCAGGTAAGAAGAAACTATGTTCCCTGTCCTTCCATCTTTGTTAGGACCTAGTTTTCTCTTGCTGTCTCCATCCACTCCCCCACATTTTGGCTACAGTCAGTAGGTGTCTACCAGGTTACATGTCTGCACACAATACAAATCACGCTGGATAGATGTCATCCTGGCACTCTGTCTTGGACACTAAACTCTAAGAAACCATTTCCATGTTTCCATTTCCAATGAACAATGGTGGATTCCCCCTCCTTGAGTGTCTCTGAGTCATTGAGGCAATCACAGCTGCCTGAAGTCAGAGACAAGGTATGGGTCTGTATTGTTCAGGGTCCTGTGGACCACTCCAGGGCCAAGAATCCTTTTTGGTCACCACCCTGAGCAAGGACTGGTTCATCCTTTGCTGGCTCCGCATCTGCTCCTCCAGCACCTTCTCTTTCTCAGTGAGGACTTCCCTGTCCTGAAGATGATCCAGGCCCATTCAGACCCACCATCCTGGTTGCCATCGTGTTCCTTCACAGAGTCTGCACCTGGATAGAAGGGAGAGCTGCAGACTCAGAATTTCAGGATCCCCACTGAGTTAAAGCAATAATTCTGAGGTGGAGATATTGCTTCTTGTCTTGTGTCTGTTGCTTAAACCACACACAGGCCAGATACAGTGGTTAATGCCTATAGTCCTAGCAACTTGGGAGGCAGAGGCGAGAGGATTTCCTGGGCCCAGGGGTTCAAGACCAGCCTGGGCAACTTGGCAAGACCTCATCTCTACAATAAAAATGGGCATGATGGTGTGGACCCATGGTTCCAGCTATTTGGAAGACTGAGGCGGAAGGAATGCCTGAGCTCAGCAGATCAAGGCTGCAGTGACTCTGATTATGTGACTGCATTCTGGCCTGGGGAACAGAGTGAGACTCCAACTCAAAAAAACACAAACACAAACAAAAAATTCCTAATACATGCATCCACACACATACGCACACACATTCCGAGGCAAACAAACCCTTTTCAGAGTTGAATTAAATTTGGGTGCCCTCAAATAATGTATCTTCCTCAATCCCATCCTGAGCATCCATGGTTTGAGAACCTATTATTTCCTAGTTTCTGTTTTTCTATTTTTTAAAATTTTTATTTTATTCTAGAGGTTTGGGGTACAAGTAAGGATTAACTACACAAGTAGGCTAGATGCAGGTGAGGTTTGAGCCTCCAACTGGCTCTCTATTCCCCTGGACTGTAGTTTCTGTTTTTCACTGAAATCCTAGACAGGGTCCTAACCTGTCCATTTTTATATTCATCCTTCTAGTAATCAAACAGAAATCATCCATACATTGTCAGAAGCTGTGCATGATGCTAGAGGTGTGGAGGTGGGTTGGGCTGATTTCTCACTTTCAGAGCTTTTGTGGTAGAGCTATGGAAGAAGAGATTTAGCGGGAAATGTGAAACGGAAGAAATAGGAAGTGATGAGGAGAAGATATGGAATTTTTCCATCATGCAGACTCGGAGCTCATGTTTTTTCCCTTACAATGTCTGTGTAACCTTGGCCAAGTCACATGACTTCCCTCTGCCTTGGTATTTTCATTAAAAAGGTGATTGCTTTTAATGCACAGTTCATGTCTCTAAAATTTTTTTAACACAATGACAGGAATGATTAATGTCCTTTCTTCTGGGGCTATAATCCAAATGACTTACTTTAACGATGCAAGTTCTGTGAAATCTAGGGATTTACCTAGAAATCTCATCTCGATGTTGTATACAATGTCTCCTGAATTTGAGTGGGGTTGCTGCCATGAAAAGATTCTTGTTCTATCCTATTCCTGGTGCCTGGATTGCTTTCCCCTTCTTCTGTCTAGTTATTTCTCATCAATCTTCTGACATGGACATACTCTTCAGTTTTTTTTTTGCTTTTTTAGGAATCCCTTCTGAGACGTTCTCATTTCTCCCAAGGTAGATTACAGCTCCATGCTATATTCTCTGATAAATCTCTTAATTCTCTTGTGGAACACATATCACAATTGTATTTTAATATCACAGTATACAGGAATTTTTTTGGATAGTGGGCCCCCTGTAGTATAGGCTTCTCCTACTAGGTAAGTGTTCTAGGAACCCATTGTCAACAGTGTACCAACTAGTGTTATTGTGAGAGTTTGCATTCAACTTCAGTGAATTTATTGGAGAGATTCTTTCAATGCATTTGCCCATTTCATGATGGATGATTTATGAGTGCCCTTGCCCACACTACACTGGGTGTGCAGCAATTTTTGATAAAAACGGCACGACCCCTATACCCCACCTCCCTCTTCACTCAGTCTTGCCCCAAGTGACTTTCTTTTGTTTCCCCAGATGAAGAAAAGTTCTCAAAGGGAAATGTTTTGCCTGTGAGGAAGAGGTGAAACAAAAAATGGCAGAAGCACTAAAAGGCATCAGAAATGACAAGTTCAAAAACTGTTTTGAGCAGTTGGAAAAGCATCTCAATAGGTGTAATGCATCAAACAGAGAGTACTTTGAAGGTGACTAAAGTTTAAACACGTAAGGATAAATACACAATTTTTGAGTGGCTAGCATAGTTTTTTTTGAGTCAGTTTCACTCTGTCGCCCAGGCTGGAATGCAGTGGCACACTCATGGTCACTGCAGCCTCGATCTGCTGGGCTCAGGTGATCCTTCTGCCTCAGCCTTCTAAGATGCTGAAACTACAGGCATGTGCCATCATGCCCAGCTAATTTATTTATTGTGGAGATAAGTCTTGCCAAGTTGCCCAGGCTGGTCTCGAACCTGTGGGCTCCGGCAATTCTCTCACCTCAGCCTCCCAAAGTGCTGGGATTATAGGCGTGAGTCACTGCACCTGGCCACACAATTTTTGACAAGTAAATTTTAGGGCTTTCCTTTTGGTCTCCCCTCGTAAATAATTTTATTGTTTTTTAAAAAATATAGGGTGGAATTCAGGATTAGGTACATGTGTGGTCATTGTATAGGTAAAGTGTGGGTACCCTTATTGATGTTATGTGCCCCCCATCGGCAGTGCCCCACTACTGCCAATTTCTTTCTTATAGTATTATAATAAATATTCAGGGTCCACTCATGAGTGAGTACATGTGGTACTCAGATCTTTGTTTCTGTGATAAATCACTGAGTATTATAAACACGAATTCCATCCAGGTTGCTGCAAAGTTCATAATTTTGTTTTTCTTTATGACATCATAATATTCCATCATGTAAATGTACCACATTTTAAAAATCCAGTTCACTCTCGATGGGCAGCATGGTTGATACCTTATTTTGGTATTAATTTTATTGCTGTCATTTGCTAAAATATAAACACAATGAGTACAGGGTCTTCAAAGATGCCCAACACATTATTATTAATTAGTGGACAATTCTAGATTCTTCCTGATACTCCTGCGTGTTTCTCTGGGGATGCCTAGACAAAGTTTATTGACAGAACGAAATGAAATGTTGAGTATGAAACACACATATATAAAGTACCAACAGTAATTAGCATTCCAGAGATGTTCAAATAAATTGCATTTATCATCATCATTTTTATTCATATATGTCATAAAAGAGAAATGTTTTGTGTCACAAAGGAGGGGTTGACTAGAATGAGAGACAACTGGGTCTGTTTTTTGGTAAAATTTTCTCAGAAGAGTTGGTATCCGAGGGGAACTTCAAGGACTATAATTTTGGTATTAAATGTGAGATGACATCAGGAAAAAAGGAAAGGCCAAATAAATAAATGTCATGATTTAGAGTGCATGGAAGTTGGAATGGGGATTTAACTCACCACACGATCTGGACCAGTTTCTGAGGGGTCCTATAAATGGAACTAATGAGCTGGGATTTTATTCTGCGCACCAGGTGAAATCTTTAGCCCTAGACTGTGACTTTAGAAAGGGCAGAAGCCTTTTCTCGGTGCTACCCAGCATACAGTCAATGTTCACAGAGAAGTTCTTTACATTTCGTTTTTTGTTTCACCTCTACCCTCTCCATTATTTTAGAGATGTGGGTACAAGCTACACAATTAGACTGCGTGCAGGTGAAGTTAAGGCCTCTAAATGGCTCTTACTCTCCCTGGTATAGGGCCAGGTACAATTTGTGTTGTTGTGTGCCTCTCCTCCCCTGGCAGTGCCCAGTGACTGCTGATCCCTCCTGTGTGCTAACGTGGTTAATGTTCAGGTCCCACAACTGAGTGAGAACATGTAGTATTCAGTATTTTAGTTCCGTGATAGATTGCAAAGTATGATGATCTCCAACTGCATTCAATTTGCTGTGAAGTCCATGATTTTGTTCTTCTTTGTGGCTGGGACCAACCCTACTGTTCATTGATAGTTTGCAGTTTTCTTAAGAAACTTCAAATCAATCCAAGCTAAGCAGGATCTGCCTTCTCCAGCCAAATATGTTGTTGTCCTTCAGTTAGATACATTCTTGGCCCCATCCCCATATTTGTTGAGGTATAATTGACAAATTAATATTGTTCATAATTGTAGAACTTACATTTTTGATGCTACATTGTGAAATAACCACCACAACCTAACTAATTAACATATTCATCACCCCAGATTATTGCCTTATATTTTGAGATGAGAACACTTTAGATGTACTCAGAAAATTCCAGGTAAATGTTACAGTATTGCTAACTATGGTCACATGGCTATACATAATTCTCCAGAGAACATTTAGCTTGTGTAACAGAACTTAGAGACATTGACCAAAATCTCCCCAGCCCCTGGAAGCCACCATTCCATTCTAGTTTATTCTTTTAAGAGTTTGACTGTTTTAGATACATCATGTAAGTGAGATCCTGCAGCAATTGTTCTTCTTTGACAGGCTTTTTTCACTTAGCATAATGTCCTCTAAATTCATTTATGATATTGCATATGGCAGGATTTCCTCAGTTTTAAGGCTGGATATTACTCCATTTTATGTATATACCTGATTTTCGTTATCCTTTTATCTATCTTTGTTGTTTCCATATTTTGCATACCTGTAGATAATGCTGCAATGTGCGTTGATATACTGATTTCATTTATTTTGAGTAGATACCCCCATGTGCAATTGCTGGATCTCATGTTAGTTCTACTTTTAAATTTTGAGAAAACTCCATACTGTTTTTCATAAAGACTGTATTAATCTACATTCCCAGCAATGGTTTGCAAGAGTTCCCTTTTCTCCACCTTCCCACCAACACCTGGTTGTCTGATAATAACCTTCTATTTCAATCTTCTGCATGTGGTCAGTCACTTTTCCCAGCACCATTTACTGAATAAGTTCTCCTCTCCCCAATAGTGGATGGTGGAGGATGAGTTGGTTGAGAAATTGAGGTTTTGCTTCTGGAATCTCAATTCTATTCCATTGGCCTATATGCCTGTTCTTGTACCAGTACCAGGTTGTTTTGATGATTGTAGCTTTATAATAAAGTTTAAAGTCTGGGAGTGTGATACCTTCTGCTTTGTGTTTTTTGCTGAGGATTGTCTTGGCTATTCTTGGTCGTTTATGTTTCCATATGAATTCCTGTATTGTTTTTTCTAGGTCTGAGAAGAACGTTGCTGGTAATTTGATGGGTATTGCATTAAATCTGTAGATTGCCTTAGGTAGAATGGACAACTTAACAATGTTGATTCTTCCAATCTATGAGCATGGAATATTTTTCTACTTGTTTGTGTCATCTTTGATTTCTTTGGGCAGTGTTTTATAGTTTTCATTGTAAAGGTCTTTCACATTTCTGATTAGGAAGATGCCAAAGTATTTCACTTTTTTGTGGTTATTGTGAATGGAATCGTGATTTTTATTTGGGTTTCTGTTTGTTTATTATTGGTGTATAGAAATGCGATTGTCTTTTACACATTTATTTTATACCCTGAGACTTTGCCAAAGCCTTTCATCAGTGCAAGGAGATTTTTGACTGATTCTCTACCTATCCCCATACACAAAAATGAATTTTAAATGGATCAGAGGCCTAAATGTAAAACCTCAAACTATAAGAACCTTGGAAAATGCAGGAGACACTCTTATAGAAGTGGGAACTGGCAACCAATTCCTGATCAAAACTCAAAGTGCCCATGCTATAAGAGATGATAGACAAGTGGGACCTCATTAAACTGACAAGCTTCTGCAAAGCCAAAGAAACCACCACCAAGAGAGGAGGGAGACAGCCCACAGATTGTGAAAAAATATTTACCAACTCCATATCTGAAAAAGGCTTAACATTAAGGATCTATGAGGAACTCAAATGTGCTGAAAAGAAAAAAAAAACAAACAAACAGCCCCATTACAAAGTGGGTGAAAGATATGAATAGACACTTCTTAAAAGAAGACATACAAGCTGCCATCAGATACATGAAAAACTGATCAGCTTCACTAGTCATCAAGGAGATGCGAATTAAAACTACACTGAGATACCACCTAACTCCAGTTAGAATGGCCATCATCAATAACTCAAAAAATAGCAGATGCTGGAGAGGATGTGGTGAAAAGGCAACACTTCTACTTTCTGTTGGTGGGAGTGTAAACTAGTACAGCTTCTGTGGAAAACAGTGTGACAATTCCTAAAAGTTCTAAAAATCAACTTTCCATATGACCCTGTGATCCCCCTACTGGGAATATATCTGGAAGAACTCAAATCACTCTATAAAAAAGATACCTGCACACATATGTTTACTGCAGCATTGTTCAACCGTGCTGCCCATCAAAAGATAACTGGATAAAAAAATGTGGTACATATACACAATGGAATATTATGCAGCCGTAAAGAACAAAATCGTGAACTTTGCAGTAACCTGGATGGAATTAGAGTTTATAATTCTGAATGATCTTTCACAGAAACAAAGATCTGAGTATCACATGTTCTCACTCATAAGTGGACCTTGAACAACTACTGTAATACTATAATAAAAGGATGGACAGTAGTGGGAAATCACAGGGTTTAGGGAGGCCAGGGAGGTGGGATTGACAGTAGTCGGGATCTGTCTTGGGAGGGTGGCACACCTCATCAACAAGGGTATCTGCACAATGAATATTTGTTTACCTAACCCTGAATTGTACACCGCAATTTAAAATAAAAAAAAATAGCCTTCTAACAGGTGTGAGATAACATTACTTGTGGTTTTAATTTTTATTTTCCCATTGATCAGTCATGCTGAGTATCTTTTCATAGACCTGTTGGCACTGTTAGGTCTCTTTTTGATAAATGTCCTTTCAGTTAATGGAACCATTTTATTTATTATCTGTTAATTTTTGTAGATTTTAGGGGGTACAATACCAGTTTTGTTACATAAATATATTGTGTAATGATGAGGTCTGGGTTTTTAGATAACCATCACCTGTGGAGTGTGCGTTGTACCCAACAGGTAATTTCTCATCCCTCATCTCCCTGAAACCTCTCACCTGAGTCTTCAGTGGCTATTAGTTCATTCTCTATATCCTGGTGTACACATCAATAGATCCCATTTATACCCATTTTAATATGATTTTTTTTTGTTTGGAGTTGTATGAATTTCTTATATATTTTTTATATGAACAGCTCTTCAGATAGATTGTTTGCAAAGACCTGTCTTATTCCTTAATGTGCCTTTTTCAGTTTGTTTATTATTTTTTGATGTAGTTTCCACTTGCTTATTTTGCTTTTTTGGCCTCTTTTTTTGGTTCCACATCTAAAAAATTATTGTCCAGATAAATGTCAGGAAACATTTCCCTATGGTTTTGACTAGAAGTTTTAGTTTCCAGTCTTATATGTAGATCTTTAATCCATTTTGAGGTAATTTTGGACAGTGAGAAGGATCCATTTTCATCCTTTTGCATGTAGCTATTTCATTTTCTAACACTGTTTATTGGAAAGAATTGTTATTTCCCTATTTTGTGTTCTTGGCACCCTTGTCAAAGATCAGTTGAGCATAGATGCATGGATTCATTTCTGGGCTCTCTATTCTGTTCCTTTTGTCTGTATATCTGTTTTATTATGCCAATCTCATATTGTTTGATCCCTTTAACTTTGCAACATATTTTCAAATTATAGACTGTGATGCCTCCAAATTTGTTTTTGTTTCTGGAGATTGCTTTGTATATTCACGATATTTTGTGATTACATAAATTTAATAATCAGTTTCCTTTATTTTTATTTTTGATTCAGTGGGTACATGTCCAGGTGTATTATATGGGTATGGTGCATGATGGTGAGGTTTGGGCTTCTAATGAACCCCTCACCCAAATAGTGAGTATGGTACCCAATAGGTAGTAGTTCAACCCTTACCCCATTCCCTCCATCCCTCTCCATTTTAGGACTCCCCAGTGTCTGTTGTTTCTGTCTATATGTCCATGTGTCCAGTGTTTAAATTCTACTTATTAGTGAGAACATGTGGATTTGGTTTTCTGTTTCTGTATTAATTTCCTTAGAATAATGGTTTCAGCTACATCTTCATTGTTGCAAAGGACTAGATTTCATTCTTTTATATGACTGTGTATTATTGCATGGTGTATATGCATCACATTTTTTTAACCCCATACACCATTGATGAGTAGCTAGGCTGCTTCTATGTTTTTGGTGTTTTACACTCCAATAAATATATGAGAGCAGGGTATTTTTGGTAGAACAATTTATCCTTATTTGGGTAAACCATCACGGGGATTGTTGGGTCGAATTGTAAATCTATTTTTAGTTATTTGAGAAATCCTTGGACTGCTTTACACAGGGACAGAACGAAAATTCCCACCAGAAGTGTATGTGAGTTCCCTTTTCTCCATAACCACGACAAGATGTATTTTTTTGGCTTATGAGTAATAGCCATTCTGAGAGATGTAAGGTATTATCTCATTGTATTTTTGATTTGCATTTCTCTGACAATTAGTGATATTGAGAATTTATTCCTGTTTGTCAGTCATGTGTATATCTCCTTTTGAGAAGTGCCTGTTTATGTCCTTTGCACATTTCTCATGCTTCCTCAGTGGCTCCATCCACTTACAAAAGAGAATAGGGTGGTGGTATTGACTTGGGATTCTCTAGGTGAGGGGAAGTCTGTGGCATAGTGGCAGTTTTGATCACAGGATAAGAGGAGGGATTCAAGATGACCAATTAAAAGTAGCTAACTGGCATTATCTCGTGGAGTAAACAAAGGAACGCCCCAGCAGTTGGAGACCCCCAACAGTCAAGGCAGGTTGAGACAGAGGACAAACCCCACAACTTGGGGGGTATGAGTGGGACACACAGAGAGCATGAGGAAGAGAGAACAGGCAGCCCACTTTGGAGCCAGGTCATGTCAGAAAAAAGACAGCAGCCTCTAGATGTGGGAAATGGTCATTTGAGCACTTCCCTGGGAAAACAAAAGCCAAGCAAAAAGCCCACAGCCACCATCACAGTGGGCCTTGGTTCCAAAAGTGCCATATCTTAGTTGGAGGTCAACTGGTACAAGATCTGAGACAATGATACTACCCTTGAGAAGGAGATAAGAGCAAAACCTATGACATCATACATCTCGCAGACTAGTCCAAAGACTGAGGCATCAAAGAGTTTCTCAAGAAAGACTTCCAGAGATGTCTGTGACCAATTTCCCCTGGAATGCAACCCTTCTGATTTTAAATCATGGGATATCCTGTAGGCACTCTCCAATACCAGCCAAATGGTGTCAACCTCCTAAGGCAGCTAGAGCCACAAGAGCAGCAGAATTCACAGTGGTCAGGCCCTCGTGGACTACTATCCCTAGGGTAGATGGAGTACACCACAACATGGATGCACCCTGTGGGACAAAGCAAAAAGATGAATTCCACAAAATGCCACACAACAGTAGCAAACCTATCTAACAAAACAAAACAAAACAAAGCACAAATAAAAAAAATAAAAAATGAAGTCTGTCCCCATAGATGAGGAGGAACCAGCAAAAAACTACTGGCAATCCCCAAAGCCTTGATGAGTTATTACCCACAAGAGAATCCCAAATTCCAAGCAATGGGACCTATCCAGAATGACGTGTCCCTGATGACAGACAGAATTCAGTTTATGGATGGCAAAGGCGGTCAAGGAAAGCCATGAGAAAATGGAGGCACAGATCATCAAGGCAATGAAAAGTGTGCAAGAAATACAAGCTGAGCTGGTCAGTATAAGAAATGTCCAATCTGAACTCTTGGAAATGAAGAATTATTTCCTGGAATTTCAAAACACAGTGACAACCTAAGCAGCAAAACTGACCAGGCAGAGGAATGAATCTCAGATCTTGAGGATCAAACTGTTAAACTAACCTGGTCTGATAAAAACAAGGTGAAAAGGTTCAAGAAGAATGAGCAAAGCCTATGAGAAGTTTGGGATTATGTAAAGAGACTGAATCTACAGCTGACTGGCATGACTGAGAACACAAGAGGTCATCTGAGAATATCTCTCCTATCACACTAGTGAGGCAGGCATGCAAGCACAAGAGATCCAGAGAATGTCTGAAAGGCATTACATGGAAAGACCATCCTCAAGACATGTAATAATTCTTCTCCACAAGGTAAATATAGAAGAAAAAAATTGAAAGGCAGCTAGAGCGAAGGGACAACTCATCTACTAAGGAACACCCACCAGAACTGCAGTAGACTTCTCAGTAGAAACCCTACAAGTCAGAAAGACTGGGATCCCATCTTTAATGTTCTCAAAGAACAGCAATTTAATCCAAGAATTTCTAAGCTAAGCTTCCGTATGAAGGTTAATTAAATTCCTTCCCAGATATCCAATCCTTAAGAGAATATGCCACTTCCAGACCATCCCTCCAGGAGATGCTTAATAAAGTTCTAAGCACAGAAACAAAAGGCCATTTCCACCCATCACAGAAGCATAAGGAAACACAGAATTAACAGACTATAAAAATCTAACACATAAAAGCAAAAAAAAGAAAAATCAATCAAACAAACCAAAAAAGCAAAAAGCAAATCAGCCTCTTAATAGCAATATGACAGGAATAAAACACCACATATCAATAATTAACTTACATGTGAATGGACTAAATACACCACTAAAAAATCATAGAGTGGCATATTGGATAAAGAAATGTGATAAATCCATCTTCAGTTTTCAGGAGACTCATATGACTGCAAATGGCACCTACAGGTTGAAGGTAAGAGGGTGCAGAAAGATATTCCAGGCAAATGGAAGAAAAAAGAGCAGGAGCAGCTCTTCTTATGTCAGACAAAATAGTTTTTTTAAAAAATATATTTTTTATTATGGTTTTGTGGGGTACAGTTAAGGGTTAGGTATACAATTATGTTTCATTCAGGGACCCTGTTGATAAGAGGTGTTTCCCTGTCCCCAGACAGATATTTGCTACTGTTAATCCCATCTCTAATTTTAGACTCTAGTTCCATCCAGGTTACTGTGAAATTCATGATTTTGTTCTTTTTTATGGCTGCGTAGTATTCCATTGTGTGTATGTACCACATATTTTAAATCCAGTCCTCTTTTGACGGGCAGCATGGTTGTTTCCAGGTTCTTGCTATTGTGAACAATGCTGCGATCAACATACGTGTGCAGGTATCTTTTTTATAGAGTGATTTGAGTTCTTCAGGGTATATTCCCAGTAGGGGGATTGTGGGGTCATATGGAAGGTCAATTTTTAGAGCTTTTAGGAATCACCACACTGCTTTCCACAGAGGTTGCTCTAGTTTACACTCCCACCAACAGTGTAGAAGTGTTCCCTTTTCACCACACCCTCTCCAGCAGCTGTTATTTTGTGAGTTGTTGATAATTGCCATTCTGATTGGAGTTAGGTGGTATCTCAGTGTGGTTTTGATTTGCATCTCCCTGATGATTAGTGAGGTTGAGCATTTCTTCATGTGTTTGTTAGCTGCTCGGATGTCTTCTTTTGCGATGTGTCTGTTCATATCTTTTGCCCATTTTATAATGGGGTTGTTTGTTTTTTTCTTTTCAGCACATTTGACTTCCTTGTAGATCCAGGATGTTAAGCCTTTGTCAGACCTGGTGTTGGCAAATACTTTTTCCCAGTCTGTGGGCTGTCTCCCTGCTCTCTTGATGGTTTCTTTGGCTTTGCAGAAGCTAGACAAAATAGTTTTTAAACCAATAGGACTTAAGAAGGACACAGAAGGAAACTACATAATGATAAAAAGGCTTAATTCACCAGCAATAAATATTCATTTTGAATACATACACATTCAGTGTATGAGTATTCATATTTGTAAAAACAATTGTTAATTAAATTAAGAGCAGATATAGGCAGCCATAAAAGTATAGCCTTAGACAGATCATTGAGGCAAAAAACTAACAAGAATATGTGGAACCTTAACTCAGCATTGACCAATAAGACCTAAAGGACATCTACAGAACACTGTAGCCAACAACCACAGAATACACATTCTTCTAATCAGCACATGGAACATACTCTACGTTTGACCACACACTTGGACATTAATCTATGTGAACAAATTTCAAAAGCTCAAAATAATACCAAGCATCTTCTCAGACTAGAGTGGAATGAAAATAAATATCCCCAGCTGGAATGTCCCAAAATATACAAATAAAAAAATGAAACAACATGCTTCTGAATGACTTTTGGGTTAACACATAAATCAAGACATAAATAAAAAGATTCCTGGAAACAAACAAAATCAAAGACACAATACACCAAAACCTTTGGGATACCATAAGAGTGGTGAAAGGAGGATCACATGCACATATCAAGAGAACAGAGAAATTTCAAGTAAATAGCCTAACGTCACACCTAAGGGAGCTGAAAAGTCAAGAGCAATAGAATCCTAGAATAGGTAGAAAATTGGAAATAATAATAATAATAGTAATTATTATTATTATTATTTTGAGTTGTGAGTCTCACTCTGTCACTCAGACTGGAGTGCAGTGGCCACTCACAGCCACTGCAGCCTCAACCTGCTGGGCTCCAGCGATCCTTCCACCTCAGCCTTCCAAGTAGCTGGAACTACAGGCGTGTGCTACCATGCCTGGCTTATTTTTAATTTATTGTAGAGATGAGGTCTCGCCAAGTTGCCTGGGTGGGTCTCGAACCCGTGGGCTCAGGCAATCCATTCACTTCAGTCTCCCAAAGCGCTGGGATTACAGGATAAGCCACTGAGCCTGACTGAAAATTGGAAATTATTTTTATTTATTTATTTATTTATTTTGAGTTGGAGTCTCACTCTGTCACCCAGACTGGAGTGCAGTGGCCGCTCCTGGCCACCACTGCCTCGACCTGCTGGGCTCTGGTGATCCTTCCGCCTCAGCCTTCCAAGTAGCTGGAACTACAGGCATGCGCTACCCTGCCTGGATAGTAAAATTGGATATTATTAAAGTCAAGTCACAGTTGAATGAAATAGAGACCAAAAAAATAGAACAGATCAATAAGACAAAAAGCTTACTCTTGGAAAGGATAGATAAGACTGAGAGACGCTGGCCAGAATGATGAGAGAGAGAGAGAGAGAGAGAGAGAGAGAGAGAGAGAAGGAATTTGAATAAGCACAAGTAGAAATGAAGAAGACAATGTCCCAATTGACTCAAAAGTAATTAAAAAGATTATCAGAAATTACTATGAAATCTCTGTAAACACATGAACTAGGAAATCTGGAGGATATGGAGGAATTACTGGCATCCATATCCTCCCAAGTTTGAAACAGGAAGAAAAGGAAACTCTAAAAAGACCAATAACAAGTCAAGAAATTGACTCAGTAATAAGAAACCTCCTCACCAAAGAGGGAAAAAAGCCCTGGGTTTCTCAGCTGAATTCTACAAGACATACAAGGAAGAGCTGCTACTAACCCTATTGAAAGAATAAGAAGTACTGAGAAAAAAGAATTATCTGTAGCTCATTCTATGAAGATAATATCATCCTGATACCCCCAAATGGCAAACATCTTACAAGGAAAGAAAACTACAGGCAAATTTACCTGATAAGCATACATGCAAAAAATTCTCAACAAGATTCTACTAAATCATATCCAACAGCACATATCAAGGATCACATATCATGACCAGATGGATTTCATTCCTGGGATGCAAAGTTGGTTCAACAAACATAAATACATAAATGTAATCAATTACATAAACCGGTATAAAACCAAGAGCCACATTATCTAATTAGAGAAAGAAAAAGCATTTGATAACATCCAACATCACTTCATGATTAAAAAAACCCTTGAAACCCTAGGCATTAAAGGAACACTCCTCAAGATAATAAAAGCCATATATGACTAAACCTGCATCCAACACCACACTTAATGGGCAGAAGTTGGATTTCCCCTAAGAAATGGAGTAAGACACTCTCACCCCTCTTATTCAATGTAGTATTCGAAGTCCTCACCAGAGCAATCAGTCGGGATAACAAAATCAATGGTATCCAAATAGGAAAACAATGAAGTTAAGTTACCCCTCTTTGCAGATGATATAACCCTACATTTAAAAAACTCTAGAGAGTTTGTCAAAAACCTCCTTGCACTCTAAATGACTTCAGTAAAATCTCAGGATACAAAGTCAATGCACAAAAAAGTTGCATTTTTATGCAGTAACAACAAGTAGGCTGAAAACCAAATAAAAAGCAAAAAACCATTCACAATAGCCACAGGAGGAAAACAAACATATCTCGGTCTCTACCTAACCAAAGAAGTGAAAGACCTTTACAATAAGAACTACAGAACACTATTCAAGGAAATCAAGAATGATGAAAAAAATGGAAAAGCATTCCATGGTCATTGATCGGAAGAATCAATATCATCAAACGGCCAATATACCCAGGGCAATCTACAGATTCCTATCAAATTTCCAGTATCATTTTTCACAGAATTAGAAAAGACAATACTTAAATTTATATGGAAGCAACAAAGAGCTTGAAAAGTTAAAGCAGTCCCCCAACACAAAGAATAAAGCTGGAGATATCACACTCTTTACTTTGCTACAAGGCTCCAGTAACCAAGACAGCATGGTGCTGTACAGGAATAGACACAAAGACTAGTGAAACAGGACTGAGAATCCAGAAATAAAACCATGGACCTTCAACAAACTAATCTTTGACAAAGCCAATAAAAACAAATATTGGGAAAAAGAAGCCATATTTAGCCAATGATGCTGAGAAAACTGGTGAACCACAAGCAGAAGAATGAAACTAGACTCTTACCTGCTACCACATACAAAAATTAACCAAAAATGGACCAAGGGTTTAAATGTGAAACCTCAAACTATAGGTATCTTAGATGAAAACTTAGGGAGCACCCTCTTGGACATCAGAATAGGACATGAATTCATAGTCTTCAAAAGCAAATGCAGCAAAAGCCAAAATCAACCTTATCAAACTAAAATTTTTTTCATAGCAAAAAACATAACCAAGAGAATAAAGCAATAACCCATGGATTGGGAAAAAAATATTTGCAAGCTATGCATCCAAGAAAGCCCTAATATCCAGAATCTACAAGGAACACAAATGAATTGACAGGAAAAGAAACAAACAACTTTATTAAAAAATGGGCAAAAAACACGAACAGACACTTCTCAAAGAAAGACATTTACACAGCCAACAAACATATGGAAAAGTGTTTAGCCTCACTAATCATCACAGAAATGCATATCAAAATTACAATGACATACCACCTAACACCAGTAAGAATGGCTCTCATAAAAAAGTCAACAACAACATCAATAACAACAATAACAACAACAGGAATTGGTGAGGTTATGTAGAAAAGGAACTGTCTCTATGCTGTTGGAAGGTAAGGTAGTTCATCTTTTGTGGAAAGCAATATAGAATTTTCTCAAATAACTAAAAATTGAGCTACCATACAATACAGAAACCACACTTCAGGGAATATACCCAGAGGAACATGAATGACTCTACCAAACAGACACCTCCACATGTATGTTTTTTGTAGCACTATTCATAATAGCAAAAACATGGAACCAACGTAGATGCCCATCGAAAATGGTGTGGTTAAAGAAAATGTGGTACATTTACATAACGGAATATTATGCAGTCACAAAGAAGAACAAAGTCATGTCCTTTGCAGCAATTGGAAGCAGCTGGAGATTGTCATTCTAAATGAACTATCACAGAAACTAAACTAAATACCACATGTTCTCATTCATAAGCAGGCTCTGATCACTGAACACATGAGCACAAAGGTGAGAGCAACAGATCCAGGATACTGCTAAAGAAGGAAAGAAGAAAGAAGGGATAAGGGACACACAACCACACACTGGGTACCAGGTCTACTCCCAGGAAAAGAGAGGCTCGCTAAAACCCAAGGTTTACCTGCATGCAGTTTACTTATGTGGTAAATTCTCACATGTACCCAGAACTAAAATAAGATAAAATATGATAAAGAAATCAGAATCTAACAATGCATACTGTTACCCACAAAGCATATACACTAAATGCCAAAATGTACACTCTGTGTTAATGTCTAGAGAATATGCAATACAATGAACATTATTTTCCTGTATTCTTAATGTTTAAAATGTTCATGTTTGACATAAATAAATAAATATACTGCATTTGGTAACATTTTTTTCTATTTGTTTTGCAATCACAATGTATTTTGAAACCTGTTGATTTATATTCAGATTCTACTGACCTTCCTCAGGTATTTTTTCTAGGTGAGCAGACCAGATGTGATAGAAAGAGAACCAAGGTTAGCACTGGTTGGGGAGAGGTCGGTAGACACACCCCACAGACTTAGACTAGAACTTGAATCATAAGATCATACTTGAGTTGTCTCAGATAGAGCACAATTGAGATTTGTGAAACTATCAAGGAAGAATATGTGCTAAAAACAATTAATTCTTAGGAAGGAGTGATTGGGAGGGATCACAGGGAGACTGCTGATGGTATGATCCTTGATCTGGATGCTGGTTACATGGGTATGTACCCTGTAAAAATTCAAATTCAAGGAGTTCTATAATCTTCTGTATATCTGTTGTACTTAAAATGGTAAAGGAAAACTAAACTGATATAGTTGAAGAAGAGCATGCTTAATGTGGAAGTGTGAATTGCACTTGGAATATCTTCTAAAGGAAAATTTTATATTATGTGGATCAATGAAGTCATAATGGAGAAAAGAATATATGTATCAAATTTGTAAGCATAACACTGATAGGAAAGGGTGTCTTTATTATGCAGACATAGAGAGATAAAACACGGTATTCTTTTATATATGAAGGAGTGAAACTACCAGCACTTGCAACTCTCTTAATCAGCCTTATTCACTATACCTCTTATAATATGTACATGTCTTCTATGCCATGAGAATTCCTTATAATCTCTATAGTTACATTGTAACATCTTGTGTCACTGATGTACATCCAACCTCTAGCACACTGCCTGGAGTATGTGGGGTGGGCAGAATATATTTGATGAATGAATGAAAGCGGTTGCTGAGAGTAGGTCAGTTTTCTAGAAAAATAATGCAAGCTGTAAATGTAATTTAAAGTATTTTAGTAGCTGCATTTAAAACAAGCAAAAGCAGGCAGATGAAAACAGTTTTAATGGTAAGTAATGTATTCATTTTACTCAAAGTATCATAATTTAAATAATCAATGGGAAAATGTTTACTGTAGTATTTATATAGCTTTGTGCGGAGTTCCAGTCTCTGCTAAGAAGGTCCTGAGGTGCGGGGAGGGAATGAGAAAAGAAAGACAAAGAGCAGCAGGATTGGGAGGGCTCTCTCCCAGGCAGCTGAGAGTGAGAGAAAGCAAATTTATTTTCACCGCATGCCTCTTACATAGCACAAAAATCACACAAGGGAGGGCGAAACCACACAAGCAGGATATATGTTAATGCCTGAATTAAATCACACTAGCAGGGTAAGCATCAATGACAAAACTATGCAAATCTTAACATCTATGCTAAGCAAGGCAGTCACTCAGGATAAGTAGTTTCTGGGCCAGACTTGGCTCCGCTTAGCTATCCATAGAAATGCAACCAAAAGGTCAGGGGAGACAAAGGAAATGTAGGCTTGTTTCCTTGAACACAAGCCAAGAAACGTAAGGAGCTTGTCAGCTTGTACTCTGGTTTCCTTCAGCTTTGTTTAAAGTAAGCATTCATAATCTTTGTATTTTTAAAATGTACAACATATCTCCATTCAAACTAGCCCCATTTTAGGTGCTCAATAACCATGTTATGTTTTTCTCCGCATGCATTATTATGAGGACTCCTTTGCTGCTGAAGAGTGGGATTTCAGATGACCCATTGGATCCTCTTTGAGAAATAATAATTCTCATCAAAGAAGGGAAGAAATAAATTGAGAAATAATTTTATTGTTTTTCATCAGCACAAAAGGGCAGATGGTTGGATAGCATGATAGAATAATTCCATTAATTGTCTCCAGTATTAAGTTCTTCTCAGCTCTATAAAACAAATAAAGGGCTATGAAGTTGTTTAGGCAATAAAATAACACAAAGCAACCTAACAGGAGAAGGATATTGTGGGTGGCTTTGATTTCAGGAGATGACTGGGAAGAGAGGATGGGGCTATGTAGATGCTGGGATCTCCTGTGGTGTCTGTAGAGGAGACTGACCATGTAGATGCTGGTCCAGATCATCAAGGCTACAAACAGGAGGTTTCGAATCACTATGATACTTACAAGTAGCCATGAGTCCTCATTTTTAAGTTGTCTGGTTTGACAGTAGGCTTGAGAATGACCATGACCGACAATAGTGAAATTAGTTTTGGCTACTATAGTTTCAATAATGTGGATATAGATCAGCATGTTAATGATCCAGGAAAAAAGGAAAGAGGGAAAAATGCTTGTAGGAAGTTTAGGTTTAAGCCAAGCCCATTTTGAATTACTAGGGCTGATGGTGATGGCTTGAAATGCACTCAGAAAAGAGGTGGTACAGATGGATAGACCTCGGGTAACTCTGAGTATGTACAAAACTATTTTACAACCGAAATCATTCAAAAAATGTTTCACTCCAAAGGATGTCATGAGTTTTGGTGTCAATGTGAACACGATGGTCAAAATATTGACCAATGTCAGATGCATGAAAATCAAATCTATGGGCTTCTGCAAGTGAGACTGAATGAAAAATGTGTAGAAATAGAACACAAAGAGAAACGAGTTCCCTATGAGACCAATACACATTTGACATATGAGGACAAATGTAAAAATTGCATCAGTAAGAACCATTATCTTCATAATGTTTTAGATGTTTTAATTAGGTAATCTAATCCTCAGTGATAAATGATTATATTGAAAAATGATCAATATTGCAACATGTGAAAAAATTTAGTGACTGACAATTCAGTATGAACGGAGGGTGTTAAAATGTCCAATTCCTCTGTATTTCAGGCACAGATGTCCAATTTCCAGAAACTGATTTCCAGGGATCCTTGAGAACTTTAGAGTGCAGAACAGGGAGTTATGAAGAAGATGGGATTCAAATCTTGCCACTCAGCATTATAGAAGGATGTGCTGGCCTATAAAAAGGACAAATTTCCAATTTTAAGGCTTCTTTTTTGCCTTCTGAGTGCCAGACTACATATTATTGCCAATCTATGCTTTGATATTCTAATCATGCTAAAGAACATCATGCTTCTTACACATAAAGAGTAGCATGTATATTTGAACTTCTTTTCTTTAGATTTTTACTGTGAACATAATTCTTCCAAGACAGTGATCATTGCAAATACTCATTTGACATAGAGTTTTTATCCAACCCCTTTCTCCATGGTTCCACCGGCAGTGTTCACAGACATTTGTGGATTTTGATTTTAGTACAGATATGCTGACATGCAGTGGGCAGAAGCCACGGATGATGCTAAATATCCCACAAGCACAGGACAGCCTCATGGTAATAAATATTTAGACCTAAATGATACTCATCTTGTGGTGTATATTCCAATCTAACAAATAGTTCATATGTCATGCTGAATATGACATATGTAAAATCCATATCTTGTTGTGAGTATGTTTTGAATGCTTGCTATGAAAATCGAATTAGAAGGTTAAAAATACAGTTAGAATAGAAGTGATATGATGTTTGTTAAGGTTGATATTTAAGTTCATGAGGCTATCATGAAATCTATATTGCTTGGATTGTGGAGTTGTTTACTGTATCATTCTCTCAGAGGCTTAAACTCCCACTCATTCAGTTTTTTCCATTTCCTTCCTAAATAGATATCTAGTAATTTTTGCGAAGTTCCCTTGCTTTGTACTGACAGAATTCATCAGGGTATCCTCAATTTACCAAGTTCCATTTTACCCATTCAACATAACTCTCTACTCTGGATTTTATTGTTACTATGTCAACAGTATTCTTATTATCTAGTGAGACAAAAGAAAATTTCCGGTATTTATTGAACACCTACATTTTGAGACTAATATGCCTCCATAATCTTATTTTGTTCCCTCTATATACATTGTAATTTAGTTCTTATTAGTTTGAATTGTTTGCAATTGTGACACTTGATAAGACTGAATCTTTTTATATATCATACTCTTGTTTTTGAAAATACAGCTTATATTTAATACATGATATGACAATCCACCTTCAAGCTCTTTGGCCATTCATTTCATGCCCAGTTCAGAAAAGTCTGGCTTCTCTCACTCTTTGCTATTAATTGGGATTCTTCCTCAGGCCTCTCTAGCTCCACACGCCTTCCCTTGGAAATCCAAATTTTTTCATAGTTTTATTACTCAAATAAATTTCCCACATTTTCTGCAGTATTCATGTAGTGCCGATTTCTTTCTTTTAAGGGCAAAGTTCCCTGAATGACATTCCAGATTCTCATCTTCACATAACCAGTCTCAACTCTGCACAGTTTACAATGAGAGAAATGTCATCAAGTACCACTATATGCCTAGCAGAGCTCAACCTAATGAACATACAATGGAAAATTGTATCATCTGAAACCTTTATTGCTTATTATGCCCCCCGTTTGTCTTTTGATAAATGAAAGCCAGGAGTAGAAATATAAGTAATTAAAACACATGGGATAGACAAAAATAAAAAAGAGAGCAATGAGTTGTCCAGATGTGAAATCAGCATGTAGGGAAGTTAAAATAACTAGGGTAATAGTATATCAGCCAATATTATTTTAAAATGATATAATGACCAGACTGTTTTGAGAATAGGAGGTCCTTATGGTTATGAGATCTTAAAAGTGTGGGAGATGCTTCAGTGAATTCTAAAAGACAAAAAGAGAAAAAGAGAAAGTTATTAGCCACAAAAACCTGGGGCATTAGTTGGAGGAATGGGAGGAACTGGTGAGAAGATCCAAAATCCATGGATAGAAAGTATACAAGGTTGGCCAATAAAGAGAGATATCTTAGAGCTGCCTGATCTGAAGAAATTGAAGTTAAGAGGATGGTATTTGGGGCCATGTTGGGATATTAAACTAGAAGCCGGAGCCTACTAAGAGCTTGAGTCTGTCATTGAGTCTGAATGACATGATATCAAAAAGAACAAAGGCAATCATAACTGCAATCATATCTTCCCAAAGTCAATTGGGGCCTCTTTTGACCAACTCTTACCTAGAAATTTATTGGGAGGGTATTCTGAAAGTCCTGATTCTGAGCCTAAGAAAGAAGGTAGGCCCAAGTTGATAAATTGAAATCAAACACAGTCTACTCATTTTTCACTTTGTTGTTTTAATCTGGCCCTTTTATTCCAAGCAAGGACAGCAGAAAAATCAAGATTCCAGTCATCATGATGCAACCCCTTCAAGAATTCAAACCTTGCCAAACCTTGTTTCTATAAGATGACGTGAAAATGCCACAGGATTGTATTATGTACTATTTGTTCCTTTTATATTTTTGGATATAAGTTAATTTAAACTAAATTCTGGAGTCATCACACTTCCTGATATTAAGCTATGTTGCAATACTCTAGTAATCTAAACAGTATGGTAAGTGCATAAAAATAGACTCATTGACCAATGTGACAATTAAAGAGCCTAGAAGTAAACCCGCAGAACTAACCTATGACAAAGTCACCCCCCAAAAAAATCCAATTGTGGCAGCATAGTCTTCAATAACTGGCTTTGGGGTAATTGTATATACTCATGCAATAGAATGATATTGAACATATTGAACACATCTCTAAACAAATGGGCACTATAAAACTGATAGATAAAAATCATAAGAAAAAAATCCCTTGTTGTGGACATGATTTTTGGATATGACACCAAAAGCACAGGCAATAAAAGGAAAAACAAACAAGTGAGAGCACAAAAACCTGCACAGCTAAGAAAATAATCAATTAAATAAAAAGGGGACCTACATATCAGGTGGAAAGATTGCAAATTATTTATTAGATAGAAGATGATGGATATATATATATATCCATATATATATAAAATTTTCAATATTTCCACCTGACATGTAGGTGGAAATATTGTATATATGGAACTCATACAACTCAGTATCAAAAAACTAGTAAACCAATAGAAATGGGCAAAGGATTGAACAGGTATTTTTCTCAAGACAAATGGCCAGTAGACATACAAAATGTTCTGAACACCACTATATATCAGGAAAATGCAAGTCAAAATCACAACGAGATATCACCTGTGGATAGTTATTGTCAAAAAGACTAGAGGCAAGCCGTGTTGGTAAGGGTGTTAATAAAAGGGAACACTTGCAAACTGTTGGTGGGAATAAATTAGAATGACTCTTATGGAAACCTGCATGGAGTTCCTAAGAAACATTAAAATTAGAGCTAGCATATGATCTGGCAATACCACATTTATCCAAGGGAAATAAAATCTGTATTTTGAACAGATGTCCACACTCTCATGTTCATTGCAGCATTATTTATAATGACCAAGATATGGCCAAGATATGGATCCACATAAGTATTCATCAATGGGAAAATGAATGTGTACCTCTCTCTCTCTCTCTCTCTCTTTATATATATATACACACATACATACATGTATGAAGAAATGTTATTCACTATAAAAAGAAGGATAATCTCCCCTTTGTGGACTATCTATCATTTACTTGCACATGAATAAATGTTATTCACCATAAAAAGAAGGATATCTTCTCATTTGTGACTTACGTGGGTTAACCTAGAGGACACTATATTAGAAAAAGTAATCCAGACACAGAAAGGCAAATACTCTGTGATTTCACTTATGTGGAATTAAAAAATGTCAAACTCAGAGAAACAGAGAGTAAATGGTGATTGTGAGGACATGAGGGAATGGGAAAAATTGAGAGATGCTATTCAAAGCATAAACATTTTCAGTTATGAAAAAACTTAGTTTTTAATATCTAATTTAATACAAGGTTACCTTAATTAATAAAGCTGTATTGCATAGTTGAAATTTAGTAGCAAAGTAGATCTTAAGTGCTCTTACCACACACACACACCCACACACACACACAAACACACAGAAGTAACTATGTGAGGTGATGGATATGTTAATTAACATGATTGTGGTAATTATTTCTCAGTGTATATCAAAGCATCACATTATACATTTTAAAAGTATATTTTATATTTATTGATAGCACCTCAATAAGGCTCAAAAAATTTTTTTAACAGACATAACATTTTAAGCAAAAACCAGAAATTGTAAGACAAAAAACACCAGATCAAAAGAATGTGCTGTCTAATAAATTTATATTTTAAATACAAAGACATGCATAGGTCTAAAGTAATGGATGCAAGTTGATATATTGTGCAAATGATAATTAAAAGGAAGTTGGAGTGACCAGATGGATATCTGAAAAACCAGACTTCAAGACATATGTTTTACATGTGTTTTTACATGATACACATTTTAGTGGAAGAATACAGAGTAGTTCAAAATAATAAATGAAAAATGGCAACTCTGTATGAATGAATTGAGAGAAAACAAGTACACAATCAATAACATCAAAAAATCAGCTTTAAGGGAACGTAATTACTAGATATACACAAGGCTATTTCAATATCAATAAAAAATTTAAATTGCATGTACAAATACATATAGCATCTATATACATGTATATACGGTAAACACATACAATTGTAAAAAGACATAGGAAAATCCACCACAGTAGTGGAGAATTTAACCAGTCTTTTAGTAATTAATGGAAGCAGCTGACAAAATGTCAGCTGGGATACAAGAAAGGTGCTCAAGTCAATTCATACTCTTGATCTGATTGTTATAAACCACAACACTACTCAGTGACTATAAAAATAATCATCTTTCAATTCTCTCTGCTTCCAAACAATCCCAGACACTGTGTTTTCAAGAAATCAAAATGAAGTTTGGTGCAAGCAAAAGCAATTTAGGAAAAAATATATAATGTAATGCATGTCATATATTATTTTATACATTGGAGGCATGCATATATGTGTCTATGTATATCACTTAAAAATGTATAATTACATATTTTAAAAAATAGTCTTTTTTCCAACTCAAGTACATAAGGACCAAGTACTATGTGTGGCTATACAGTAAACATTGAAGTAAGTGTTGGCAATTATCAAGTTTAATTTAACAGAAACATTATATAAATATAATTACATTGAGTTATAGGAGGTGAGAACTGATAGAGGAATAAGAAGATTATCCCCCGTTCCCCCAAAAAAACAAAGTGGAAAGTGAACACAAAGTCAAAAGTCATTTCTTTGCAAAGAAACACAAAATTAAAGACCTCTAGTAAGGCCACATCCAGCAGGAAGGCACAAATAGTGTCAGGATTAAAACGTTAAAGAGTCAGCAATGGAGAAGCTGCAAATATTTGTCCAATGATGACATTGAGATTACTGTGCTGATAAATTTGGAAGATTAGGAGATATGAGCAAATTGCTGGAAAACTTAACTTACCTTGAAAGATATTATAACTGTTGAAAGTTGTAAATGTGTAATGCTTTCCAAGGAGTAGTGGGTAAAAATCATTTCATAAGGAATTCCAAAGAATGCTACAAGGGTGAAGTATGCCAAAGACACCAGAAACAAAATATATCACAAACTTTTTCTAAGATAGAAAGACAACATTCTACCAGTCAGATTATAAAGCTATCACAAACTTCATAACAAAATGTAATAAATATATTAAAAGTTCACTAAAAGAGTCATGTACTTCATAAAACAAATGAAAAACAATATAAACTAACTCATTGTAAAAGTGAATCCACGCTATGTAGACATTCTCACAGTAACCAAGAGAATTACTTAAAGATAAATAACATATTTAAAATTATATACTTTAACAATGATTAACCCTAATAGTAGATTAAAGGTGAAATATAAAAGCACCTCAATAGACACATCTTAACTATATAATCAATCAATCCATAAAAGACACTAATTTATAATAGAAAAAGAATGAAGAAAAGTAAAAACATAATGGAGAAAAAGAGAGTATATGTCAATTTAATCAGGAAAGAAAAAATATAGGCCTAGTACAACAGAAGAAAGTTTTGGAAAAAGATGTCTGACAAAAATGGAAGACTCTGTAAGGAAGCATAGAATGGGGAATGGGAATATTGAAAAGGTCCTTTCACCTCGCTCTAATTCTCAAAACTGAGTGTAGCAGAATCCTTACTGAAAGCAATCATCTTCTCCATGACAATGAGGCATCTTGGAAAGGCTGAGTCTGACCAGAAGTGACTGTATATCAGGGATGGATGGCAGGACTTCTCCCAATGAACGTCAATTACCTTATCAACTGTTGCCCCAAGGTCTTGATTATTGTCCATCATTTTGATACACTCTCCCAGAAGTAAAATGATTCCCCTGGTAAATTTATTATGTTCATTAACTAGGATTGTGAAGTTCTTGTTTGAGGATGTATGTTTTCCCAAGTAGAACTACATCAGAAAGTAAACTTCAGGTTCTAGAAAGTCATTAAAAGTTAGTTTTCACCCACCACAGTCCCTGATGTAATCTAATTCCATGGGAGGACCCAGAGAATACATTCAGTTTTCCGTTGGAGCCTACTGTGCCTCCTCACAGTATTTTTAACTTCCTTCACATTCCATAAAGCACAAGCATAATGGAGGGCATCAAGTCTGACTGTAACTGACCATCACAGACATCACTCAGGATTGTAAAAAACGTGGTATACTATGAAATATTTTTATTTTAAAGTTGCTTACCACACTATAAAGACTAAAATTGCTCCAAAATTTTACTGTTAAATGTATCCTAAAAAATATGATGCAATGTAACTATAAAGAATGTATATTCATAAACATAGGTATTAATAGAATATCAGCAGTGATGCTGAACATGTAAAACTTAAACTTCTAAAATTAATATATCTCTCCCTTTCCCTAAGGGTTAAACATTTGTGAATGTTTTATATATTACTATTTCCATTTATATTTAAATTCTGTGTAGGGGTTAATTTTTTTTTTTTTGAGTTGGAGTCTCACTCTGTCACCCAGACTGGAGTGCAGTGGCCGCTCCCGGCCACTGCAGCCTTGACCTGCTGGGCTCCGGTGATCTTTCCATCTCAGCCTTCCAAGTAGCTGGAACTATAGGCACGTGCTACCACACCCGGCTAATTTTTGACTTATTGTAGAGATGAGGTCTCGCCAAGTTGCCCAGGCAGGTCTTGAACCTGCGGGCTCAGGCAATCCACTCACCTCAGCCTCCCAAAGCGCTGAGATTACAGGGTGAGCCACCGAGCCCGGCTTTGAGGTTGAGTTTTAAAAGAATACAATATTTACGTTTTTATGAATTTTTGCATTGTATGAATGCCATATATTGTATAAATTCTTATGAAACAATTCATATCTTCAGTACTTTTTGTTATTTTTTGGTGCTTAATTTGTAAGCTGCAGTTATTTTCTCTGCTGCATTGTATTTCCTTTTATGAATATATTATACAATATCACTGATTACTGAATTGATAAAAATTGAATCCTTTTTATTTGGTCTAAGGTATGAAAGAGTGAAGATTTACTGCTTGAAATATGTGAATCTGTAATTTCAGTATAATCTGGAAAATTATTTCCTAGAAATATTTGTATTACAAACACTATTTAATTCTTTTTTATTTTTATAATTATTTCTTTGTTTAGGTTAAAGTATTACTTGTGTTGTTTTGGGCTTGGGCTTCAATTGAGCCCATTACCCAGATGGTGAACATGGTACCCAGTGAGGAGTTTTTAAACCCTTACCTTCTCTCTCCCCACTTTAGCAATGTCTGTAGTTTTAATCTCTTTGACTGTTTGTATTCAGTATTTAGCTCCTGCTTATTAGGGATAACATGTGGTACTCAGTTTTCTCTTTCTGTGATTATTTGCTTAGGATAATGGTTTCTGGCTGCATCTATGTTGCTGCAAAAAGCATATATATTTTTTCATGGCTGTGAGGTATATCATCATGTATATGTACTGCATTCCCTTTATTCATTCCAGCATTGTTGGCCACACAGGTTATTCCATGTTTTTGCTCTTGTGGTTAGTGCTGCAATAAACGTGCACATGAAGGTGTCTTTTTGGTAAAGTGACTCATGTTCCTTTGGCTATACACCCAGTATGGTGATTTCTGGGTGGAATGGTAAATCTATTTTGAGTTCCCTGAGAAATCTCCAAATTGCTATCCACAGAGGTCATACTAGCTTGCATTTTTTCCAGCAATGAAGAAGTGTTCCCTTTTTTCCACAACCTCATCAACACCTGTTGGTTTTTTGACTTCTTAAAAGAAGCCATCCTAACTGGTGTGAGATAGTCTTTCATTGTGGTTTCGATTTACATTTCTCTAATAATCAGTGATGCTGAACCTTTTTTTCATAAGTGTATTGACTGGTTAAATGTCTTCCTTTAGGAAGTGTCTATTCATGTGCTTTGCCAACTTTTTATTGCAATTATTTTTTTCCTGGTGATTTATTTGTAGATTGCAGATATTAGTCCTTTGTAGGATGCACAGTTTACAAATATTCATTGTTTAGGCTGATGTCCACAAGTGTGTTTTCTAGACTCTCTTCTATAATCTTTATAATTTAAGGTCTTACATTTAAGTCATTAATCAATCTTGAGTTAATTTGATAAATAGCATTTTAATATTTTTTACATTCCATACACCACATAAAATATTAAAAACTCTAGATATGACAATTTAAGGAGTATAAATTGGTTTAAATATATTGAGCTTCAACGTCTGATGGTCCTGTCTGGTGAGATTCTCTGGTCAGGAGATGACATATAATGGACTCTGTGGTTAGAGGTGCTGACTAATGAAGCTCTGTGGTAACAGGAGTTTCAAAATCTCCACTTGCATGGAGAATGACACCTTCTCCCCACCCCCAAGGCAGGGTAGATAGCACAGGTTAGACACACAGAGATAATTTTCCCATAGGCAGGTTTCAGGAAGCTTTCAGACATTTAAAAAATTACATTTTACTACAGGCAAAGCCGTAGCCTACCCCACCTTCTTGACAAATCAAAAGAAAATTCCATCAGATGCAAGAGTAGAACAACCCAACCATTCAATTCATAGTTTAGCACAATAATCACTAACAAACGTTCAGGTCCCCTGTCAAAGGCAGAAGGCCAAAGACCACCCTTAACAGACCAAACCCATAGAAATGATAACAAGACCACCTTTTAGCTCAGGAACTTGTGAATTGGAAATGTCTGTCAGGTCCCCTGCAAAATGCAATGTGGTCAGGAAAAGACCACTCCTCCCCTTGTCTCCTCCTATTAGGGGTCCAGAGATGTCAATCTCCAGAGTGATGGCTACCTAAGCTCCACCCTCCTTAGCATATCAATCATTGAGAAGGTATATCATGTCTATTGTAAACAGCAAAGTTGTAATTTCTTTCACCCATGCCAGCTCTGGTATGTCACCCTTTCTTTTCTTTCTGCTTTCTCTAATACACTTTGTTTGAATACTTTGCTGCTCACTCTAAAATTCATTTTAGAAATGAGACAAAAAATCCACAAGTTCTTCACTGCATCCACCTGGCATCATTCCTCAACAAACAATGGGTCAGCACAATTGCTCAAATTATCTGACACAGAAGTTAAAAAAGATATTATGAAAATGCTCAAACAAGTTAAAAATATGCAAGCAATTTAAATACTTTTCACATATACAAAAAGGAGATTTTAAGCCAATATATATAAAGTATAATAAATAAAATAGTGTTGGACTTGTGCTTCTGAAATGGCAAAATAGAAGCAAGCTGGCTTCCTTTTCCTACTCTCCTCTGCAAAGAAAACCAGAAACAGAACCAAGATTATCATCAACATATTCCAGAGCTAAACAAGAGAATAAGATAGTTCTTGAGGCTACAGAGAAGTGAAAATACTCTGAGCCATCAAAGAAGAATGTCCATATTCCTTCTCCCCAATCTTCTCAAGATCACATGCACACATAAATTTATCCCTGACATACCGTTCCTACACTGGAAAAAGTGAGATTTGAATGGACAACAGGCTTCCCCACGATCTTGACTTCTCTGGAAGAAGCCCTGTCCCTTCCACAGCCCATGTGAAGCATCATGAGAAACTGGGGACACATCCTTGACAATCACCAGAGACAAAATTAGAAGGTAGGATTACTATCCCCAGTAAGAGACAATAAATCAGAGTGGCCTCACAGAAACAAAGATCCGAATATCACATGTTCTCACTCATATAATGGACCTTAAACATCCAATGTAATACTATAAGAAAATGACTGACGGTACTGGTAAACTATGGGGGAGAGGGGGATGGGATTAACAGTAGCAAATATCTGTCTGGGGATGGGAAAACACCTCTTATCAATAGGGTGCCTGAATGAAACGTAATTGTACACCTAACCCTTAACTGTACTCCACAAAACCATAATAAAAAATACTGATTAATAAAAAAAAATAAATAAATCAGAGTGGCTAGTCAGAAGCAGCACCCCTGGGCACTAACACCTGGTCAGCCTTCTCAATTACCATGATACCCCCAGGGACCTACATTATTCAAGATGGAAAGCACTCTCTTTACTGGAACTTCGGCAAACCTAGAATTCAGGTGCCATCTAGTTCAGAATGGAGGCAGAAGCCCAGTCAGATGAAAAAGCAGAAAGAAAATCAACAGGTAAGTTGCAAACAATCTCTAAGCAAATATATTCCAGAAAAGTCAAAACAAGGCTGACAGATACGGCTGTAATAAATAACTAATCTTTCACTTAAATGACATATGTATGTCCACAAGAAACAACAGCATACAGGGAACCATGACCACCCCAGATTCACAAAGCAGAAAACCAGCGGTTGCCCCTTACAAGATGACAATATGTGAACTCTCTGACCAAGAATTTAAAAGAGTGGTTTTATGGAAATTTAATGATCCACAAGGTAACACAGAAAAACTATTCAGAAACTTATCAGACAAATTTAACACATAAATTGAAATAAACTAAAATCAAACAGAAATCCAGGAAATAAGAATTATATTTACTGGACTAAAAAATTCGTTAGTGGCTGTCAACAGCAGACTATATTAAATGGGAAAGAATCAGTGAACTCAATGATGGGCTATATCCAAAAAATCTTGTCAAATAAAAAAAGAAAACAAAAATAAAAAGGAAGAAAGATTATAACACCATATAGAAAATTACCTCACAAGACCAAATCTGAGACTTACTTGTGTTCCAGATACTGTTGAGCAAATCAAAATGTAGAAAGCTTATTCAAATACATAGTTGCAGAAGACTTTACAAAACATGAGAAAGAGATATATAGGTAGAGAAAAATGGAGAACACTAAACAGAGTTGACGCAGAGAAAACTACTCAAGGCAGATAATAATTAAAATCTCAAAAATGAAGGACAAAAAGTGGATCCTAAAAACTGCAAAAGAATATAAGCAAATAATGTATAAAGAATGTCCAATTCTTCAGGCAGCAGACTGCTCAATGAAAACAATTCAAGGCAGGAAGCAGTGGGATGACATTTTTAAAGTGATTTTAAAAAGACCCCACCGTTCAAGAATACTGTTTCCAGCAAAGCTATCCTTCCAATATGAATGAGAGTAACGTCTTTTCCAGATAAAACAAGGCTAAGAATTCACCACCACCAGACACATCTTCCAAGAAATGCTAAGTGAGTTCTTCAACTAGAAAAAAAGAAATTAATGTGCAGGAAAAATATTGGAAGATACAGCACTCACTAGTAAAATTAAGTACAGAGACAAATACAGAATGCTCTACCACTGTAACTGTAGCATGCAATCCCTATAAAACTCTAGTAGAAAGCTCCAAAGACAACTCTATTTAAAAAAATGAGCTACAGCAATCTGTTAAGGAATAGGCAATAAAAATTATCTAAATTGAGACAATAAATATTTAAAATGGGGGTGAAGTAAAGTGCTGAGGTTTTTCTTTTGAGTTCTTTAATTGCTTGCTATTATTTATTTCTTTATGATCGCAGATAAGTTGTCATTCTTTTTTTTTTTTTGAGCTGGAGTCTCACTCTGTCGCTCAGACTGGAATGCAGTGGCCGCTCCCGTTCACCGCAGCCTCGACCTGCTGGGCTCTGGCGATCCTTCGCCTCAGCCTTACAAGAAACTGGAACTACAGGTGCGCGCTACCACGCCCGGCTAATTTTTGATTTATTGTAGAGATGAGGTCTCGCCAAGTTGCCCAGGAGGATCTCGAACCCACGGGCTCAGGCAATCAGACGGATCTTGCACCCTTGGACTCAGGCAATCCACTTACCTCAGCCTCCCAAAGGCGTGGGATTACAGGCTGAGCCAACAAGCCTGGTTTCGTTATCATTCTTTTCAGGTAACTTCTCATAGTTCCAGCTACTTGGAAGGCTGAGGCAGAAGGATCACCTGAGCCCAGCAGGTCAAAGCTGTGGTGGCCATGAGCGTGCCACTGCACTCCAGCCTGGGTGACAGAGTGAGACTCCAATGAAAACAAACAAACAAGCAAAAGACCTCAATACCTGGGCCAGTCACACCTGTAATCCCAGAACTTTGAGAGGCAGAGGTAAGAGCATTCCTTGAGGCCAGGAGCTGGAGACTAGCCTCATCTCTACAACAAATCAAAAAATTAGCCAGGCTAGGTGGCGCACACCTGTTGTTCCAGCTACTTGGAAGGCTGAGGTGGAATGATCTCCTGAGCTCAGCAGGTCGAGGCTGTAGTTACCTTGAACAGTGTGCCACTGCACTCCAGCCTGGGTAATGGAGTGAGACTCTGACTCAAAAAAAAAAAAAAAGGTAACTTCTTATATGTGTCAGATGTTTTCTGGAAGCCTCATGGTAACCACAATGCAAAAACCATAATAGTGTCACTAAAAATATCAGCAACAAGTTAAAACACATTACCAAGTAAAAGTCTCTTAACAAGAAAGGAAGACAGTGTAAGAAAGTAAGAAAAAAGTTATAAAACGATAAGGAAAGCAACAAAAAGACAGTAGTAAGTCCTTATTTATCAGTAATAACATGATCTGTCAGCAGACTCAAGTCTCAAAATGCATAGACTCACTGAATGGACAAAGAAATAAGACTCAACCCTATGATGTTGTGGTCAAGAGTTCGATCCGAGAGACCACCAAGAGCCAATTCCGATGAAATTTCAAAAGGGTCTTTATTTCGCAAGTTCGAGCCTGGACCTCTGCTGGCAGCCGCTCACACAGAGGCTCTGAGCTCTTCAAACAAGCAGTTTTTATTGCGGTTACAGAGGGGAGGGAGCATAATGGGGGATTTCCAGAGTCCTTGGTACTTGATTGGCCCATGTGGTTTTAGCCGACCTCAAGTTAACCACGGTCTGTCAACTGGGGAAGTTGCTGAGACATCTGGAAATTTTTTGCAGATAACCTTTCATTACTTGGCTGTCACTGGGGGGTGTTGGTGGTAGGGGGAAGCTATAATTCGTGGTTTTCCCGTAACTGAGGCTGGCTTCTTCTGAAACTGCAAGCATCTGCAAGCTGCGTTTTGCTGAAAGCTTTATGAGCTGAAATGGCTGTGCTATTGCTTTTTAACTGATTAATAATATTGTATGATTATGCCTTTAGCTTAAGCTTATAATAATAATCATGGTCCTTGCCCTCTCAATGATGCCTACAAGAAAGCCACTTTACCTATAAAAACACATGGACACTGAAAGCAAAGGGGTGGAAAAAGATAGTTCATGTAACTGGATACAAAAAAGAGAATGAGTATCGATACTTATCAGATAAAATAGACTGAAGACTCTAAAAAGAGACAAAGGAAGGGTACTTTATAATATTAAAGTTCATTCAGCAAGAGGATATAATAGTTTTAAATATCTATTTACCTAACTCAGGAGCTCCCAAGTATAAAGCAAATATTAATAGATGTAATGAGTGAAATTCACTACAATATAATAATTGTAGGAGATATTGATATGTTGCTTTCAGTAATGGACAGATTAGCCAGAAAGAAAATCAACAAAGAAACATTACAATTGAACTGCACACTAGACCAATTAGGCCTAGCTGACATTTACAAAACATTTTATCCAGAATATTCATTCTTTTCATAAGCACATGGAAAAGTCTCCCAAATAAACCATATCTTAGGCCACAACACAGGTTCATCAAGTTAAGAAAAGTAGAAACAGGCCATTGCCTTGCTAAGCTGTGGTTTGGCCATGTGCTCTTAAGCTTTGGCCCCCTCCCCTATGTTGGGGAGGTGAATCCCTTCTTTCTTTCTCTCTCCAATTTACTTTCTAAATAAGCTATATTTTTAATCTAAAAAAGTAGAAACACTATCAAAGTAGAAATCATATGATTTTTTGAGAATTCTTGCAAAATGCACAAATCCATGGATATCAATCACCATGCTCCAGAAAGACAAATGGGACCAAAAAAAAAAAAGAAGATTTAAATATTTCATGAAATAAGTGAAATGAGTATACAACGTGTGGAAATGTATGGGGTGCAACAAAAGTAGTTCTAAGATGAAAGTCTATAGCAGTAACCAAACAAGTAGAAAGAATTGAATGAAGCAATCAAATGCTGTGCAACCCAAGGAACTAGTCAAGCAAGAACAAACCAAATCCACAATTAGTAAAAAAGAAAGGTCAAAGCAAAAAATAAAAATTAAATTAAATTCAAACTTAAGAAAAAACAATAAAAATTGATGAAACAAAAGTTGGTTTTTAACAAACATACCTCAGTGTGATAAACATTTAGCTAGACTAACCAAGTAACAAAACCCCAAATAAATACAGTCAGAAATAGAAAAGAAGACATAAAAATTGAGACCACAGAAATACAATTATGGGAGAAAACTGTGCACAATTATATGACAACTGTTTTGAAATCTTTGAAGCAATGAATGAATCCTTAGACACGTATAATCTGACAATAGTGAACGAAGAAGAAATTGAACTCCAGGGATGGAGCAAGTTGGCCAGCTAGTAGCAAATGGTGTGACTCTCTCCCATAAGAGAGGAACCAAAAATAGAAAGCAAGTTGCTACACTCAAAGCAGGACGTGGAGGAATTAACCTCCAGGATTCCACAGTGAAGAGACAGATCCCTGGGAGGAAGATGAGAGTAACCAGACAGCCTGCTTAGACAGACCGGGTTCCAGAGCCAAGAAGGAACTTCCCAACATGAAATGCTGAGTGAAAGAGAGAACAAGAAAACCTCACAGGCCCAACTGCCTCTGCTGTGGTCAAGGAGAAACGTCTATGACCCACTCACCCTGAGGCACCATCCAAATCCATCAGACCACCAAACCCTGTGCAGATCAGGGCCAGCTGCAGCTGCTGCAGAACAAAGGAGACCCAAGGCTCCTCTGCTGAGGGACAGGCACTTACTCACCCTGGGTACTTGTGCTCCCAGACCAGGGGGCCAGCAACACAGCAGGGGAATTAAGTGCATCCCCAACACAGAACCACAGATCCCAAAAGCAGGAGCAGCGAGGAGACAGGGCACCCTTTGCCCTCTCCCACCATGGCACATTTAACCAGATACCCGGTCTCTGGCTACTTTCCTGCCGACCTGCCATTTCAGCCTTTTGAGGAGGCCAGTGACCAGCACCTTAAAAATGGGAAATATGCCACTGAGGGGATTTCCCACCATTGGGCAGGTTGTTCACTGGAGACAGTCCTTTCCTGCACACTCACTGCTGCCTAAATAGGTATGACCAGAGGGTGACCAGGGTGCCAAGTGGCCCCCATTATCTTGGTCACACCCCACAATCTTGGCACACCAGATTGGGCCTCAGAAGCCAGCAGGAATTTTGATGACTACTGAATGTGGCAGTAGCCCTCAGGCTGGCTGGCTGCTGGTTCCACTAGACAGGTCTTCTATTGCCATCAATGCTGAAGTACAACAGTGAACGAGAAGAAGGCAGGGGAGTTTTCAGGTATGAAGACCCCAGTGGAAGAAACTCTGGCAACATAAAAATCAAAGTGCTGTGCTGTCCCCACATGATTGCACCAGTCCCCAAGTAAGGGATCAATTACAGAACAAAAGGTCCATAATGACACGCATAGAATTCCGAATGTGGATGACCAAGAAACTTATCAAGGTTTGAGGGACAGTGGCCTCCTAAAACAGAGGGGCCACAAAAACAGCTCAAGAATTCAGAATTCAGTGCTGAAATGGACGTCGTGTAAAAGCACCAAACTGAGCTCCTGGAAATGAAGAACTTGTTTCAAGAATATCAAAGCACAGCTTTAAGCCATAACAGCAGGCTTGACTTAGCAGAGGAAAGAATTTCAAAACTTGAAAACCCATCTTTAGAATAAACCAGGCAGACAAAAATAAAACAGAACATAAAAAAATAAACAAAGTCTCTGAGAGGTATGGGATTATGTAAAGAGACCAAAGCTAAATCTGATTGGCATTCCTGAGAGAAAAAGATAAAATGAGAGCACTCTGGAGACAAGAACTGCAGACAAAATCTGTGAAAACTTCCCCCAACCGGCTAGAGATGTCAACACGCAGACACAAGACATTCAGAGAACCCTGCAAGATACTACATGAGACAACCTTTGAAGTTGAATTGCATTATGGTAGCATTGCTTAATATAAAGTTTGCTCACAAGATGGAATTATTCAAATGAATGCTAGCATCACCTTATGTCATGCAGGACAGCCAAAGAAGATGGCACAAGCATGGTTGTCATTTGAGGATCACAAGGCCAGTTTGAAGTGGTGTTTGAAAATAAAGAATGTTGTGGAAGTTCAATGACAGTGAATGGATGAGTTTGCAGCAGAACCTCCAACATGCCTAACAATTACACTCATTCGTGATGTTTTGTTTTTTTTTCTGTTTTTCTGTGTTTTAAAAATTATTTTAGTATTTTTGTTCATTCTACTTTTCTCTGTTCTCCTCATTGCTGTTACTTTATCTTTGACTCAGGGGATACACACACATATCCATTGCATCATCACATAGAGTGGTGGTGGAGAGTGGGTCTCAGGGAACCAATGCTTCAGTCAATGAGCACTGTGATTTTCAAGTAGTTTCTGAATCCTAGGTCCTCATCCTCCACCTTACTCAACTCTCAGAACTACAAGAGACAGCAAAGTTTCCTACCTCCAGTCTTATTTCAGAATAAAACAGATTCAGAGTCACAATCGGAAAGAATAGAGGACTGAGCAAGCAACAGAAGTGAAAGCCCCTCAAACTGCCACTGAATAATGGGACTAAAAGAGAAAAGAAAGAGATCTGTCACAAATGAGGAAAAGTCAGTGTAAGAACACAGGTAATTCCCAGTGTACCAAAGAGATAACACCTGATAAATCTGACCTCAGAGCTCAAACAATGGAAGTTACCAGTGACTGGCCCCAGCATACAACAGGGATTAGGGACTCAATGAAGTGAGTAAGACTCAAGAAAGACAGGATGTGGCACTGAAAGAACTTGTAACAGAGATTTTGATCATAGAAAACTTCATCCAGAAAATAAATAACAAGATGAAAAGCATGGAAAGCAGAATTAATCAAGCAGAAGAAAGAATCTCAGAGCATGAAGACCAAAACATGGAATTAAACTTATCTGTAGGAATCATAGAAAGAAAACACAGAAAGAAAGAGCAAAGCCTCCAAGATATGTGTGATTATATCAAGAGGCCAAAGCTATGCCTGATTGGTATTCCAGAAGAAGAAAGGAAACCAGAGACCACCTTTGAGCATGTCTTCCAAGAGGTTATCCAAGAAAACGTTCCTGCTGGGCTCGGTGGCTCAGTCTGTAATCCCGCGTCTTTGGGAGTCTGAGGTGAGTGGATTGCCTGAGCCCACAGGTTCGAGACCTGCCTGGGCAGCGAGACCTCATCTCTACAATAAATTAAAAAAAATCAGCCAGGCGTGGTAGCACACACCTGTAGTTCTGGCTAACTTGGAAGGCTGAGGTGAAAGGACCGCTGGAGCCCAGCAGGTCGAGGCTGCGGTGGCCAGGAGCGGCCACTGCACTCCAGTCTGGGCGTCAGAGTGAGACTCCAACTCAAAAAAAAAAAAAAGAAAACTTTCCCCATCTCACCAGAGATGTGACCATCCAAACACAAGAGATAAGAGAACCCTCAAGACATCAAATGAGAAGACCAACCCCTAGACACATAGTAATTCACCTACACAAAGCAGATGCAAAAGAAAAAGTCCTAAAGGCAGTAAGAGGGAAAAGTCAGATTACCTACTGGGGCAGACCAATTAGAATAGCAGTACACCTAACACCAGAAACATTGCAAGCTAGAAGGAACTGGAGTTCAAATTTTGCAGTCTGCATAGATAAACTATTTCAGTCAAGAATTTCCTACCCAGTCAAGCTCAGCTTCAGCAGTGATGGAAAATTCAAATCCTTCCCAGACATCCAGTCCCAAAGAGATTATGCAGTTTCCACACCAGTTCTACAGGAGATGCTTAAAAAAGTATTAAGCACAGAAGAGAGAAAAAAAGGACAACCTCACACCTCCCAAGGCAATAAGAGAACACAGATAAACAGTGATTACACTTGACTGCAAACTTGAAAACACACACAGACATCAACTGAAAAGTTAAAAGAAAACAAATAAACAAAAAACTTTATAAGAACCTCTTGGCAGAAATAAACACTCACATTTCAATAATCAGCCTGAATGTGAATGGACTAAATGTACCATTAAAAAGACACAGAGTGGCAAGCTGGCTAAAAAATCCCATAATCCAATCATTTGCTGCTTTTGGGAAACTCATCTCACCACAAGGGATGCACACAGACTCAAGTTAGAGGATGGAAAATGAATTTCCAGAAGAGTGGGTAACAAAAGAGGGCAGGAGTCACTATATTAGTGCCAGACAAAGCAACCTTTAAGCTATAGAAAATTCAAAATGATACAGAAGGACACTACACAATGATAAAAGGTGCAATCCATCAACAAGATATTTATCCTAAACATATATGCATGTAATACAGGAGCACCAGTGTTTATAAAGCAACTACTAAGTAAACTGAAAAAAGAGATATTGACTCTAACACTATCATAGCTAGGGACTTATATATCCCATTAAACCTTAGACAGATCATCATGGCAACATATTAACAATGAGATCTGAAACCTCAACTAGACACTTGACCAAGGGGGCTTAATAGATACCTACAGAACACTCACCCAACAACCACAGAATATGCATTCTTTTCATCACAATATGGAACATACTCCAAGCTCAATCACAACCTCGGCCATAAATCATGTATAAACAAGTTTCATAAGATCAAATACTGCCATACACCTCCTCAGACCACAGCGGAATAAAAATAAATATCAACACCAACAAAAATTTCCCAAAACCTACAAAGATGTGGACACTAAACAGCATGATGCCAAATGACTCCTGGGTCAACACAGCACTCAAAACAGAAACTAAAAGATTCCTGGACAAATGAAAACAAACAAACAAAAAAACATTTTATGAAAACTTCTGGGATGCCATGAAAGCAATTCTAAGAGGGGAATTTATATATCTATGAATACAATCAATAAAATAAAAAGAGAACAAGTTAACAGCATAACAAATCACCTAAGGAAGTTAGGAAGGCCAGGCCACTAAACTCTAACTTTAACAGAAGAATTCAGATCACCAAAGTAAAAGCCCCAATACTGGACAGAAAAGACTAAAACATCATAGAAAAGAATCCAAAAACAAAAGGCCAATTCTTTAAAAGGATAAACAAGATTGAGGACCCCTAGCCAGAATGACCAAGAAAAAGAGAGGAAAATTTCAAATAAACACAATCAGAATAGCAAAAGATCAAATGACAACTGACCCTGAAGAAATACAAAAGTTTATCGGAGATCACTATGCATAACTGTATGGAAACTAACTTGATAACCTAAGTGAAATGGAGGACTTTCTGACAACAACAATCTCCCAAGTTTGAAACAAGAAGACATTGAGACCCTAAACAGACCAATAATAATCCAGGAAATTGAGCCCATCATAAGAAAACTAGCTATAAAAAAAAATACCCTGGACCAGATGGCTTTCCAGTGTTTCCAGTGGACTATTACAAAACATAAAAGGAGGAGCTGATACCAACTGTATTGAAAGTATTCCAGGCAATTGAGAAAGAAGGAACTCTCCCCAAATCATTTTATGAAGCTAACATCACACCGATACCCAAACCAGGTAATGATCCCTCCCCCCAAAAGAACTACAAACTGATATCCAATGAACATAGGTGCAAAAATTCTCAACTAGATACTAGCAAACCTGATCCAATGATAAATCTCAAATATCACCTACCTGACCAAGTTAGGCTTCATCCCTGAGATGCAGGGTTGGTTGAACATCCAAAAGACCATAAATGTAATTCCATTCATCAACAGATGTAAAAAGAAAAACAACAAGATTATATAATAATATGCAGAAAAAAGTTTTTGATAAAGTCTAGTATCCCTTCTTGATAAAAAACCTTTGAACCCATAGGCATAGAAGGAACATACCTCAAAATAGTAAGCAAATTGACGATAAACCCACAACCAGCATATTGCTAAACAGACAGAAAATGGAAGCATTTCCCCTGAAAATTGAAACAAGACAAGGCTGCCCACTCTTACCCCTTCTGTTCAACATTGTGTTGGAAGTCCTAGCTAGAGCAATTAGGCAATAGAAGAAAATCAGGGGTATCTAAATAGGAAAAGAGGAAGCTAAGTTATCCCTATTTGCTGACGGTATGATTCTATACCTCAAAGCCCCAAAGGAATCTGTCAAAAACCTGCTTTCACTGATAAAGAACTTTGGCATAGTCTTGGGGTATATCATAAATGTGCAAGAGACAGTCACATTCTTATACACCAACAATAAACATGGAAAGAACCAAAGAAAAAGCACTATCACATTCACAATAACCACAAAAAAAAGAAAGAAAAAAGAAAAAAGAAATGATGCTGCATCTGCCTAACAAGAGAAGTGGAGGACTTTTACAATGAAAACTACAAAACACCACTCAAAGTGATTCAAGAAGACACAAAACATATGGAAAAATATTTTAGGCTCATGTATACAAAAAATCAACCTTGTTCAGTTTTTCATCCTACCAAAAGCAATCTACAAATTCAATGCAATACCCATTAAATTATCAACATCATTCTTCTCAGACCTGGTAACAACACAGAAATTCATATGGAAACATAAACAACCATGAATAGCTCAAAGAATCCTCAGGGGAAAAAAAGTGGGGGGTATAACATTTTCAGACTTTAAACTTTACTATAAGGCTACAATAATAAAAACAGCCTGATATTGGTACAAGAGCAGGTGTATAGATCAATGAAACAGGATAGAGATTCCAGAAGCAAAACCTCAGTTTCTCAACCAACTCTTCTTCAACAAGGCCTCCACCAACAACTACTGGGGACAGGAGAACCTATTAAGTAAATGGTGGTGGGAAAATGGGCTGACACATGCAGAAGATTGAAACAAGACCCCTACCTATCACCATACATAAAAATCAACTCTAAATGGATTAAAGTCCTAAATTTAAACCCCAAATTATAAGAAACTTAGAAAACGCAGGAGATATCCTTATGGGAATTGGAGAAGGCAACCAATTCCTGATCAAAACCCCAGATGACCATTCCATAAGAGATATGATAGACAAGTGGGACCTCATTAAAGTGAAAAACTTCTGCAAAGCAAAAGAAACCATCAAGGCAGCATGGAGACAGCCTACAGAATGGGAAAAAATATTTGCCAATTGTATTTCTGAGAAAGGCCTAACATCTAGGATCTATAAGAAGCACAAATGTGCCAAAAGAAAAAAAAGTCCCATTGAAAAGTGGGCAAAATGCATGTATAGACACTACTCAAAAGGAGACATATGACAGCCAACAGAAACAAGAAAAAGTGCTCAGCCTCACTAATCATCAGAGAAATGCAAATTAAAACCATATTGAGATATCACTTAATCCCAGTAAGAGTGGCCATTATTAATAAAACAAAAAAACAACAACAGATGCTGGCAAGGGTGCAGAGAAAAGGGAATACTTCTATATTTCTGTTGGAAATGCAAACTAGTTCAACCTGTATGGAAAACAGTGTGGCAATTTCTAAACTAGAAATTAACCTTCCATGTGACCCTGCAATCCCCCTTCTGGGAATATACCCAGAGGAAATCAAATCATTCTTCCAAAAAGATCCTGCACATACATGTTTTTGCAGCACTATTCACAACAGCAAAAATATGGAACCATTCGAGCTGCCTATCATAACTGAACTAGATAAAAAAATTTGTTACATATACCCAAAGGACTATAACACAGATATAAAGAAGGACAAACATATAGACTTTGTGGCAGCTTGGCTTGATTAAGAGTCTGTAATACTCAGTTATCTATCACAGAAACAAAGAACTGAGTGTCACATGTTCTCACTCATAAGCTGACCCTGAACATATACCATAATACCATAAGAAAGGGATTGGCAGTAGTGGAACACTGCAGAGGAGGGAAGGGGTCACATAGCATCAATAAGAGTACCTGATCTCAAACCAAGTAAAGTGGGGAACAAAAGGAAGCCCAAACGTTACCTGTACAATGGCCACTTGTATAACTACTCCTGAATTGTACCCCATATCTTAAAGAAAAAAGAGCAAGAAGAAAAAGATCAAATTTGGTTTAAATATATGTAGGGTATCTACTTGTTTTAAAGTAACATATTTTAAATATGTAATGAATTTGAAAACTATTAATATAGTATACATATGTATCTTTACTAACAGTGAGACTATAAACTCCGTGTTTTTATAATTTATAATATATCTCAATTAACATTTGACCCATTTCAAGTGATGAATAGCTACAAATTATTTTTTCTACATATTAATCATTGTGGAGACTGTTTTGTTGCAATAGAAAGTGTGAGTTCTCAGATCAGTCATTGAATGCTCTTGGGGAAGTGACAATTCTCACGTTAGAGAGGAGGAGATAAATTGCAAAATAGCTTTACTATTTTTCACCAGCACAAAAGGGCAGATAGTAGGGTAGCATGATGAAAGAATTTCAGTAATTATCACCAGTCTTGGGTTTTTCTCAGGCCTATAAAATAAATAAAGGGTCATGAAGTTGTTCAGGCAATAAAAGAACACAAAGCAACCTACCAGCAGAAGGATACGGTGGGTGGCTTTGTTTTCGGGAGATGGCTGGAAAGAGAGGCTGGGGCTGTGCAGATGCTGGGCTCTCTTGTGGTGTCTGTAGAGGAGACTCACCATATAGATGCTAGTCCAGACCATGAGGACCACAAACAGCAGATCTCGAATCATTATGACACTTATAAATACCTCTGGAGGGAGATGTCCATCCTTATTTTGGCAATAGGCTTGAGAATACCCAGCACCAACAACAGTAATATTGGTTCTGACTACTGAAGTTTTAATAATATGGATATAAACCAGCATGTTGATGATACAGAAGAAAAGGAAAGAGGGGTTAATGTATGTAGAGAGTTTAGGTTTAAACCTTGCCCACTTAGAATTATTGGGGCTGATGGTGATGGCTTGAAATGTACTCAGGTGAGAGGTAGTGCAGATGGAAAGACCCCTGGTAACTCTGTATGTATACAAAACTGCTTTACAACCGACATCATTCAGAAAATGTTTCACTCCAAAGGATGACATGATACTTGTTGTCAATGTGAACATGATGGTCAAAGCATTGACCAATGACAGTTGCATATAAATCACATTTATGTGCTTTCTCAAGTGTGATTGAATGACAAAAAGGTACATGTAAAACACAAAAAGCAATGAGTTCCCTGTGAAACCAATACACATTTGAGATATGAGGACAAACTGAAAAATTGTGTCACTAAGAAACATGGTCTTAATGATGTTGTTGATGTTTTAATTAAGTAGGTCAATGTCAATAAAAATAAATAGATTACATTATAAAATTAAATACAATGGAGGCTATTAAAGAAAGGAATGGCCAACAGTTTGGTAGGAAGGAAGGGTACTGAAATGTCCAAATCCTCTGTATTTCAGGTCCAGATGTGAGGATTTCCAGAATTGACTTGCAAGCATTCTTGAGAACGTTAGAGTACAAAAACAGGTGTTATGAAGAAGGTGGCATTTAGATGGTCACAGCAATCATTACAGTGTGTTATCAAGGAGGACTTGTTGGCCTGTATGAAAGACAAAGTTGAATTTTAATTCATTTTTTTCTTCAGAGTATCAGCCTACATTTTATCTCTATCCTATGTTTCAATAATTTAACCTCTGTATGGAACATTATACTTTCACTAATGAATAGCACATGTATTTGAACTTCATTTTTTAGTTTTCACTGCAGATACAATTCTTTCAAGACAATGGCCATTGAAAACACATCTAATATAGAGTTTTGCAATAGAGCCTTTCTGACTCCCTGCACACCTCCCCATGGGTAACTGGCAGAGTTCACAGACATTTGTGGCTTTCTCAATTCGGTGCAGAGCTACTGACCTGCAGTGTGTAGAGGCCAAGGATGCTGCAAAATGTTGGCACAAGCACACAAAAGCCACATACAACACACACACACACACACACACACACACACACACACATCCCAATTATTTTTCTGGACCCGAGTGGCACTCATACCATAGTGGATAAATCCAATTCTACAAATTGTCCATATATCTTGCTAAATGGTGTATATGTCAAATTCACAATTTGCTTTTTTTGATCATTTGTTATGAAAACAACTGATGAGATGCAAAAACATAATCATAATGTTAAACATTCTTTAAAATAGTAATGATATAATATTTTTTAAGTTTGACATTTAAGCACAAAAGTTAGCACTGCGTTTATATTTTTTGGATTGGGGAGTTGTTTACTATATATTTCTCAGAGACTCATTCTTCCTCTCATTAAGTTATTTCCATCATCTAAAACTTAATTCTTCTTCCAAAAATAGACATCTGTTGAATTCTCCATGTCTCCTTCTTTCTACTGACAAAAATCCCTGAAAGCATCCTATGTTTACAAAGGTATATTCTCTCTGTTCCACACAACCCTCTACTCTGACATCCATCTCTACTATAGCAATGATATTCTTATTATCCTGTGAGGAAAAAATATCCAAAGTGTTTTGAACAGTAGAAATGTGAGACTAACATTTCTCTAGCATCTCAGTTTGTTTTTTCTAGCAACTTTTTATTTTAGCATCTACTAGTTCAAATTGGTTTCAATTGTAATACTTGATAAGGATTGACCATACTCTTGTTTTAGAAAATTCATTTTATGTTACTATGTGTTATTGTAGGTGCTGCATAGAGAAAAATCACTGAGAGAAAAAAAGAAAGCACACTATAGTACTGCAAAAGATTAGCTTCATGAGGCTTCTGGCATACTAGACCTGCTGGAGACACTGACTCTACAAATACACCAAATAATTACTCAACCAGCAGTTTTGGGAAAGCCAATGTACACAGATCCTTTATAACCAAGGTTCTCATTCAGAACCTTTACGTTAGAAAGCACTTGGAGTCAAAGCTAGATGAACATAAACTATACACATAAAAGCCACATCCCTAATTGAAGGGAAAGATTTATAAAAACAAATATAACAATCATAACAAGAAATACTCTAAGTGAGAAGGAATCAGAAAAATAATACTAGCAATAGAAAAAAGTTGAAAAAAAGAGCAATGATTTTTAACCAAAATGAAATCTTTGAAATTCCAGTGAAATAATTCAAAAGGTTGATTATAATATTGCTCAATAAGATCCAAGAGAAAGTTGAAAATGGAATAAAAGAAAAACAACAACAACAACAACAACAACAACTATTCAGGACACAAATGATAAATTACCCAGAGATAGCTACTTCTAAAAATATCTGAACTTCTGGAAATAAAAGACTCATATAGAGAAGTACAAAATGCAGTAGAAAGTTAAAAAAAATTTTTATTATAAAGATGTGGGGTACATTTCAGGATTAGGTATATAAACATTGATCATGCAAGCACCCTCGTTGAAGAGGTATGTCCCTCCCTCCCCTATATACTAGACCATGTAGAAAAAAGGCTTTCAGAACCTAAAACAAGGTTTTCAAGTTAACCTATTCAAAAAAAATCAAGAGAACTGAACATAGTCTCCAAGAAACGTGGAGTTATCTAAAACATCCATACCTAAGAATCATAGGTGCTTTGGAGGAGGAAGAAAAAAACATCTGGTTTGGAAAATCTAATTGAGGGAAAAACCGAGAAAAAATTTCCCCACCTTGTCAGAGACTTAGATATTCAGATTAAAATAGCAAAAGAACTCCTGAAAGATTCATTGCGAAAAGATCATCCCAAGGCATAAAGTCATTAGGTTATCCAAAGTCAATGTTAAGGAAAGGGTTCTAAGAGCAGTGAGACAAAAGCATCAAGTAACAGATGAAGGCAAACCTACAAGATGAAAGGCAGACATCTCAACAGAAACCTGACAACCTTGAAGGGGTTGGGTCCCTACTTTTAACAGAACTGAAACAGAATAACTGTCAGCCAAGAATTTTGTGTTTAGCAAAAGTAAATTTCATAATTGAGAATAAATGAAATCTCTTTCAGGTAAGAAAATGATTAGGAAATTTTCCACCAAAATTTACCAAAAATGTTCAAAGTTCCAAACAATAAAACAAAAGATCAAAATGTATCAGTAGAAAAACACTGAAAATTCTAAAGCTCACAAGGTTTATAAAACACCCACTCAATGGAGAAAACAAAACAACCAGCTAACAACCAAAATGATGAGTGGAACAGTACATCACATATCACCACTAACTTTAAATGTCAAAGATCTAAATTCTTCAGCTGAAAGTGATGTTTTGGAAGAATGGCTAAAGAAACACAATCCACAAAAATCATGTTTCAACATGTGTCATCAAAACAATTTAGATATATGATAAATTGGTTTATAATAGTTAATGCAATATATAGTCACCTTATTTAGCAATACTGCATTGCATAGTTGAAATCCAGTAACAAAGTAAATCTTAAGTTCTCAACACCCCCCCCCACAAAGGTAACTATGTGGGGTGAGAGATAAACTAACTTGATTGTGGAGATTATTTCTCATTGGATACTAAAGTCTCATGTTGTACACTTGAAATAATAGGTTTTAATGTATCAATAACAATACATTAAAATTAAAAAATATTTCAATAAGAAATTGGACATAGGGCATTATGCAAAAAGCAGAGAATGCAAGACTTATAAACACCATATAAGAAGTATATGCTGTTTAGTAGTTTCACATTTTAAACACAAAGACACGAATAGGTCTAAAGTTATAGGATGTACATAGCTATATTGTGCAAATACTAATCAAAAGAAAGTTGGAGTGACAAGGTGGATAACTGAGAAACTAGACTTCACTACAATTTTGAGAGTTTATATAATACACGTTTATATAACAATATATAGAAACATTCAAAATAATGAAGAGAAGTTGAGAATTTTTTACAAATCAATCAAAAGAAAGCTGGTTCACATTCTATAATATCAAAGAAAACAACTTTAGGGGAACAGAACTTCTGGATGTAAACAAGGATATTTCAATAGCAATAAACTTTTGATATTTTAATAGACAAACACCCAAAACTTCAATATATATATATTCTAAAAACATAGAATTATTTAAAAAATAGGAAAATCTATCACTGTAGTGAGACAGAGTAACCAAAATCTTTTAGTAACTAACAAAATCAGCAGACAAAATGTCAGCTGGTATATAAAAATTTTGATCAATTCATACACTTGAGCTACAAAAAACAGTCACCATAAAGTAGTCATCATCTTTCTCAAGCACATACAAATCAAGTTGCAAAGCTGACATGCAACAGACATTGATGTGTCAACATATTTTTAAACTTCAGTTTAAGAAATACAAATACCACTAGTTTTAAATAAAATAATAAGTAATTAAGAAAAAAACTTATTTCTCAATATTTGTAAAAGTATAGCACTTTAAAGGAAAAACAATATTAGGAAAATGCAGTATGGAATTTATATTATGGAAATAAATGTGAAAAGTAGATAAGAACCTTTGAAAAAACAACAATATTGGAAAAGTACGGCAAAGTGAATCCTAAACAAGTAGGGTAGGGAATTGATATAGGTATAAGCAGAATTACATGAAATAACCCAAAATGAATAGAAAAAACAGTTAAAAGTCAGCTCTTTGCACAGAAGCATAAAATTAACAAACCTCTAGGAGGATAACACTCTTCAGTAGGGATTCACAAAGACTGTCAGGATTAAAATGTGAAAGAGATGGCAATGAATAAGCTGAAAATATATTTTAAAAGATGACACTGTGTCCATAAATTTGGAAGTTTAGAAGATATTAGGACATTTAAGAAGACTTAACTTACCATGAAAAATATTAGAATTGTAGAAAGTCATAAATGTGCAACACTCCATAGGAAATTCCAAAGAATACTTCCAGAGTGAAGTATGCCATATATACTGCATATGAAAAATATTGGAAAACTTTCTAAGATATCGAAAAGAGCACTCTATTAATCACATTATAAGGTTAGCACAAGCTTGGTAGCAAAATGTAGTAAAGATTGTATGAAAAGTCCACCAAAAAGATTATGTACTTTATAAGTCAATTGAAAAGCAATACAAACAAAATTATTATAGGGTGTATTCCTCAGTATGTAAAGATTCTCAAAACAAGCAAGATAATTATTTAAATGTGCAAAGTAAATTCAACGTTATACACTTCACCTGCATGATTAACCATAATAATGGATTAAATGAGAAAAAGTATATACAACTTCAATATATTTACCTTATTAGATATATATTTAACTGATACATATTAATAAAAGATGCTAAATTATAATCGAAATAAAAGATTGAAGAAGTAGCCAGGCTCAGTGGCTTAGCCTGTAATTCCGGGCTTTGGGAGGCTGAGGTGAGTGGATTGCCTGAGCCTGCGGGTTCCCCATTCTATGCTTACTTAAAGTCTCCCATTTTTGTCAGATGTCAATATTCCCATATATTTACCTGAATATTGAAAAGATGTTTTTACCTCCCTCTAGTTCCCAAGGAAGTATTGTTACAGAATCCTTTCTAAAGGCAGTGAGCTTTCCTATGTCAGTGCAGCATCTCGGAAAGACTAGTTCTGACCAGCAGTGACTATATATAAGGGACGAGTGGCAGGACTTCTCCTCCCAATGGACATCAAACACCTTGTCCACTGCTGCCTCAAGGACCTTGTTTGTTGTTCATCATTTTTATACACCCAAAGGAGCAACAAATCTCTCTCCCAGAAGCAAAATGTTTCCCCTGGTAAATGTATTATGTTCATTAACCCTGATTGCGAAGTTCCTGTTAGAGGATGTTATGTTTTCCCAAGTTGAAATATATCAGAAAGTAAACTTCAGGTTCTAGAAAGTCATTAAAAGTTAGTTTTCAAACTGGGCAGCCGGGCTCGGTGGCTCAGCCTGTAATCCCGTGCCTTGGGAGGCTGAGGTGAGTGGATTGCCTGAGCCCGCGGATTCGAGACCCGCTTGGGCAACTTGGCGAGACCTCATCTCTACAATAAATCAAAAAATCAGCCGGGCGTGGTAGCGCGCCTGTAATTCCAGCTACTCGGAAGGCTGAGGCGGAAGGATCGCTGGAGCCCGGCAGGTGGAGGCTGCGGTGACTGGGAGCGGCCACTGCACTCCAGTCTGGGCAACAGAGTGAGACTCCAACTCAAAAAAAAAAAAGTTACTTTTCACTCAGCTGGTGAAAGTCACCAAGGGTGATGTAATCTACTACTGGGCAGGACTTAGAGAATACGCTCAGTTTTCCACTGGAGCCTGTTGTGCCTCCTGCTTTTACAGTGTTTTGACTTCCTTCATGTTCTGTAAAGCACAAGCACAATGCAGGACATCACTGTAACTGAACCATCACATGCACCATTCAGGATTGTAGTTTGCATGATTTGCTATGAAATGTTTTTATTTTAAAATTGCTTAGTATAATATTAGTATTACAATGGATCCAAAATTTTGCTGTTAAATGTATACTAACAATATTTGATGCGATGTAAACATGATAAAAAGAACGTATACTCATACACCACACAGGTATTAATAGAATATCATTCATAGCTCTGAATTCATAAAACTTATACTTCTCTTTAAAATTTTGCTTTACAATTTTTATTTTAAAATTGTGGGGTACAATTCAGGGTTAGGTATACAAATATTCATTGTGCAGGTACCGTTGTTGATGAGGTGTACCCCCTTCCCCAGGCAGATTCCCACTACTGCCAACCCCACCTCCCCTCCCCCAAACACCCATGCAGTTTCCCACTACTGTTAATCCTTTTCTTATAGTACTACAATAGTTGTTCAAGGTCCCCTTATGAGTGAGAACATGTGATACTCACTTTTTTGTTTCTGTGAAAGATCACTCAGTATGATAGATTCTAAGTTCATTCAGGTTGCCGCAAAGTTCATGATTTTGTTCTTTATTGCTGCGTAATATTACATTGTGTATAGGTACCACATTTTAAAAATTTAGTCCTCTTTTGATGGACAGCATGGTTGGTTCCATGTTCTTACTATTGTGAACAATGCTGCGATAAACATACCTGTGCAGGTATCTTTTTTATAGAGTGATTTGAGTTCTTCTGGGTATATTCTCAGTAGGGGAATTCATAAAATTCATAAAACCTATACTTCTAAAATTAATATATTTCTCCCTTTACCTAAGGGTTAAACATTCATGAATGTTTTATATATTATCCTTTCCACATATGTTTAAAATCTGTGTAGGAATTAATTGTTAAAGTATATTTTAGTTTTTATGAATTTTCCATTGTATGAATGGCATATATTTTATGAATTCATTTTAAACCATTTTTTGTTTCACAAGCATTTAAAACTTTTTTTTCACAAATTAACTGTAAGAGCTTAATTTGGAAGCTGCAGTTATTTTCACTGCTGTATTATATTTCACTTTATGAATATATTATGCAATTTTATTCATTTTTGAATGATAATAGTTGGGCTATTTCTATTTATTTTCTCTGTTCTGAGGTTCTACAATGAAGCGTTCTCTGTGTACATTGAAGAGTTTGTCACGTTTTGGTCTCGTGTAAAAAAAGTGAAGAATTACCATTGTTAAAATATATGCATCTTTAGTTTCAGTATAATCTGGAAAATTATTTCCAAGAGAATATTTACATTATCAACACTGTTTTGCATTTTTATAATTATTTACATATTTTTTAGATTAAAAGGGCACTTGTGTAGGTCTAGCTTCGGCTTCCATTGAGCTCATACCAAGTAGTGAACATGTTACCTAATAGGTAGATTTTTAAATTGCTGCCTCCTTATCCCCATTTTAGGATGACCCGAGTGTCTGTAGTTTAAACAGTTGTGTCCATGTGTATTCAGTGTTTAGCTTCTGCTTATTAGGAATAAAATGTGGTATTCAGTTTTCTGTTTCTGTGATAATTAACTGAGGTTGATGGTCTCTAGCTGCATTCATGTTGCTGCAAAGAGCATGATTTTATTTTATGGTTGTGTGGTATTACAAGAATATATGTTCCATACTTTCTTTTTCCAGTCCAGCATTGATGGCCACCTAGGTTGCATTCTTTTGTTATTGTGGTTAGTACTGCAGAAAGCATGTGCATGGGGGTGTCTTTTTGGTAGATCGACTTGTGCTTCTTGGGGTATATACCCAGTAGTGGGATTTCTGGGGAGAATGGTAAATCTATTTTGAGTTATTAGAGAAATCTCCAAACTGTTTTCCACAGTGGTTGAACTAGCTTGCTTTTTTCCCGAATAGTGAAGCAACACTCCTCTTTCTCCACATCCTTATTAACATCTGCTGTTTTTTGACTTTTTGATAGAAATGATCCAAAATGGTGTAAGATGGTCTCTTATTGTGGTTTTGATTTGCATTACTCTGAAGATCAGTGATGCTGAAAATTTTCTTTTATATATTTGTTGGCTGCTTATATGTTTTCCCTTGGAAGTGCCTTTTTATGACCTTTGCTCAATTTTTATTGCAGTTATTAGTTTTTATTCCTGTTGATTTGTTTGAGTTCTTTGTAGATTCTAGATATTAGTTCTGTGTTGGATGTATAGTTTACAAATATTTTCTTCCATTCTGCAAGTTGTCTGTTAACTCAATTGATGGTTTAGTTTGCTCTGCTGAAGGTCTTGAGTTTGGCTAAGTCCCACTTATCAATTATAGGTTTTGCTGCTTTTGTTTTTGAGGTTTTTGGTTATAAATTTATTGCATAGGTTGATGCCTACAAGAATGCTTCCTGGTATATATTCCAGAATTTTCTATAGTTTGAGTTTTTTTAAGCCATCAATTTATCTTCAGTTAATTTTACAAACAATATTTTAGTATTTTTTGCATTCCACATGGTCATCAATATAAAATATTGAAAAATTTGGGTTTGATAAATTGAGGAATATAAAATGAGACTCTAATATATTGAGATTGAAAGTCTGATTCTCATTTGTCTGGATGAAGATGGCAACAGATTCAGTCAGACTATGTGAGTCCCACTATGAGTGAGTGTATGAACAATTCTGCAAAAGTGGGGGTGTGAGTGGCTGACTGAGTGGGGCTCAGGAGCAAGTAGCCAGGGCTCTCCTGGTGAAGCAGCTGGTGCTGCAGGAGCTCTGCTTGGATCCTAGTACTTCCTGGGGTGTAGAAGTCAATAACCATTTTTAAAAATATCAACAAAGCCCTTCTCAGGAAGAAGCTGTCAGGAGTGACTGCCAGCTCCAGACTCTGTCTCACCTCCATAGCACCTGACCAAACACTGGCAACAAGGGCTACAGAGGGAGCACAGTGAGGGATACACAGGCAGAGCCCTGGTGGAGAGAAGACAAAACAGGCACCCTGCCACCATCTTAAAAAGTGGAGAGGGGAGTGCTCCACGCTGCTCACTATGGCGTGACAGACACCATATCTGAGACCAGTGTGTTAACTACTCAGGCGTTGATTGTGACCTGAGGGAATATCCCAAAAGCACAAACTTCTGAGAGACAGGAGGCATGCTGAGTCTCAGGCACTTCATCCTCTACCCTGATTCAGCTGTAGGACAAAGGGTGTGACCCAAAAAAGATGAAGAAAACACCTGAAGAGATCAGTATTTCTGAAACCTAGCTCTCCATCCTCCACCTTATTCAACTCTCAAAACTACAGGAGACAGCAAAGCTTCCCCACCACAGCCCTGTTCTAAACAGAACAAATCCAGAGCCCTAATCAGGGAAGAATAGAGGGTTCGGCAACCATCAGAAGTGAAGGCCTCTCCCACTGCCATGGTATAATAGAACTAAAGAGAAAAGAAAGAGATCTGCCACAACTGAGGAAAAAAACCAGTGAAAGAACACATGTAATTCCCAGTGTAACAAAGAGAAAACATATGAAAAATCAGACCTCAGAGCTCAAACAATGGAATTCACCAACGACTACCACAGAACACAATGAGAATTAAAGAAAGGATGGAAAACATGAAGAAGACTTGATGCAACACTGAAAGAATTTGTAACAAAGATTTAGGCCATAAAAACTTACTCCAGGAAATAAATAACAAGATGACAAACATGGAAAGCAGAATTTATCAAGCAGAAGAGGAATCTCAGAATCTGAAGACCAAAACATGGAATTAATCTGATCTGTAAAATACAGAAAGAAAACTCTGAAAGAAAGACAAAAGCCTCCAAAAGATGTGAGATTATTTCAGGAGGTTGAACCTACACCTGATTGGTATCCCAGTAGAAAGGGGAATGAAGAGCATTTTTGACAAGTATTCCAGGAGATTATTCAAGAAAACATTCCCCAACTCACCAGAGATGTGACCATCCATACACAAGAGATACAGGAAACTCCCACAAGACAACAAATGAGAAGAACAACCCCTAGAAACATAATAATTTGCCCGCACAAAGTAGGTTCAAAAGAAAAAATCCTAAAGGTAGCAAGGGAAAAAGTTCAGACTACCTACTGGGGAAGACCTATCAGAATAGTGGCAGACCTATCAGCAGAAATGCTATACACTAGAAGGGACTGGAGCCCAAATTTCAAAGTCCTCAAAAGGAAACAATTTCAACCAAGAATTTTCTACCCTGCCCAAGCTCAGCATCATCAGCAATGGAGAATTAAAATCCTTTCCAGAAATCCAGTCTCTAAGGGATTATGCAGCATCTGGACCAGCTCTACAGGAGATGCGTAAAAGGTATCAAGCACAGAATAAAGAAAAATAAGGATGACCACGCACTTCCCAAAAGAACAGGAGAAAACAGAATCAACAGAGAAAACATCATGATTGTGAACTTAAAAAAACCCACATATATCAATCTAAATGTAAAAAGAAAACAAAGAAAAAAACATAATAAGAACCTCAAGATGGTCAGCCAACAGTCACATGAGAAAGTTCTCAGCCTCACTCATCATCATAGAAATGCAAATAAAAACCACCTTGAGATACCACCTAGTCCCTGTAAGAATGGCCATCATTAATAGAACAAACAACAGATGCTGGAAAGGATGTGGAGAAAAAGGAACACTTCTACATTCCTTTTAGGAGTGCAAACTAGTGCAGCCTCTTTGGAAGACAGTGTGGTGATTTCTGAAGGAACTAGAAATTGACCTTCCATATAACCCAGCAGTTCCCCTATTGGGAATATACCCATAGAAACTCAAATCATTCTACAAAAAAAAAAAAAATACCTGCAATGTATGTTTGTTGCAGCTCTATTCACAATAGCAAAATCATGGAACCAAACATGTTACCCATCAAAGCTGGACTGGATAAAGATGGGGATAAATATTCACATTTCAATAATCAGCCTGAACATGAATGGACTAAATGCATCTCTGAAAAGACACAGAATGGCAAAGTGGATTTTTAAAAAATGACCCAGTAATGTGATGCATCCAGGAAACTCATTTCACCACAAGGGTCAGACACAGACTCAAAGTTAAAGGATGGAAAACGAATTTCCAGGCGAATGGATAACAAAAGAAGGCAGGTATCTCAATCTTAATATCAGACAAAACAAACTTTAAGCTATCAAAAATTAAAAAGTTTCAATCCATCAACAAGAAATATTCATCTTATACATATATGCACCCAACACAGGAGCATCAGTGTTTATAAGGCAACTATTAAATAAACTAAAAAAAGATATAGACTCTAGCACTATTATACCTAGGACTTAAATACCCCACTAATGACCCTAGATAGATCATTGAGGGAAAAACCAACAACGAAATCTGGAGTCTCAACTTTGACCTAATGGACTTAATAGATACCTATAGAATACTCCACCCAACAACCACAGAATATATAATCTACTCATCACCACATGTAACGTACTCCAAGATTGATCATATCCTCAGCCATACATCAAGCATAAACAAATTTCATAAGATTGAAATACTGCCATGCACCCTCTCAGACCACAGTGGGATAAAAATAAATATCAACATCAATAAAATTTCCCCCAAACTCACAAAGACATGGACATTAAACAGCATGATGTTGAATGACTACTGGGTCAACACAGAAATCAAAACAGAAATTAAAAGATTCCTGGAAACAAATGGAAATGAAGAAACATCTTACCAACACCACTGGGATGCTGTGAAAGAAGTTCTAAGAGGGGAATTAATATCTCTATAAACACACATTAGGACAATGGAAAGATCACCAGTTAACAGCTCAATAAATCACCTAAGGGAGCTGGAAAGACAAGACCACCAAAATCCTCATTTCAGCAGAAGAATCCAGATCACCAAAGTAAAAGCCCAAATATGGGACATAAAAGAAAAAAAGTCATAGAAAAAAATAATCAAGACAAAAGCAGGTTCTTTGAAAAGATATACCAGATCGATGGATCCTGACCCAAAATGACCAACAAAAAGAGAGAAAAAGCCCAAATAAACACAATCAGAAATGCAAAAGATCAAATCACAACTGATGCTGAGAAATATAAAAGATCATCAGCGTTCACTATGTACACATGTATGGAAACAAACTTGATAACCTAAATGAAATGGAGGACTTTCTGACATCACACAACCTCTCAAAGTTGAAACAAGAAGACACTGAGACAATAAATAAACCAATAACAACCTAGGAAATTTACTTCATCATAAGAAAACCACCCCAAAAAAGAAAAAAAGCCCTGGTTCAGAAGGCTTTGCAGCAGATTTCTACAAAACATACAATAAGGAGCTGATACCAATCCCACTGTAAGTATTCTAAGGGATGGAGAAAGACAGAATTCTCCCCAAATCATTTTATGAAGCTAACATCACATTGATATCCAAACTGGGTAAAGATCATAGATGCAAACATTTTCAACAAGATTCTAGCAAGTTGGATCCAACAACACATCTCAAAAATCATCCACCATGATAAGTAGGCTTCATCCCCAGGATCCAGGGTTGGTTCAACATCCACAAGACCATAAATGAAATTATATACATCAACAGTTGTAAAAATAAGAATCACATGATTATATTATTAGATGTGGAAAAAGCTTTTGATAAAGTCCAACATCCCTTCTTGATAAAAACTGTTGAACATCTAGGCATAGAAGGAACATATCTCAAAACAGTAAGCACCATGTATGATAAACCCACAGCCATAATATTGCTAAATGAACAGAAACTGGAAGCTCTCTCCTGAAAACCAGACAAGACAAGGCTGCCCAATCTCACCCTTCCTGTTCAACATTGTGTTGGAAAATCCTAGCTAGAGTAATTGGACAAGAGAAGGAAATCAGGGGTATCCAATTGAAAAAAGAGGAAGTGAGTTATTTCTCTTTGCTGATGACATGATCCTATACCTCAAAAATCCAAAACAATCTGTCAAAGACCTTCTTGTACTAATAAAGACTTTGGCAATGTCTCAGGGTACAAAATCAGTGTGCAAAAGAGAGTCTCATTCTTATACACCAACAACAAACAAGTAGAGAACCAAATAAAAGGCACAGTCCCATTCACAACAGCTACACAGACACACACACAAAATGAAATACCTTGGCATCTTCCTAATCAGAGAAATGAAAGATCTTTACAACAAAACACTGCTAAAAGAAATCCAGCAAGACATAAACAAATGGAAAAATATTCCCTGCTCATGGATAAGAAGAAACAACATTGTTAAGATATCCATCCTACCGAAAGCAATCTACAGATTCAATGCAATACCCATTAAATTACAAACATCATTCTTCTTAGATTTGGAGTGACAATACAGAAATTCATATGGAAACATAAACAATTATAAATAGCCAAAACAGTCCTCAGCAAAGAAACGAAGCAGGAGGTATCACACTTCTAGACTTTAAACTTTACGATAAGTCTACAATAATAAAAACAGCCTGGTATTGGTATAAGAACAGGCATATGGACCAATGGAACAGGACAGAGATTTCAGAAGCAAAACCTCAATTTCTCAACGAACTCATCTTTCACAAAGCCTCCACCCACAATCACTGGGGAGAGGATAACCTATTCCGCAAATGGTGCTGGGAAAATTGGCTGACCACATGCAGTAGATTGAAACAGGACGCCTACCTATCACTATATACACTATATACAAAAATCAACTCTAAATGGATCAAAGACCTAAGCATAAAAAACTCAATCTCTAAGAATCTTAGGAAACACAGGAGACACCCTTACAGAAATCAGAGTGGGCAACTCATTTTTGATCAAAACCCCTCGTGCCCATGCCATAAGAGATAAGATAGACAAGTGAGATCTAATCAAATTGAAAAGCTTTTGCAAAGCAAATAGACCCTCAAGAGAGCTGTGAGACAGCCCACAGAGTGGGAAAAATACTTGCCAACTGTTTATCCAACAAAGGCCTAACATCCAGGATCTACAAGAAACTAATATGTGCTGAAAGGAAAAGAATACAAACAGCCTCATTAAAAATTGGACAAAAACCATGAATAAACACTTCTCAAAAGATGATAAACAGGAAGCCAACAGACATATGACAAAGTGCTCAGCCTCACTAATCATTAGAGAAATGTAAATCAAAACCACATTGAGATATCACCTAAGTCTCAGTAAGAATGACCATTCTTAATAAAACAAACAACAACAGATGCTGGTGAGGGTGTGGAGAAAAGGGAATGCTTCTACATTGCGGGTGGAAATGCAACCTATTTCAACCTCTATGGAAAACAGTGTGGTAATTGCTAAAGGAATTAGAAATTGACTTTCCCTATGCTCCAGCAATCTCCCACTGGAAATGTACCAAGAGGAGCAAAAATCATTTTACAAAAGATACCTGCATGTGCATGTTTACTGCAGCTCTATTCATAATAGCAAGAACATGGAGCCAACTGTGCTATCCATCGAAACTGGACTGGACCAAAAAAATATGGCACACATACACGATGGAATATTACACAGACACAAAGAAAGAAAAATATATGGATTTGGATAGATGGATTTAGAGTCTATTTTACTCAGTGAGCTATCACAGAAACAAAGAACAGAGTACCATATATTCTCATTAATAAGTGGACCCTGAACATTTACCATAATACTATAAGAAAGGGACCGACAGTAGCAGGAGACTGCTGGGGTGGGTGTGGGGACACAACATCAATAAGTGTACCTGGTCTCAAACCAGGAAAGTGGCGACCAAAAGGAGGTCCAAACTTTACCTGTGCAATGTTCACTTGTATACCTAATCCTGAATTGTACCTCAAGTCGTTAAAATAAAATATATAAAAGAAGAAAAAAATTGCTCACAATATAAAGATTAAAATTGTTCCAAAATCTTACTGTTAAATGTGTCCTACCAATATATGATGGGATGTAAGAAAAATAAAAATAATATATACCCACACACAACAGAGTTATTAATAGGATGTCATCAAAAAATCTGAACACATAAAACCTATACTTCTGTACCTCCAAAATTAATCTATTTCTCCATTTCCCTAAAAGTTAAAAATTCATGAATGTTTTACATAATTTTCTTTCCATTTGTATTTAAAGTCTGGATAGGGTTTAAATTTTAAAAGTATATAACATTTACAGTTTTAGGAGTTTTTACAATGTATGAATGGCATATATCATATCACGTCTTATCAACTATTTTTGATTTTACCAAAGAGCTTAATTTGGAAGCTGCAGCTGTGTTAACAGCAGCATTGTACTTTATTTTATGACTATATTATACAATTTCACTCATTCGTTTTTAAATTATTAAAAATTGCTTAGTTTCTATTTATTTTCTGTAGAATGGCTTCTACAATAAGGAGATCTCTGTGTACAGTTTTTTTCATTTGGTCTAGGGTATAAAAGTGAAGAATTACTGTTGTTAAATATATGCATCTTTAATTTCAGTATAATCAGGAGAATTATTTCCAACAGAGTATTTACATTACAAACACTGTTTTATACTTTTATTATTATTTAATTTTTTTAGATTAATGGGTTACTTGTGTAGGTTTAGTTCTGGGCTTTTATTGAATTTGTCACATATAACATTTCTGCCTTCATTCTGTACTAGATGGCACCTGAATTCCAGGTTTGCCTAAGTTTTAGTGAGCAAATAGAGTGTTGTCCATCCTGTATGATGTCTGTCCCCTGGGAGAGATCATGGTAGTGTGTGAATAGGTTGACTAGGTGTTAGTACCCAGGGTGGTGCTGCTGAATAGCCACTCTGATTTGTTGTCTCCTTTGGCCCAGTTCAAAGCAGAGTTTCCAGTAGTCCTACCTCCTCCCTTTGTCTCTGGTTTTTCATGAATAGACATTTCTCAAAAGAGGACATATGAACAGCCAGCAGACACATGAAAAAATGCTCAGCCTCACTAATTATCAAATAAATTCAAACTAAAGCTACATTGAGATATTGAGATACCATCTAACTCCAGTCAGGATAGCCATTATTAACTCAACCCCCCCCAGAACAAAAAAACAGATGCTGGTGAGGATACAGAGAAAAAGGAACACTTCTACGTTGTTGGTGGGAATGTAAATTAATATAATCTCCCTGGAACACAGTGTGGCAATTTCTAAAAGATCAAAAATCTACCTTCTGTATGATCCAGCAATCTCCATTCTGAAATATTCCCAGAGGATCTCAAATCATTCTATAAAAACAGGAACCAAAAACCTGCTCATACATGTTTACTGCAGCAGTATTCACAATAGCAAAAACACGAAACCATCCGTGCTGCCCATTGAAAGTGGACTCGATTAAGAAAATGTGGTAATATGCATGATGGAACATTATGCAGTCATAAAGGAGGACAAAATTATGGACTTCACAGAAACAGTATCGATTTAGAGTCTATCATACTCGGTGATCTATTACAGAAACAAAGATCTGAGTACCACATGTTCTGATTCATAAGCAGATCTTGAATATTTATCATAATACTGCATGAAAGGGATTGATAGTAGCGGGCCACTGCCAGGGAGGGAGGGGGAGCACAAAACACCAATAAGGGTAACTGATCCCAAACCAGGCAAAGTGGGGGAACCAAAGGGAGGTCCAAATTTCACCTGCCTGATGACCACTTATGCACCTAATCCTGAATTGCACCCCACATCTTTAAAATAAAATTTTTTTTAAAAATAGGAAACTTAGAAGAAATGAATGAATCCTTGAACAAATATAACCCAACAATAGTGAACCAATAAAGAAATAGAACTCTGGGGGTGGATCAAGTTGTCCAACTAGCAGCAACTGGTGTACAACTCTCCCAAAGAGAGGAACCAAAAATAGAAAGTAAGTTGCTACACTCAAAGCAGGAGATGGAGGAATTTACCTCCAGGACAGGACAGGGAAGAGACAGGCACCACAGAAGGCAGATGGGTGTATCCAGACACCTGCTTAGGAGGGACCGGGTTCCAGAGGCAAGAGGGAGCTTCCCAACGTGGACAAGTGCTGAGTGACAGAACAAGAAAAACTCACAGGCCCAACTCCCCTGCTGCAGTCAAGAGGAAACCTCTGTGACCCACTCACACTGAGATACCACCCAAGTCTCTCAGACCCCCAAGCCCTGTGCGATCAGAGCCAGTTACAGACCCTAGGTCCCTCTGCTGAAGGACAGGTCCTTCTCCACTTCTTCTTTGGGTGCTCCCAGACTAGGGAGGGAGCAGCAAAAGAGAGAAATTAAGTGCTTCCACACAGGGGATCAAGGATTCCAAGAAACAGGAGCAGTGAGGATAAAGAACACCCTTTGCCTTCTCCCATCATGACACATTGAAGTAGGTCTTGATCGCAGGCTATGGGCTTAAAGACCTGCCACCCCCAGCCTTTTGAGAAGGCCAGTGACCGGCAGCTTAAAAACAGGCAATAAATCACTGAGGAGGTTTCCCATCACTGGCCAGGTTGTATGTGTGCTGAAGGTAGCCCTTTTCAGTACATTCTGTGCTGCCTAAATAGGTATGAGTAAAGAGTGACCAGAGCGCCCAGTGATCCCCGTTGTCCTGGCTTTGCCCCACAGTCATGGCACACCAGATCTGGGCATCAAAAGCTAGCATGTCCTTTGCATATAGCTTAAAGTGGCACATCCTTTCTCATCGCGGATGTGGCTGCTAGACTCACTAGGCAGGTCCTCTATTGCCATGTAAGATTGAGAGCCTGAATTACAACAATGAATGGAAAGGAGGCGGGGGAGAAGGTCTCAAAAGTGTAGAGGCCAGCAAAAAACAAACAAAGAAACAAACTAAAACCACTGGCAACACAAACATCAGAGTGGCGTGTTGACCCCACACAACTGCAGCAGTCCACAAGTAGTGGATCAATTACTGAACAAAATGATCATGACGACAGGCATAGTATCTAGAATATGGATGGCAAAGAAACTCATCAAGATCCAAGAGAGTGGCCTCCCAAATCAGAGGAGCCACAAAAACAGTTCAAGAATTGAAAGCTGAAATGGACGGTTTGAAAAAGAACCAAACTGAACTCTTGGAAATGAAGAACTTGTTTCAAGATTATCAAAACACAGCTTCAAGCCATAACAACAGGCTTGACCTGGCAGAGGAAAGAATTTCAAAAAACTTGACCAATCCCTAGAAGTATCCAGGTAGACAAAAATAAAGAACATCAAAAAATAAACAAAGCCTCTGAGAGGTATGGGATTATGTAAAGAGACCAAATCTACATTTGTTTGGCATTCCTAAGAGAAAAGGAGAAAATGGGAGCACTCTGGAGACAAGAGCTGCAGACATAATTCATGACATTTCCCCCCAGCTGGTAGAGGTGTCAATATGCAGATACAAGACATGCAAAAAACCTCTGCAAGATACTATATGAGACGACCGTCCCTGAGGCACATCGTTTTTAGATTATCAAAGATTAGTATAAATGAAAAAGTACTGGGTGTACCAAGAAAGTATACACATTTTAAGAGATATTATTATGTATTACCGTTTGAAGTTGAATTGCTTTATAGTAGCAATGCTTAGTATGACATTTGCTCAAAAGATGGCATTATTCAAATGAATGTTAGCATTGTCATGTGACAGGCAGGACAGTAAAAAAAAATAGCACAAGCAGTTCTCACTCAAAGCGAACCTTGAATAGGTATCATAATACTATAAGAAAAGGATTGACATTAGTGGGAAACTGTGGGGGTGGGGGGTGAGAAGGTGGGATTGACAGAAGTGGGAATCTGCCTGGAGAAGGGGGGACACACCTCATCAACAAGGGTACCTGCATAATGAATATTTGTATACTGAACCCTGAAATGTGACCCACATCTTTAAAATAAAAAATTAAAAAAAAATAGCACAAGTACAGTTATCACTAGAGGAGCACTAGACCCGTTTTAAATTGTATTTGAAAACTGAGAACATTGTGGAGCTACAATGTCAATGAAGGCTTGAGTATGCAACAGAACCTCCAAAGTGTCTAACAACTGCATGCATCCTAAGTAAGTTTGAGCAAGAACAACAAAAAAATCCAAAGGCCTCACACCAAAACAAGTCCTGCAGTACTTTGCCAGAATCAGAAGTTTCTGGATGCTGATGGTCACCACTCTGAGCACTTCTTGCAATTGCAGAAGTCATATGTGACTTGTATTCATCTTTTGTTTTCAGTATACATTGAGTATTACAATTTTAATACAGTTTTTTCATTTCTTAAAATGTGTATGCTTTTTTGGGCACCCTCTGTATTAAAAGCAGCTAGAGAGAGGTCAGAACATCTACCAAGGGAGACCCATTAGAACAACAGCAGCCCTCTCAGGAGAAACTTTCCAAGCCAGAAAAGAATAGGAGTCCATTTACGGTATTCTCAAATAAACAAAATGCCAGACATGAATCACCTTTCCTGGTGAAATTAGGTCCCTCTGAAACAAGTGAGCACTAAGGGAATTCATGGCCTTAAGACTGCCTGGGCAGCTTCCCTGCCAAACGCTTGAGAGGCAGACTGGAGTGGCTAGCTGGGCTCAGAGCAGAGCGGTGTCAGGATGGACGAGGATGTGCTGACCACCTTGAAGATTCTCATCATCGACGAGAGTGGAGTGGGCACATCCAGCCTGCTCTTGAGGTTCACAGATGATACTTTTGATCCAGAACTTGCAGCAACAATAGGTGTTGACTTTAAAGTGAAAACAATTTCCATGGATGGAAATAAGGCTAAACTTAAAATATGGGATACTGCTGGTCAAGGGAGACTTAGAACATTAACTCGCCGCTATTACAGAAGTGCACAGGGTGTTATATTACTTTATGGTGTTACAAGAAGAGACACCTTTGTTAAACTGGATAATTGGTTAAATGAATTGGAAACATACTGTGCAAGAAATGACATAGTTAATATGCTACTTGGAAATACAATTGATAAGGAAAATCGTGAATTTGATAGAAATAAAGGCCTGAAATTTGCAAGAAAGCATTCCATGTTCTTTGTAGAGGCTAGTGCAAAAACCTGTGATGGTGTACAATGTGCCTTTGAAGAACTTGTTGAAAAGATCATTCAGACACCTGGACTGTGGGAAAGTGAGACCCAGAGTAAAGGAGTCAAACTGTCACACAGGGAAGAAGGCCATGGAAGAGGAGCCTGTGGCAGTTATTGATCTGTGTTATAAACTCTGGGAAATTCCATGTCTTGCATATTTGATCAGACAGTGACATCTTTCTGTACATAAACTCCTTAACTGCTATTTTAGGGACCTTGCAGTTTGCACATAATTGTTTATCATGGCAGTAAATATTTGCAAGAAATCTCACTCATCAGTTTTCCCAGGTAAAATGTTATGATAAGCATGAATAATTTGCAGGCTTTGTGTATTGGATTGTTGTTTTGATTTGGTCTAATTTGAATACATATGAATCCCTTGAATATAACTTTTTAAAATTAATTTTGTTTGATAGATTTACATTGCAACCTTTTTATAGTTTTTGAATAAATTTAGCCTACCTTCCCTAAAAAATAAGACTGCCTGAATGTCTTGCCAATATGTAGTATGATGAATACTATGCTCTGTATTTGAAGTTTGGTGAATGATCATGTTTGATATTAATAAATAAATATATTGTATTTTGATATGTCCATTGTTATGCAATCACAGTGTATTTTGAAGCCTGATGCGTTAAATTCAGATTCTAAACATCATTAGGTATTATTTTCAGTTGAGCAGACCAGATAAAATTGAAAGAGAATGGAGGGTAGCATTGGTCCGGAGGATGTCTGCAGACTCACTCCATGACACAGACTAGAACTTAATCACAGAATAAGAATACTAGAAATGTCTCACATAGAGCTCAGTTGAGGTCTTGTGATATTATTGAGGAAGAATTTATAAAAAATGATTATAGTAGATGCTGTTATTATTCTAGCTAGATAATCTTTGGGAGGTGTGACTGGGACAAATCATGCCAGCCTTCTGGAAGACACTGATATTCTGTTGCTTGATCTGGGTGCTGGTTACATGGGGTTGTCTGCTGAAAGAATTCAAGGAGTTCTATAATTTTCTGTACTTTTGCTGTAATTTAAAAAGTAAACAAAAAAAACCCAAAGTATATATTTGGAGAATACCATACTTAATACAAATACTTGATTGGGTTTGTGATATCTTCATGAGAAAAATTCAAAATTGTATTGATCAACAAAACAAAGGCATAATGAAGAGGAGGGCAAATATATACAATATAACAAATATATCAGAAAACACTAACAATGTGTTGTGACTTTATGCATAAATTTATGCAGACTTGGAGAGACACAAAACTGAATTTTATTATAGATGAAAAAGCAAAACCCCAAGCACTTGCTATTTTCTTAATCAACACTAATCAAAATATCTTATTATATGTATGTATACTTTTTCTATAAAACACATAAGTTATAAAATTTCTTTTGCACTTATGTTTTATCTGCATTGGTCACTGTTATTTGTCCAGCCCTTAAAATGCTACCTGGAATATGTTGAGGTTGGCAATATGTATTTGTTGAATGATTACAAAACATTGCTTAGAGCAGAGAAGTTTAATAAAAATATAATGCATATCCAAATGTAGTTTTAAGTATCTAGTAACTGCATTTAAAAAAAGAGCAAGAAGGAAGGGATAAAATTTGGTTTAAATACATGCAATATATTGTTTACCCCAAAGTAGCATAACTTAAATATGTAATGGATGCGAAAATTATGAATATAATACTTATGAATCTTATTTCACAATGAGGGTATAAAATCTGTGCATTGTAATTTAAACATATCTCAATTAAAATTAGACCCATTTCAAGTGCTGAATAACTATACAATTATTTTCTTCATATAAATCATTGGGGAGACTATCTTGTTGCAATAGAAAATGTGGGTTGTCATATCAATCACTGAATGTTCTTGGAGAAGTGAAAATTCTCATGTTAGAGGGGAAGCAATAAACTGGAAATTGTTTTTTTAAAATTATTTTTCAGTAGCACAAAAGGGCACAGTAGGGTAGCCTGATGAAAGAATATCAGAAATAATCTCCAGCCTTGGGTTTTTCTCAGGTCTGCAAAATAAATAGAGTCATGAAGTTGTTCAGGCAATAAAAGAACACAAAGCTGCTTACCAGCAGAAGGATTCTGTGGGTGGCTTTGTTTACAGGAGATGCCTGGGAAGAGAGGCTGGGGCTGTGCAAATACTGGGCTCTCTTGTGATGTCTGTAGAGGAGACTCACCATGTAGCTGCTGGTCCAGACCAGGAGGAGCACAAACAGCGGATCTCGAATCACTATGACACTTATAAATAATTCTGGAGGGAGATGCCCTGCTTTGTTTTGACAATAGACTTGAGAATACCCAGGGCCTACAGTAGTAAAATTGGTTCTGGCTACTACAAATTCAATAATGCAGATATAGACCAGCATGTTGAGGATCCAGAAGAAAAGGAAAGAGGGATAGATGCATGTAGAAAGCTGAGGTTTCAGCTCATTTAGAATTACTGGGGCTGATGGTGATGGCTTGAAATGTACTCAGGAGAGAGGTCGTGCAGATGGAAAGACCCCGGGTAACTCTGCATGTATACACAACTGCTTTACAACCAATATCATTCAGAAAATGTTTCACTCCAAAGGATGACATGGCTCCTGGTGTCAATGTGAACATGATGGTCAAAACATTGACCAATACCAGATGTGTGTAAATCAGATCGACATGCTTTCTCAAGTGAGACTAGATGACAAATATGTACATATAGAACACAAAGAGCAATGAGTTTTCCGTGAAACCAATACACATTTGAGATACAAGGACAAATCGAAAAATTGTGTCACTAAGAAACATGGTCTTAATGATGTTGTATATGTTCTAATTAGGTAGACCAGTCACCAATGATAAATAAATGGATTACATTGTTAAATTATACATAGTACAGGCTGTTAAATAATGGAATAGTCAACAGTTTGGTCAGAAGTAAGGGTACAGTAGTGTCAAAATCCTCTGTATTTCTGGTCCAGGTGTGACTTTTCCAGAACTGACTTCTAGGCATCCTTGAGAACCTTTAGTGCAAAAACAGGTATTATAAAGAAGGTGGTATTCAGATGATAACAGCTATCATTACAGTGTATAATCTGGAAGGACATGCTTGCCTGAATGAAAGACAGATTTGTATTTTTTTTATCAATATTTTTTATTTTGATATTGTGGGGTACAGTTAAGGGTTAGGTATACAAATATGCTTCATTCAGGCCCCCTTGTTGATAACAGGGGTCTCCCCGTCCCCAGACAGATGTTTACTACCATTAGTCCCATCCCCCGCCACATAGTTTCCCATTACTGTCAGTCATTTTCTTATGGTAGTGCATTGGATGATCAAGGTCCACTCTATGAGTGAGAATATGTGATACTCAGATCTTTGTTTCTGTGTGAGGTCACTCAGTATTATAGACTCTAGCTCCATCCAGGTTGCTGCGAAATTCATGATTTTGTTCTTTTTTATGGCTGCATAGTATTCCATCGTGTATATGTACCACATTTTGAAAATTCAGTCCTCTTTTGATGGACAGCGTGGTTGGTTCCAGGTTCTTGCTATTGTGAACAATGCTGCGATAAACATTCGTGTGCAGGTATCTTTTTTATAGAGTGATTTGAGTTCTTCAGGGTATATTCCCAGTAGGGGGATTGCAGGGTCATATGGGAGGTCGATGTTTAGAGCTTTTAGGAATCACCACACTGCTTTCCACAGAGGTTGCATTGGTTTACCCTCCCACCAACAGTGTAGGAGTGTTCCCTTTTTGCCACACCCTCTCCAACAACTATTATTTTGTGAGTTATTGATAATTGCCATTCTGACTGGAGTTAGGTGGTACCTCAGTGTGGTTTTGATTTGCATCTTCCTGATGATTAGTGAGGTTGAGCATTTCTTCATGTGTCTGTTGGCTGCTCGGATGTCTTCCTTTGTGAAGTGTCTGTTCATATCTTTTGCCCATTTATAATGGGATTGTTTGTTTTTTTCTTTTCAGCACATTTGAGTTCCTTGTAGGTCCAGGATGTTAAGCCTTTGTCAGACCTGGTGCTGGCAAATACTTCTTCCCAGTCTGTAGGCTGTCTCCCTGCTCTCTTGATGGTTTCTTTGGCTTTGCAGAAGCTTGTCAGTTTAATGGGGTCCCACTTGGCTATCTTATCCCTTATGGCCTGTGGGTTTTGAGTTTTGTTCAGGAGTTGGATGCCAGTTCCAGTTTCCATGAGGGTATGTCCTTCATTTTCTAAGGTTCTTATGGTTTGAGGTTTTACATTTAGGTATCTGATCTATTTGGAGTTAATTTTTGTGTATGGGGATAGATAGGGGTCCTGTTTCAATCTTCTGCATGTGGTCAGCCAGTTTTCCCAGAACCATTTACTGAATAGGATCTCCTCTACCCAGTGATAGGTGGTGGAGGCTTTGTCAAAGATGAGTTGGTTGAGAGATTGAGGTTTTGCTTCAGGGATCTCAATTCTATTCCATTGATCTATATGCCTGTTCCTGTACCAATACCAAGCTGTTTTGATGATTGTAGCTTTATAATAAAGTTTGAAGTCTGGTAATGTGATACCACCTACTTTTTTTCCCCCTGAGGATTGTTCTGGCTATTCTTGGTCGTTTGTGTTTCCATATGAATTCCTGTGTTGTTTTTTCTAGGTCTGAGAAGAATGTTGCTGGTAATTTGATGGGTATTGCATTGAATTTGTAGATTGCCTTAGGTAAGATGGACATCTTCACAATGTTGATTCTTCCAATCCATGAGCATGTAATATTATTCCACTTGTTTGTGTCATCTTTGATTTCTTTGAGCAGAGTTTTGTAGTTTTCATTGTAAAGGTCTTTCAGGTCTCTGGTTAGGAAGATGCCAAGGTATTTCATTTTTTTGGTGGCTATTGTGAATAGAATTGTGCTTCTTATTTGGGTTTCTGTTTGTTTATTATTGGTGTAAGAAATGCGATTTTCTTTTGCACATTTATTTTATATCCTGAGACTTTGCCAAAGGCCTTTATCAGTGTAAGGAGGTTTTTGACAGATTCTCTTGGGTTTTCAAGGTACACGATCATGTCATCTGCAAAGAGAGATAATTTGACTTCCTCTTTTCCTATTTGGATACCCCGACTGCCTTCTCTTCTCTGATTGCTCTATCTAGGATTTCCAATATTATATTGAACAGGAGGGGTGAGAGTGGGCATCCTTTTCTTGTTCCAGTTTTCAGGGGAAATGGTTCCAATTTTTGTCCATTTAGGAGTATGCTGGCTGTGGGTTTCTCACAGATGGCTTTTACTACTTTGAGGTATGTTCCCTGTATGCTTAGATGTTCGAGGGTTTTTATTAAGAAGGGGTGTTGGATTTTATCAAAAACTTTTTCTGCATCTAATGATATAATCATTTGGTTTTTGTTTGACATCTGTTGATGTATTTAATTACATTTATTGTTTTATGAATGTTGAACCAGGCTTGCATCCCAGGGATGAAGCCTACTTGGTCATAATGGATGATTTTTGAGATGTATTGCTGAACCCGGTTTGCTAGGATCTTGTTGAGAATTTTAGCATCTATGTTCATCAAAGATATTGGCCTGTAGTTCTCTTTTTTTGTTGGATATTTACCTGGCTTGGGTATCAATGTGATGTTAGCTTCATAAAATGATTTGGGGAGAGTTCCATCTTTCTCAATCACCTGAAATAGCTTCAGTAGGATTGGAATCAGTTCCTCCTTAAATGTCTTGTAGAATTCTGCTGGAAAGCCATCTGGTCTGGGGCTTTTTTTTGTAGGTAGTTTTCTTATTACATAGTTGATTTCCTTGATTGTTATTGGTCTATTTAGGGTCTCAATTTCTTCTTGCTTCCAGCTAGGTAGGTTGTGTGATGACAGAAAGTCCTCCATTTCCTTTAGGATTTCAAGTTTGTTTCCATACAAGTGTATGTAGTAGTCTCTGATGATCTTTCGCATTTATTCAGGGTCAGATGTGACTTCATCTTTTGTGTTTCTGATTGTGCTTATTTGGTTTTTTTCTTTCTTTTTCTTGGTCAGTCTAGCTAGGGGACCATCAATCTTGTTTATCCTTTTGAAGAATCAGCTTTTTGTTTCGTTGTTTTTTTATATTGCCTTTTTGTCTTCTGTCCTGGATTTGGGCTTTTATTTTGGTGATCTGGATTCTTCTGCTGAAATTAGGTTTTTGTGGTCTTGCTTTTCCAGCTTCTTTAGATGGCTTGTTAGGCTGTTAATTTGTGCTCCTTCCATTTTCTTCATGTGTGTTTGTAGGGATATAAATTTCCCTCTTACTACAGCTTTTAAGTCATCCCAGAAATTTTGGTAATATGTTTCTTCATTTTCATTTGTTTCCAGGTATCTTTTGATCTCTGTTTTGATTTCATCATTGACCCAGGAGTTGTTTAGCATCATGCTGTTTAGTGACCATGTCTTTGTGGGTTTTGGGGGAACTTGTTGGTGCTAATGTTTATTTTTATTCCACTGTGGTCCGAGAAGGTGCATGGTAGAATTTCAGTCCTTTTAAATTTGCTTATTCTTGATTTTTGGCCAATTATGTGGTCGATCTTGGAATACGTTCCATGCAGTGATGAGTAGAATGTGTATTCGCTGGTCTTTGAATGGAGTGTTCTGTAGGTATCAATTAAGTCCATTTGATCCAAAGTCACATTGAGGTTCCGGATCTCCTTGCTGAGTTTTTGTCTCAATGATCTGTCTAGGGTTGTGAGTGGGGTATTAAAGTCCCCAGTTATGATGGTGTTAGAACCAATATCTTTCTTTAGTTTTCCTAGGATTTGCTTTATAAAAGTTGGTGCACCTATGTTAGGTGCATATATATTTAGGATAGATATTTCTTGTTGATGGAGTGAACTTTTTATCATTGTGCAGTGGTCTTCTGTATGTTTTAAAATTTTTGATAGCTTAAATGGTGTTCTCTGAAATTAGGATCGTGACTCCTCCTTTCTTTTGTGTTCCATTCGCTTGAAAATTTGTTTCCCATCCTCTTACTTTGAGTCTCTGCATGTCCTTTCTAATGAGATGTGTTGCTTCATGGCAGTATGTTGTTGTGTGGTGATATTTTATCCATTTTGCCATTCTATGTCTTTTCAGTGGTGCATTTAGTCCATTCACATTCAGGCTAATTATTGAAATGTTAGAGTTCATCCCTATCATAGAGTTCTTATAGAGTTGTTCTTACACTTGGTTTATTGTCCTGCTTTTGTTTTTGGGGTTGGTTCATGTGCATTTTATTCTTTTTCCTGTACTCTTGTGAAGAACGTTGTTCTTTTTTCCCCCTTTTCTTCTGTGTTTAGTACTTTCTTAAGTGTTTTATGTAGTGGTGGTTTGGTGGCAGCGTAAGTTCTTAGGGATTGGATATATGGGAAAGATTTTAATTCTCCCTCGCTGATGAAGCTTAATCTGGCTGCGTAGGTTATTCTTGGTTGAAATTGTTTATCTTTTAGGACTTTGAAGATAGGGCTCCAACTTCTCCTAGCCTGCAGGGTTTCTGTAGATAGATCTGCTGCTATTCTAATTGGTTTTCCCTGGTTGGTGATCTGGCCTTTTTCCCTCGCTGCCTTTAGGATTTTTTTCTTTTATGCCTACTTTGTTTAGGTGAATTATTATGTGTCTAGGAGTTGGTTTCCTCATTTGTTGTCTTGCAGGGTTTCTCTGAATCTCTTGTGTTTGAGTTTTTGCATCATTCATTAGATAAGGGAAGTTTTCTTGAATGATCTCATGGAAGGTTTGTTCCAGTATGTTCTCTGTTTCTCTTTTTGCCTCAGGAAGGTCAATTACTCTTAGGTTCTGTCTCTTGAAGTAATCACTCATCTCTTGAAGGTTTTTTTTCCTGTCTTTGCTTGCTTTCTGTGTTTTTGAGAGTTTGGGTTAGTTCTATATTTTCGTCCTCAAGCTCTGAGATTCTTTCTTCTGCTTGGGTAATTCTGCTTTCCATGCTTATCAGTTTGTTATTTATTTCATTCACAGTATTCTTTATTACTGTTATCTCAGATATCAGCTCCTTTCTAGTTTCTTCTTGAGTCTCCTCAATTCTTTTTAATCTCTCCATTAATGTCTTGATATCTAGGTTTGTAGTTTGAGACTAGTCATTCTAGGGGCTCTTCATTGTTTGCATTCTGAAGTCAGTTTTCTCAGTGTATGCCCTCCCAGGCGTCTGGGAGAGACCCATATTCTTCTTCATTTGTGTAGATTTTTCTCTCATCCCTTAGTGGCTAAAGTCCCTTGAGCTCTAATCTCCAGCCTCTCCCCTCTGTTTTTGTTGCATGCAGCTAGCCTTCTGCCTGGGAGATCTGTGACTCTTGTCTCTGTTCAGTAGGGGAGGGGCTTTTTCTCCTGTTTAATGACGTCACTGTGGGAACCGAGGTGGAGGCTCTGATAGTTGGGCGGGGCGATGCAAATCTGCCTTGAAAATGGCAGAGGTGGTAGTTTTACTTTCACTTTTAGGGATGCTCCTGTGGGTCTCTAGGTGGGACCAGCTGTACAGCTGGGTGCTGGATCTGGGGGCCACCAGCAGGCTGGGGTGGAGGAGAGGGTCGGGGGTTCCCTCCTCTGGAGCTGTAATCCTCCGATCAGCACCTTACACAAGCTTGTGGTTCTGCTCCCTTACACAAGCTTGCAGTCGTATGCTGAATGCCTCAGCCAGGGTGGGCCCGGGGCTCCAGATCTCCAAAGCTCCAGAGGGCAGGTGGTGGCTCTGGGTCCCTCACAGGGCACTTCAGCCAGAAATGGGACCGGTATCTCTGAGGGGTGGGTGCCCAGAGCCTCCCTGGGTGACTGGCAGCTTGGTGCTGGGTGCTGGTCATGACGATGTAGCCAGGGAGGGAGCTGGGATCTGGGATTCAGGATTCCCCAGCCAACCAGAGTCACATATAGTGGAGCAGCCGCAGCTGGGCCACAATATCTGGCCCTGTGTGGGACCAAAGGTCCCCAGGTCTTGTACCAGTGTGGCTGGCGGTGGGCAGTGGGCTGCAGGAAGAAAAGTAAGAGTCTTTTTGGGAACTCACGTTTGGAGAGTCTCACGGATCCACCTATGCCATTGTCATCTTCAGGAGTCTCTCCAGATTTGTATTTTAATTCATATTTTCTTTCAGAGTAGCAAGCTACATTTTATCTCTAACCTATGTTTCAATATTCTAAGCTTTGTAAAGAACACTATACTTTCAACCAAGAATAGCGTGCGTGTTTGTACTTTATTTTAAAATTTTTATTTATTTTTGTTTGAGAAAGCAGGATTTATTGAGAGGACAGAAAAGCTCCCAGAGTGGGAGGGGACCTGAGGGGGTTGCCCTATTTTAAGTTTTTGATTGAAGATACAACCTTTCCAAGACAATGACCACTGTAAATACTCATCTAATATAGAATTTTACAAGTAGAGCCTTTTCCACTCTCAACACTGCTCTTTATGGGTCCACTGCCAGAGTTCATGGGCATTTGTAGCTACTGATATGCAGTGTGTAGAGGCAAAGGATGTAACCAAATGTACCACAAGCACAGAAAACCACAAGCCCATGAATTTTCTGTACCCAAATGGTGGTCGTATCATAATAGATTAATTCAGTCCTACAAATAGTCTATGTACCTTGCTGAATGCAATGTATGTCAAATTTATACTTTGCTTTTTTAGATGCTTGTTATGAAAACAGAATTAGTAGATTCATAAACATATTCATAGTCATAACGCTAAACATTAGTAAAATTAGGAATGATATGACATTTGTTAAATTTGACATTCAGGTACAAAGGTTATCACTGCATTCATATTTGTTGGATTCTGGAGTTCTTTACTATGTATTACTCTCAAGGATTCATTCTTCCTCTCATCCATTTGATCCCATCATCTAAAACATAATTCTTCTTTCCCAAGTAATATCTTGAATTCTGCATGTCTCATTTTTATATTGACAAAGTCCCTAATAGTATATTCTGTTTACAAAGGTATATTCTCAGAGTTCTACACAACCCTGTACTCTGACATACATCTCTACTACAGCAATGGTATTTTCATTACCTTCTGAAAGGAAGAAAAATTTAAAGTATTTGTTGAACAGCAGAATGGTGAGACTACCATTTCCCTAAAATCTCAGTTCATTTCTTCTAGCAAATTTATATTTTAGGCTTTATTAGTTTAAATTGTTTGCAATTGTAATGTTTGTTATAGTTGATAGGTGTTGATCATATTCTTGCTTTTGAAAATGCATCTTATGTTTAATATGTGTTATTGTAGGTGCTGCACAGAGTAAAAATACTGAGGAAAAAAAGAGAGCACATTATCCTACTGGGGAAAAAGATTTACTTCATGAATCTTCTGGCATTCTATACCTCCTTGAGACAGTGAATCTGCAAACATACCCTATAATTACTCCACAAACAGTTTTGGGAAAGCCAACATACACAGATCCATCATAACCAAGTTCTCATGCAAAGACTTCACCACTGAAAACATCTGGAACCAATCCTAGATGAACATAAACTATACACATAAAAGTTACATCACTAAGGGAAAGAAAACCAACAATTTAACAGAAACAAATTTGACACTCATAAGTAGAAATAATCTGCTCCAGTGGGAAGAAACAAGACAAATAATACCAGCAATATGAAAAAGCTGAGGTTTTTAGTCTCCATCAAAAAACCACACTTACTCTTGAGCAATAACTTTATTTTTTTCAATTTTTAATTTTTTATTGTAAAGATGTGGGGTACAATTCAGGGTTAGGTATACAGATGTTCATTATGCAGGTACCCTTGTGAATGAAGTGGGTCCCTCCTTCCCCAGGTAGACTCCCACTACTGACAATCCCATTTTTCCGCTCTCCTTCCGGCATTTTCCCACTACTGCCAATACTTTTCTAATAGTATTATGACTATTTTTCAAGGTCCGCTTATGAGTGAGAAAATGTGATACTCAGTTCTTTGTTTCTTTGAAAGATTACTCAGTTTTTTTTTTATAATCAACATTTTTTATTATGGTTTTGTGGGGTACAGTTAAGGGTTAGGTGTACAATTACGTTTCATTCAGGCAACCTGTTGATAAGAGGTGTTTCCCCATCCCCAGACAGATATTTGCTACTGTTAATCCCATCCCCCTCCCCCCCATAGTTTCCCAGTACCGTCAGTCATTTTCTTATAGTATTACATTGGACATTCAAGGTCCATTATATGAGTGAGAACATGTGATACTCAGATCTTTGTTTCTGTGACAGGTCACTCAGTATTATAGACTCTAGTTCCATCCAGGTTGCTATGAAATTCATGATTTTGTTCTTTTTTATGGCTGCATAGTATTCCATCGTGTATATGTACCACATTTTAAAAATCCAGTCCTCTTTTGATGGACAGCGTGGTTGGTTCCAGGTTCTTGCTATTGTGAACAATGCTGCAATGAACATACGTGTGCAGGTATCTTTTTTATAGAGTGATTTGAGTTCTTCAGGGTATATTCCCAGTTGGGGGATTGCGGGGTCATATGGAAGGTCGATTTTTAGAGCTTTTAGGAATTGCCACACTGCTTTCCACAGAGGTTGCACTAGTTTACAATCCCAACAGTGTAGAAGTGTTCCCTTTTCACCACACCCTCTCCAGCAGCTGTTATTTTTTGAGTAGTTGATAATTGCCATTCAGACTGGAGTTAGGTGGTATCTCAGTGTGGTTTTGATTTGCATCTTCCTGATGATTAGTGAGGTTGAGCATTTCTTCATATGTTTGTTGGCTGCTCGGATGTCTTCTTTTGTGAAGTGTCTGTTCATATCTTTTGCCCATTTTATAATGGGGTTGTTTGTTTTTTTCTTTTCAGCATGTTTGAGTTCTTTGTAGATCCAGGATGTTAAGCCTTTGTCTGACCTGGAGTTGGCAAATCCTTTTTCTCAGTCTGTAGGCTGTCTCCCTGCTCTCTTGATGGTTTCTTTGGCTTTGCAGAAGCTTGTCAGTTTAATGAGGTCCTACTTTATCTTATCACTTATGGCCTGTGGGCTTCGAGTTTTGTTCAGGAATTGGATGCTAGTTCCAGTTTCCATGAGGGTATTTCCTTCATTTTCTAAGGTTCTTATGGTTTGAGGTTTCACATTTAGGTCTCTGATCCATTTGGAGTTAACCTTTGTGCATGGGGATAGATAAGGGTCCTGTTTCAATCTTCTGCATGTGGTCAGCCAGTTTTCCCAGCACCATTTACTGAATAGGTTCTCCTCTTCCCAGTGGTAAGTGGTGAGGGCTTTATCAAAGATGAGTTGGTTGAGAAATTGAGGTTTTGCTTCTGGAATCTCAATTCTATTCCATTGATCTATATGCCTGTTCCTGTACCAATACCAAGCTGTTTTGATGATTGTAGCTTTATAATAAAGTTTGAAGTCTGGTAATGTGATACCACCTGCTTTGTTTTTTTTTCCTGAGGATTGTTCTGGCTATTCTTGGTCGTTTGTGTTTCCATATGAATTCCTGTGTTGTTTTTTCTAGGTCTGAGAAGAAAGTTGCTGTAAATTTGATGGGTATTGCATTGAATTTGTAGATTGCCAAAAGAAAATATTGCAAACAAAATCATTATAAAAGTGTATTCCTCAGTATATAAAGATTCTCACGACATGAAAGATAATTACATAAAGATGCAAAATAAATGTAATCTTATATCCTTCACCTGCATGATTAACCATAATAGTGGATTAATTAAGAATAAAATATAATTTCAATACATAGACCTTATTAGATACATATTCAATGAATATACAAAAGGCACTAAATTATAACAGAAATAAAAGGATGAAGAAAATGTATATAGAGAAAAAGAGAATGGTGTCAGTATAAATAGAAAAAAATATAGGCTTATTACAACAAAAAATGTTAGAAAGATACTTCTGGCAGAAATGGAAGTCTCTGTAAGAAAGCCTAGAATGGGGAATGGGAATATTGAAAAGGCCTTTTTACCTTCCTCTAGTTGCCACGCCTGAGTCTCACAGAATCCTCACCAAAGGCAGTCTCCTTTTCTATGGTGGTGAGGCATCTTGGAAAGTCTGGGTCTGACCATTAGTGACTGTATGTCAGGGACTTAAGGCAGGACTTCTCCCAATGGATGTCAGTCATCTTGTCAACTGCTGCCTCAAGGACCTTGTTTATTATCCATTATTTTGATGCACTCAGAGGAGCAAGAATTCACTTGCCCAGAAGCAAAATGATTCCCCTGGTAAATTTATTATGTTCATTAACTAGGATTGCAAAGTCCCTGTTTGAGGATGTATGTTTTCCCAAGTTGAACTACCTCAGAAAGTAAACTTCAGGGTCTAGAAAGTCATTAATAATTTTCACTCAGCTGCTGGAAATCACAACAGTCCTTGATGTAATCTAACCACTGGGCAGGACATAGTGAATATACTTCATTTTTCATTGAAGCCTATTGTGCCTCCTGCTTTTACCGTGTGTTTTATCTTCCTTCATATAGCACAACCATAATGTAGGGAATTACTGTAACTGAACCATCACAGGCGTCTCTCAGGATTGTAACACACATGATTTTGTCGGAAATATTTTTATTTTAAAATTGCTTTGGTTCTTTTGCTGAGGATTGTTTTGGTTATTCGTAGTCATTTATGTTTCCAAATTAATTTCTATATTGTCGTTTTCAGGTCTGAGAGGAATGATGTTGGTAATTTAATGGATATTGCGCTGAATCTGTAGATTGCCTTGGGCAGAATGGACATCTTAACAATATTGATTCTTCCTATCTATGAGCATGGAATATTTTTTCATTTGTTTGTGTCTTCTTGGATTTCTATGAATGATGCTGTGTAGTTTTTATTGTACAGGTCTTTCACTTCTCTGGTTAGGAAGATGCCAAGGTATTTCATTTTTGTGTGTGTGGCTACTGTGAATGGGTTTGTGCTTTTTATTTGGTTCTCTGCCTGTTTGCTGTGGGTGTATAAGAATGCGACTGTCTGTTTTGCACATTTATTTTGTACCCTAAGACTTTGCCAAAGTCCTTTATCAGCGCAAGGAGGTTTTTCACAGATACTCTTGAATTTTGAAGGTATAGAATCCTGTTGTCAGCAAACCTATCAGCAGAAAAGTACAAGCTAGAAGGGACTGATTTCCCTCTTTTCCTATTTGGATACCCCTGATTTCCTTCTTTTGTCTAATTGCTCTAGCTAGGACTTCCAACACTATCTTGGACAGAAGAGTTGAGAGTGGACAGCCTTGTCTTGTTCTGATTTTCAAAGGAAATGCTTCCAGCAGTGGGATACTGCCAGGGGAGAAGGTGAGACACAACTTCAATAAGGGTACCTGATCTCAAACCAGGCATGGGGATCAAATGGAGGCCTCAGTTTTACCTGTACGATGACCATTTGTATACCTAATCCTGAATTGTACCCCACATCCTTAAAATAAAAAAATAAAAAATAAAGTTGCTTACCACAATATAAAGTTTACAATGGCTTCAAAATCTTACTGTTAAATGTATTGTAACAATATATGCGATGTAAGAAAAATGAAAAGCACATATATTTATACAAAACACAGATATTATTAGAATATCATCAATAACTCTGAATATGTAAAACTTATACTTCTAAAATTAATGTATTTCTCTCTTTCCCTAAAAGTTAAGCATTCATGAATGACTTGTATATTTTTATTTCCATTAGTATTTAAATCCTGTGTAGACTTTAATTTTTAAAGTTTATAATATTTTAGTTTTTATGAATTTTCACATTGTGGATGGGCATATATCATCTAAATTCTTATCAAATAATTTTTGTCTTCAGAAAAACTTTATAATCATAAGATTTTAATTTAGAAACTTCAGTTCTTTTCACTGCTGCATTGTATTTCATTTTATGAGTAGATGATATCATTCATTCATTTTTAATTGATAAATATTGTGTTATTACTATTAATTTTCTCTGGACTGGGGTTATGAAAAGAAGGGTTCTCTGTGTACACTGTGTACACTGTTTATTGCCTTCTCTCTAGGGCATAAAAAGAGAAGAGTTAATGTCATTAGAATATATGCATCTTTAATTTCTTTTTTAAATTAATTAATTGGTTTATTTTAAAGATGTGGGGTACAATTCACAATTAGGTATACAAATGGTCATTGTACAGGTAAAGTTTGGGCCTGACTTTGATCCCCAATTTACCTGGTTTAGATCAGGTACTCTTATTGATGAAGTGTGTCCCTCCATCTCCCTTGGAAGTGTCATGCTACTGCTATTCCCTTTCTTATAGCATTATGATAATTGTTCAGGGTCTGCTTATGAGCAAGAACGTGTGGCACTCAGTTATTTGTTTCTGTGATAGATCACTGAGTATATTAGACTGTAAATCAATCCAAGTTGCTGCAAAGTTCATAATTTTGTCCTTCTTTATGTCTGTGTAATATTCCATCATGTTTAGGTACCAAATTTTTTTAATCCAGTCTACTTTCAAAGGACAACACAGCTGGTTCTATGTTTTTGCTATTGTGAATAGTGCTGCCAAAAACATTCATGGGCAGGTAGTATTTTTATTGGTGGAATTATTTGAGTTCCTCCAGGTATGTTCCCAGAAGAGGGATTGGTGGGTCATATGGAAGGTAAATCTTTAGATCTTTTAGGAATCACCACACTATTTTCCACAGAGATTCTACTAGTTTACACTTCCACCAACAGTGTAGAAGCATTCATTCCCTTTTTTCTGCGTCCTCTCCGGCATCTGTTGTTTTTTGGGTTATTGATGATGGCCATCCTGACTGGAGTTAGGTGGTATCTTAGTGTGATTTTATCTTTAATGGTTAGTGAAGCTGAGCATTTTTCATGTATCTGTTGGCTGCTTGTATGTCTTTTTTTGAGAAGTATCCATTCATATCTTTTGTTCACTTTTTAATAGGGCTGTTTATTTTTTTCTTTTTGGCACATTTGAGTTCCTTGTAAATTCTTGATGTTAGGCTTTTATCAGATATACTGTTGGCAAATATTTTTTCCCAGTCTGGGGGCTGTCTCCCAGCTCTCTCTTTTTTTTTGAGTTGGAGTCTCACTCTTTCACTCAGACTGGAGTGCAGTGGCCGCTCCCGGCCACCGCAGCCTCGACCTGCTGGGCTCTGGCGATCCTTCCGCCTCAGCCTTCCAAGTAGCTGGAACTACAGCCGCACGCTACCACACCCGGCTCATTTTGATTTATTGTAGAGATGAGATCTCACCAAGTTGCCCAGGCGGGTCTCGAACCCGCAGGCTCAGGCAATTCACTCACCTCAGCCTCCCAAAGGCGCGGGATTACAGGTTGATCCACTGAGCCTGGCTACCAGCTCTCTCGATGGTTTCTTTTGCCTTGCAGAAGCTTTAGGGTTGATTTTTTTGTTTGGTGATAGATGGGAGTGCTGTTTCAATCTTATGCCTGTGGTCAGCCGGTTTTCCCATCACCATTTACTGAATAAGTTCTCCTCTCCCCAGTGGTTGTTGGTGGAGGCTTTGTCGAAGACGAGTTGGTTGAGAAATTGAGGTTTTGCTTCTGGAATCTCTAACTGTTCCATTGGTCTGAATGCCTATTCTTGTACCAATATCAGGCTGTTTTGATTATTGTAGCAGTACAGTACGGTTTGAAGTCTGGAAGTTGCATCTTTACCAGGTTTGGATATCAGTGTGATATTACCTTAGTAAAATGATTTGGGGAGAATTCTGTCTTTCTCAATTGCTGGAATACTTTCTATAGGATTAGTATCGGCTCCTCCTTGTATATTTTGTAGAATTCTGCTGGGAAGCCTTCTGGTCCAGGGCTTTTTTTTGTTGGTAGTTTTCTTATGATGGAGTCAATTTCCTGGTTTGTAATTGGCCTATTTAGTGTCTCAATGTCTTCTTGTTCAACCTTGGGAGGTAGTATGATGTCAAAAAGGCCTCCATTTAATTTAGGTTATCAAGTTTGCCTCCATACAGTTGTGTATAGTAGTCTCTGATGATCTTTTGGATTTCTTCAGAGTCTGTTGTGATTTGATCTTTTGCATTTCTGATTGTGTTTATTTGGGCTTTTTCTCTCTTTTTGTTGCTCATTCTGGCTAGAGGTCCATCAACACAATTTTTACTCCACTGTGGCCTGAGAAAGTGCATGGCAGTATTTTAATCTTATGAAATTTGTTTATGTTTGATTTATGGCTGAGGATGTGATCAATTTGGAGTACATTCCATGTGGTGATGAGTAGAATGTATAGTCTGTAGTTGTTGGGTGGAGTATTCTGTAGGTATCTGTTAAGTCCATTTGGTTGAGCATCAAGTTGAGATTCCAGATCTCTTTGTTGATTTTTTGGCTCGATGATCTTGATGATTTTTTGCCTTGGTAGAGTTGTTAGTTGGGCATTTAAGTTCCCAGCTATAATAGTGTTAGAGTCAATGTATATATTTTTAGTTTACTTAGTAGTTGCTTTTTAATTGCTGGTGCTCCTGTGTTGGGTGCATATATGATTAGGCTGGATATTTCTTGTTGATAAATTATAACTTTTGTCATTATGTGGTGCCCTTCTGTATCTTTTAAAATTTTTGATAGCTTAAAAGTTGCTTTGTCTGATATTAAGATCATGACTCCTGCCTCTTTTGGGATTCATTCACCTTGAAACTCATTTCCCATCCTCTAACTCTGAGTCTGTGCACATCCCTTGTGGTGAGATGAGTTTCCTGGATACAACATATTATTGGATCATGGTTTTTTATTCAGCTTGCCATTCTGTGTCTTTTCAGTGGTGTATTTAGTCTGTTCATATTCATGCTGATTATTGAAATGTGATTGTGTATCCTTGTCATGAGGTTATTATAAAGTTTTTTGTTTGCTTGTTTTTTTTTAGGTTTTGGGTTGATGTATGCATGTGTTTTCAAGTTTGCAGTTGCGATGCATTCTCCATTGATTCTGTGTTCTCCTCTTCTCTTGGGTAGAGTGTGATCATTCTTTTTTCTCTTTCTTCTGTGATTAATATGTTTTAAAAACATGTCCTGTGGTCAAGATGCATAATGTCTTATGGATTGGATGTTTGGGAAAAATTTTAAATTTCCATAGTTAATGAAGCTTAGCTTGGCTGAGTAGGAAATTCTTGTTTGAAATTGTTTATCTTTGAGGACTTTGAATATTGAACCTCAGTCCCTTCTAGCTTGTACTTTTCTGCTGATAGGTTTGCTGCTATTCTGATTGGTTTTCCCTGGGAGGTAGTCTGACTTTTCTCTCTTGCTGTCTTTAAGATTTTTTCTTTTGTACCTACTTTGTGTAGGTGAATTACTATGTGTCTAGTGGTTGGTCTTCTCATTTGATGTCTTGTGGGGTTTCTCTGTATCTCTTGTACTTGGTGATCACATATCTGGTGAGATGGGGAAAGTTTTCTTGGCTTACCTCCTGGAGTACTTGCTCCAAGGTGTTTGTCATTTGCCTTCCTTCTTCTGAGTACCAATCAGGTTTGGCCTCTTGATATAATCACACATCTCTTGGAGGCTTTGTTCTTTCTTTCTGAGTATTATTTCTATATTTTTTATGGATTCAGTTAACTCCACATTTTGGTCTTCAAGTTCTGAGATTATATCTTCTGCTTCTGTTTCCATGATTGGCATCTTGTTATTTATTTTAAGGTTAAAAATTTTTATGGCCAGAATCTCTGTTACAAGTTCTTTCAGTGTTCCATCCTTGTCTTTCTTGAGTCTTATTCACTCTTTATATTCTTTCCCTAGTCCCTGTTGTATTATGGGGCCAGTCATTGCTAGCTTCCATTGTTTGGGCTCTGAGGTCTGATTTTTCTCTCTGTAACACTGAGAATTATCTGCATTCCACCATTGACTTTTTTTCCCATTTGTGACAGATTTCTTTCTTTTCTCTTTAATTCCTTCATTCAGTGGCAGTGGGAGAAGCTTTCACTGCTGATGTTTGCTCAACCCTTTGTTCTTTCCTGATCATGGCTCTGAATTTGTTTATTTTGAAACAGGACTGTGGGTGGTAAGCTTTGTTGTCTTTTGCAGTTTTGAGAGTTGGATAAGTTGCAGGGTGGGAACTGGGATTCAGAAACTTCTTGTGGTTTACAATGTTCACTGATTGTGGTATGAGTTTCCTGAGACCCACTCCCCAACACCACTCTATATGATGATGCAATGGGTATGTTTGTATACCTACTGAGTCCAAGAAACAGTAACAGCAGTGAGGAGAAAAGAGAAAGGTAGAATGAAATAACATAGACAAAATTTAAAAGAAAAAAGGGAACAACAAGAGCAGAAACCAAAGCAAAAAACAATTACACACACACCAACACACACATACACCCTCCAAAACAAACTGGAATAAAAACAAAGCAAAACTAAAGAAACAACAGCAACAAAAAACAGGAAAACTAAACACACACACACACACACACACACACACACACACACACACACACACACATACACACACACCAAAATGAAAGAAGAAAAAGAAAAATATGAGGAAAAAAGGAATTCAAATCGAACCCTCACACATGTATTCACACACACACTGAACTAAAAAAGGAGAAGAACAAAAAAGCAAAAACAAACAAGCAAAAACAAACAAGCAAAAAACTGAAAGATGAACACTGAATACTTCACATACACACATAAACAGAAAACAAAGCATGGAAGAAGAAAGAAAGTCGAGAAAAAAAGGGGACTGGCGGGGATTCAGAATAAGCCCTCACATAAACATTAATGCACAAAGGAAAAATATAAAAAAATCAACAGTAACAACAGCAGCAGCAACAACAGCAACAACAAAAAACCTCCCTCTTGTGACAGGTTCTGTCATTGTTCCTCTTAGCTGCCCTTCTGCTGTCTCCTGCAGAGCTTCTGCCTCATTCACACTCTTCATAGTGTCCAGCCCAGGGAAGGGGGAGGGGCAGTGGGAGTGGGTGGGGATTCAGTCCTCCCCTCTCACTTTAGTATGGTCAGAGGATCCCCTCTGGTAGGGAGGTGCAGAATTGTCTCTTCCTTAGGTACTGGCAGGGGATGCCCCAGCCAGGCTTATTCTGCAGTGGTATCCTCCTATTGCAGCTGATATCCAGGCTCCACTTGGGGTCATCCCTCTTAGTCATGCCCCAGTCATCCCTCTTAGTCATGCCCCAGTCATGTGGGTCTGACATTCAAAGGATTGCTGGGGAGGAGAGGATTGGGTCAGCCCCAGACTCATCACTGATCTCTTTGGTGGTCTTTCTTGTCCTTTTCTGAAAACACCCTTTGTCCTGTGGCTGAATCAGGGTATGGGGTAGGGTGTCTGAGACTCAGCACTCATCCTGTCCTTCTAGAGTTGTGCTTTTGGGATATTCGCTCTTGATTACAATCAACCCCTGAGTAGTTAATCTACCAGTCACAGAGATCAGGCTGGGCCTGTTGCTCCATGGTGAGCAAGCTAGAGAAGTTTCCCGCCCCATTTTCAAGATGAGGGCAAGGTGCCTGTTTCATCATGACTGGTGAAGCTCTGCCTCTGGGTTCCCTTGTTGTGCTCCCTCCACAGCCCTTGCTGCCAGAGTCTGGCCAGGTGCTGCAGAGGTAAGGTAGAGCCTGGATCTGGCAGTCTCTCCTGGCAGCTTCTTCCGAGGAGGGGTTTTATGATTTTAAAAAATGGTGCTTGGCTTTCTGCATCCCAGGAAGTGCTAGTGACCAAGCGGAGCAGCTGTGGCAACAGCCACTTCGCCAGGAAAGTCCTGGTCATTTGCTTCTGAGTCCCTACTGAGCCATTCCCATGCCCATTTACTCACCCACACATCCCACAAAATTTTCCCCATGCTAACTCATTCACATTGGAACTTGCTTGGTCCAATTGATTCCATTGCCATCTTCCTGAGAATCTCTCAATACGTTTAACACTAAAGCACATTTTAATAACCTCATAGTAAAAAAAATTCTTAAAAATACAGTATGGAATTTGCATCATAAAATAAATGTGAAGGCTAGATAAGAATGTTTAAGAAACTAATGACATTAGAAAAGGATAGCAAAATAAATCTTTAAAAAATGAGGAGTGAGAATTGATATAGGTATAAGCAGAATAACATGCACATACATAAAACTCAAATGGAAAGAGAAAACAAAGTAAAAATCCATTCCTTGCAAAGAAGCACAAAATTAAAAGACGTCTAGTAAGGCTACAGTCAGCAGGAAGGCACAAATCATATCAGGTTTAAACAGTTAAAGTGAGCAATAGAGAAGCAGAAATATTTTAAAAATTATAACATTGTGCCCATAAATTTGGAAGGTTAGAAGATATGAGCAAATTGCTGAAAAAATGTAACTTTCCTTTAAAGATAAAAGAACTGTAGAGAGTTGTAAATGCACACTGCTTTACAAGATGAAATGTAGATAAAATTGTTTCATAAGGAATTCCAAAGAATGCTTCAAGGGTGAAGTATGCTAAAGACACCAGAAACAAAATATATCTACAAACTTTTTCTAAGATAGAAAAAAAACATTCTACCGATCAGATTAAAAGGTTCTCACCAACTTGACAACTAAATGTAATATATATTATATGAAAAGTTTACTGAAAGGACTATGTATTTCATAAAACAAATGAAAAACAATACAAAACGACTCATTGTAAAAGTGAATTCCACCCTATGTAAGCATTCTCACAGTGACGAAGAGAATTATTAAAAGATGAAAAATAATTTGACACCATATACATTAGCAGTATGCTCAGCCTTAGTGTAATATTAAAAGAGAAAATACATAATCACCTCAATAGATACATCTTATTAGATACATAATCAATTGATCCATAAAATATAATTTACAATAGAAATAGAATGAAGAAAGTAAAAACATATAAGGAGGAAAAGAGAATGCTTGTCAATTTAAATAGGAAATAAAAAATATATAGGCCTAGTAGAAAATAAATAGTTTTTTAAAAAGACTTGACAAAAATGGAAGACTCTGTAAGGAAGTATAGAATGGGGAATGGAACTATTGAAAGGTCTTTTTACATTCCACTTTTTCCCAAGGCAGAGTGCAACAGAACCCTTACTAAAGGTATTTGGCTTTACCATGACAGTGGGGCATCTAAGAAAAGCTGGGTCTGACCAACAGTGACTATATCAGGGACTTATGGCAGGATTTCTCCTGATGGATGGCAATCATCTTGTCAGCTAGTGCCTTGAGGACCTTGTCAATTGTCCATAATTTTGACACACCCAAGGGAGCAACAAATCATTCTCTCAGAAGCAAAATGATTCTCCTGGTGAATTTATTATGTTTATTAATTAGGATTGCAAAGTCTCTGTCTGAGAATGTATGTTTTCTCAAGTTGAACTTCATCAGAAAGTAAACTTCAGAGTCTAGAAAGTCATTAAAAGTTAGTTTTCACACAGCTGGTGAAACTCACCACAGTCCTGGATGTAATCTAACCACTGGAGAGGACCCAGAGAATACACTCAGTTTTCCATCAGAGCCTATTACTTTCTGTTTTTACAGTGTTCTAACTGCCTCCATGTTCCATAAAATACAAGCGTAATGCAGGGCATCGAGTTTTATGGTAACTGACCATCATAGGCATCACTTAGGATTATAGCACGTATGGTTTGCTATGAAATACTTTTATTTTAAAATTGCCCACCACGATATAAAGACTACAATGACTACAAAATTTTATTTTTAAATGTATTGTAACAATATATGATGGCGTGGAAGAAAAATAAAGAGCGTGTATTAATATACAACACAGGTATTAATAGAATACCATCAATAAATCTGAACACATAAAACCTATAGTTCTAAAATTAATATATTTCTCTTTTTCTGGAAAAGTTAAACATTCATGTATGTTTTATATATTATTGTTTCCAGTTGTATTTAAAACCTGTGTAGGGTTTAATTTTTAAAAGTGTATAACATCTAAGTTTATTGGGATTTTCACATTGTAGGAATAACATATATCATATAAATTCTTACAAAACTGTTTTTATCTTCAAAAACACTTTTTTGTATTTAAAAGGGCTTAATTTGCAAAATGCATTTGTTTGTACTGCAACATTGAATTTCATTTTATGAATATATTATATAGTTTTCTTTTAAAAAATTGATAAAATTTGTTTAGTTTCTATTTATTTTAACTGAACTGAGATTCTGCAATGAAGGGTTCTCTGTGTGCATTGAACTGTTTTTTACATTCAATCTAGGGTATAAAAAGTAAAGAGCTACTGTTGTTATAATATATGCATCTTTAAGTTCAGAATAATTGGCAAAATTATTTCCAAGATAATATTTGCATTACAAACACCATTTTATGCTTTCCTATTTTTATATTTATTTATTTATTTTTTAGATTAAAGGATTACTACTGTAGGTGTGGATTTGGGCTTTTGTTGAGCTTGTTACCCAGATGGTGAATATAGTGCCTCGTGCATAGTTTTAAAATTCTTACCCCCGTCCGTCCATTTTAGGAGCGCTCCAGTGTCTGTAGCTCCAATCTCTTTGACCACATGTATTCAATGTTTAGCTCTTGCTTAATAGGAATAATATGTGGTATTCAGTTTTCTGTTTTTCTGATAATTAACTAAGGATGATGGTCTCTAGTTGTATCCATGTTGCTAGAAAGAGCATACTTTTGTTTTTTTCTCATGGTTGTGTGATATTCCATAGTGTATATACCCCACATTTTATTTATCCAGTCCAGCACTGAAAAGCAACTATGTGGGTTCTTTGTTTTGCTACTGCTGCTAGTGCTGCAATAAACATGCATGTGCCGGTATCTTTCTGGTACAGTGATTTGAGCTCTTTTGGCTGTATACCCAGTGGTGAGATTTCTGGGTTGAATGGCAAATCTATTTTTAGTTATTTGAGACAGCTCTAAGCTCCTTTCCACAGAAATTGAATTAGCTTGCATTTTTCCACAACAGTGAAGCAGTGTTCCCTTTTCTCCATACCCTCATCAACATCTGTTGTTTTTTGACTTTTTAATAGAAGCTATCCTGAGTGGTGTGAGATGTTATCTCATTATGGTTTTATTTGCATTTATCTGATGATGCTGAACATTTTTTCATGTTTGTTGGCTGCTTATATGTCTTCCTTTGGAAAGTGTCTGTTCATGTCCTTTGCCCACTTTTTATTGCAGTTATTAGTGTTTTTTCCTGTTGATTTGTATGACTTCTTTGTAGATTCTAGATATTAGTCCTTTGTTGGATGTCTAGTTTTCAAATATTGTCTCCCATTCTGCAAGTTGCCTGTTAACTCAATTGATGGTTTATTTTGCTCTGTTGAAGCTCTTGAGTTGGCCAGGTCCCACTTTTCAATCATGGGTTTTGCTGTTTTTGTTTTTGAGATTTTGATCATGAATTCATTGCCTAGGCTGATGTCCACGAGTGTTTCCTAAGCTTTTTTCTAGAATTTTTGCAATTTGAGGTCATCTTACATTTAAGTGATTAATCCATCTTGAGTCAATTTTCCAAACAATATTTTAGTATTATTTGCATTCCATACATTCACCAATATAAAATATTGGAAACTATAGGTTTGACAGTTTGAGAAATATAAAATGGGTTTAATGTATTTCACTTCAAAATCTGATGGCCCTTTCCAACACATCACAGCATATGTAAAATGAAATACATTCATTTAAATGCACACTGGATTTCAATGGTTGGATAACAAAAAAATTGTTACCTCATTAAGATTTTTTTTTTTTTGAGTTGGGGTCTCACTGTGTCACCCAGACTGGAGTGCAGTGGCCGCTCCCGGCCTCGACCTGCTGGGCTCCGGCGATTCTTCCACCTCAGCTTTCCAAGTAGCTGGAACCACAGGCACGCACTACCACGCCTGGCTAATTTTTTAATTTATTGTAGAGATGAGGTCTTGCCAAGTTACCCAGGCAGGTCTCGAACCCGCGGGCTCAGGCAATCCACTCACCTCTGCCTCCCAAAGGCATGGGATTACAGGCTGAGCCACCGAGCCCGGCTCATTGAGATTTTTAAAGAATATTGTGTCATTAATGTAAGTTCACATTGAAATAATAACACATGTTGCAAATTAAAATCATTTTGACTTGAAAAAAGAGATAGGAAATATAAAAATATGTACATTGAAACAACAAAATACAAAATTTGGTTTGGAGTTAAAGTGTAGAGATTTTCTTTTTAATTCTTAATGTGCTTGTCATTATTTATTTTGTGTGATCTTAGATAAGCTATCATTTTTTAAAGATAACTTCTTATGTCCGTCAGATGTTTTTTGTAAGCCCCATGGTAACCAAAATGCAAAAACCCATAATAGCACTAAATATATCCCTGAATATATCAGCAGAAAATTAAAACACACTACCAAGTAAAAGTCTCTTAACAACAAAGGAAGACTGTATAAGAATGGAAGAAAGGAAGAGAAAAGTTATAAAACAGCCAGAAAAGCAATACAATGATGAGTAGTAAGTCCTGACTTATCAGTGATAACATTGGCTATTAAAAGACTCAATTCTCCAATTAAAATGTGGAGACTTAACTTAATGGATAAAGAAACAAGACCCAACTGTCTGCTGCCTACAAGAAACCCACTTCACCTACAAAGACACAAGTAGACTGAAAGTAAAGAGGCAAAAAAAGTTATTTTATGTAACTGAAAATGAAAGGAGACAATGCATATCTATAGTCGTATCAGATGAAACAGACTGCAAACTGAAGACTCTAAAAGCAGACAAGGAGGTCATTTAACAAGAGAATATAACAGTTAAAAAAATCTATTCATGAAACACAGGAGCTCTCAGGTGTTAAGGAAACCTTAATCAATCTAAAAAGAGAGATACACTGTAATATAGTAATGGTATATGCTATTTTCAGCGATGGAAAGAATACTCAGAGAGGAAATCAAGAATGAAACATCAGAGTTACCCTACACACTAGACCAATTAGGCCTAATGGACACAAAACATTTTATCCATTCTTTTTATCAGCACCTGGAAATGTCTCCAGAATAAACTATATCTTAGACCAGTAAACCAGTCTCATCAAGTTCAAAAAGGTAGAAATAATATCAAAGTAGAAATCATATTATATTTTGAGGATTCATGTAAAATTCACCAAGTCATGGATATTAATCAACATGGTCAAGAAAGATCAATGCGTCAATGAAGAAATAAAAATATCAAATATTTATTAAAACAAAGGAAATAGAAATACAATAATAATAATACAATGATGGTAGGAAAAGTTAAAATGACAAGTGAGAGTAAGGGGAAGGAGGAGAATACATTTATTACTTTTCTTTGGAGTTGTACCAATTTTGGGGTTCCTAAGACCAACGGATCGCTAATATTTTTTAAAAGTTAAGAAAGCCATGTTGTTTAATATTGTGGTAGGGGGTTTTAGAAAATGCTTCAAAACATATATCACAATTAAAATGTTTCAGTTTGTTAATGCAAAATGCCTTGCTCAGTACCTGCAGCTAAAACCACAAGCCCCTTCCTGTAATGCTGTGCTCAGCACCTGCAGCCAAAACCCCAAGCTTGTGTTATTGTTACAGAAAGTACAAAATTTTACACCATGAAAAGTCCCTTCCCTCCAAAACCAACGCAAAACCTATATGAACTGAGACCTGACTGTGATCGGGGCCCAGCCTTTGCGACTGGAGTCTGGGCTGGGCTGAACCTCGGTGTTCTAGTAATAAACTCAGCTTCCTGCTTGTCAACCTTGGTGTCACAGTCTCTCTGATTTGTTTTCTCGCAATGATATGGGGTATAAATTAGCAGTTCTTGCATACTTTCTTGGTAAATAACAAGTTTGAAGTTTCCATTGTTAGATTCACAATCTAATGTTTTTAAAAAAAATTTATATTTACAGTACATGAAGCCTAGAATAAATTTAGGATTAAGGGATAATAATAGAAGGGGTAGGAGATGTATAGATATTAAGGTATTTTCTCATGTAAAGGAGGGATAAATGTTGCTGATGTAGTAGGTAAGTTTTCCTTGTTGTGTTGTAATAAGTATATAGAGGGAGTAGAGGCTGGTAATTAGTATATTAGCTCCTATTAAGATGATGGTTAAGTGGGACCATGAAAAGGATGCTATTGTTACAAATAGGTCTCCAATTAAGTTGATAGTTGGAGGGAGTGCAAGATTTGTGAGACTGGCTAGAAGTCATCATGTAGCTATTGGGGGTAAAAGGGTCTGAAGACCATGAACTAAAAGTATGATTGGAAATTAAAATGTCTGGGATGCAGCAAAAGAAGTACTAGGAGGAAAGTCTATAGCAATAAATGCTAAAATTAAAAAAGTAAAAGACTTGCAATAAGCAATCAAATGAAACAACTTAAGGAATTAGAAAAGCAACACAAACCAAAACCTACAATTAGTAAAAGGAAAGATATAATAAAGGTCAAAGCAAACAAACAAACAAACAGATCCCCCCCCCAAATCAAAATAAAACTAAAGAAAAACAATACAGAAGATTGACGAAACAAAAACTGGTTTTTAAAAAAGATATCTCACCAAAAAGACAACTGCGTATGTTTATTGCAGCACTATTCACGATAGCAAAAGCATAGAACCCACCTAGAACCCATCAAAGGTGGACTGGATGAAGAAAACCTGGTCACATCGCCATGGAATACTACACAACCATAAAAGAGAATAAAATTAGATCATTTGCAGCAACATAGATGCGGCTGGAGGCCATCACTCTGAGCAAATCATCACAGAAACAGAAAACGATACTGCATGTTCTCACTCGGTAATGGAAAGTAAAAACTGGACATACACAAACACAAGGATGGGAACAACAAACCTGGGGGCTACTAAAGGGGGGAGGAATGGACAAGGAATAAGAGCTGAGAAACCACCCATCCATTACCATGCTTACAGCTAGAGTGAGGGGTGCTCATCAGAAGCCCAAACCCCACCAAAATGTAACGAATCTTCATAGAACACTTTGAATCTAAAATAAAATTAATTTAAAAAAGAATAGTGCTTAACACATGAAATACATATCTTACATAAATATATTAGTATTATTTAATGAATTTTTATTTTGTAATTATTATTTAACTCTTCAAGTTGTGCTTTCAAATGTCAAGAGAAAAAAACACATGATCTCTAAATAGAAGAACATTTCAGCATACTTTTCAGTGATTAAAAGGTATGAAAACCATTAAAAAAACTCACAGTTATAAACATTTAGCTAAATTAAACAAGAAATAGAAACCCAAACACATACAGTCAGAAGTGAAAATTGTGACGTAAAAGCTGAGACCACAGAAATACAAACAATTACGAGAACTATGCACAGCTATATGACAGCTATCTTGAAGACATAAAAGAAATGGACGAATGCCTGGACATAACACCTAACAATCATGAACATGAAGAAATAGAACTCCAGGGGTAGAGCAAGTTGGCTAACTAGTAGCAGCTGGTGTGTGCCTCTCCACAGAGAGGAACCAAAATTAGAAAGCAAGTTGCTACACTCAAAGCAGGACATGGAGAAATTTACCTCCAGGACTCCACAGGGAAGAAACAGGCCCTTGGGAGGAAGACAAGTATAACTAGACAGCCTGCCTAGAGAGAGCTGGTTCCAGAGTCAAGAAGGAGTTTCCCAACGCAAAGTGCTGAGAGATAGAGAGAACAAGAAAACCTCTTGTAAGGCAAGTGTGAAGAAAGAGGTGACAAGCCGAGTTACTAGAGGGAAAATTTATTAGAGGGAAAGGAAAGAAAGGCTGACCCTAAAGAGGAACCAGCAGCTCACTTCTCTTGCAGACCCCTTATAAAACCCCAGTTGAGGCTTATCAGGATCCCAGAAGCAGTTTAGGGAGCTTGAGTTATAGGTTGCCTGGCCTTGAGATGCAGATGTTGGCACTGTTGGGGCTGCAAGTCTTACTGCCTTGACGAGCAGATATCTGCACTAAACCAGTCACTACCAGGATATTGTTAATCACTTGTCTCTGAAATGCAGACTTAGGAAAGTTAACATTGACCATCAGTACCAGGATGAGTCAGTACCAGGATGTTATCAGTTGCATAGCTTTGGGATACTCTTTCAGGAGAGCAGATATTGGCAGAAAAGCAATTAGTAACAGGACACAGAGTAGTGTTAACTTTATGGGCTGTTGCAACTCTGTGCTCTGTTTCTGAGGTTCACAAGATGAGTTGTTTTAACTACAGCCTCTTCTCCCATTCCCCTACAAGCTCTATCACCTCTCAGGCCCACGGCTTCTGCTGCATTAAGGAGAAACCTCTGTGACCCACTCACACTGAGGCACCACCCAAATCTCTCAGGCCACCAAGCCCTGCACAGATCATTGCCAGCTGCAGCTTCTGCAGGACAGAGAAGGAGACCCAAGGTGCCTCTACTGAGGAAAAGGCATTTACCCACCCCTGCCTGTTCATAGTGCTCCCAGACTAGGGAGGGAGGAACACAGCAGGGAAATTAAGTATGTCCCCACCACAGCCCACAGATCTAAAACTAGGAGCAGCAAGGAGACCGGGCACTCTTTGCCCTCTCCCATCATGACACATTTAACTGGATACTGATCACAGGCTACAGTCCTGCAGATCTGCCACCCCCAGCTCTTTGAGGGGCCCAGAAACCCAGCATCTTAAAAAAGGGAAATATGCCTCTGGGGGTTTCCTGCCACTGGGCAGGTTGTCTGTGCACTGAAGTCAGCCCTTTCCAGGAACTCTCTGCTGCCTAAATAGGTATGAATGAAGAGTGATCAGGGTGTCCAGTAGCCCCCATTGTACTAGCTGCTCCCCACAATCGTGGCACACAAAGTCTGGGTCTCAGAAGTGAACGGGTACTTTGCGGGCACTGAACATGGCAGTTTCTAGCAGGCTGGCTGGCAGCTGGACCCACTGGGCAGGTCCTCTATCACCATCTACAGGACCACAACCTGAACTACAACGTCTAATGGTAAGTGGGGGGAAAAGTCCCAGCAGAAAAAACTCCAGCAACACAAAAATCAGAGTGTTGTGCTGTGTCCACATGATTGCAGAAGTCCCCAATTAGTGGATTCATTACAAAACAAAATGCCCATAATGACAGAAATAGAATTCAGAATATGGGTGGCAAAGAAATTCATCAAGTTTTGAGAGACAGTGGCCTCCTAAATCAGAGGGCTACAGAAATAGTTTAGGAATTAAAAGCTGAAATGGACATTTTGAAAAATAACTAGAGACAGCTTCCGGCAAGAGGGCAATGGGGCAACCTGGTCTATGAAACCCTCTGCAAAGGAGAATGCAGAGGGTCTCTGGCTCTCTCCCCGGGGGTTGGGTACCCAACATCGCAGCCTGCTCTTCACATGGAGCTCGGCCATTGCCACTGCAGGGGCATTGCAGCGGTCTGGACAACCACTGCAGTGGAGACACAGCAGCTGCCGGTGCCACCACAGCCTCCATGGCACAATAAACATTGCCCACCCGTGCCTGAGGCGATCCACAACTTCAGTCCTTGAAGCCCCTGTAGGCAAGATCTGCTGGGATTGCTGCAACCTCTGCTGCCACCGTGATGTCCTGCCAGCCGTGGGTCTTCTCCTGTGTGCCCTGAGGCGGACTCCCATCTCCTACCTCTGCCTGACTCCTGTCCGGCTCACTCCCTCTGGGGCGAGCAGCTGAGATAGCACCACCTGCTGGCAATACAAGGTAACAACCCCGAAACAGGAGAAACGAGCTTGAAAAACAAACAGGGGCCCAGATTTAAATGGTGAACTGAGGATGATCTGAACTGTCTTCACAGCAGGCCAGGGGCAACTGACCCTAACTGCAAACTAATTTACCAGCTTGAAAAGACACCCAGAAATCAGAGCTGAAAGGACTTTGGGAACTTAAACGAAAAGTCTCAGAGTGTGCTCGATTGCTTCTGTTAGTTTAATGACAATTCTATTCCTACTGTTTTTTTCCCCTTTTTTTTCTTTTTTTCTTTTCCTTTCCTTTTCTTCTCTTTTCCCTCTCTGTAAACCATATCTTTGTATAGAGGGATAGCACACCAATCAGGGGGTTTGGTTAGCTTGTATGTTAGCATCATTGTATGTTTTATTTTTTTTTGTATCGGAGTTGATTACCTGTAGTCATGGTCTATTGTTTTTAACGGTTTCAGTTTAGGTCTCTCTCTCCATTTGTTGGTACACTCGACTGTCCCCCCCCTTAGTCCTCTCTCTCCCCCCCCCAATTTCCCCCCCACTGTCTGCTCCATTCTCTTCCCTCTGCTAACCACATTTTATTTCAGGGAGTAAACCTACACCCCCACTGCAGGACAGCTTCCAAGGCAGTGGGAAGTGGGTTTCAGATTATCCATACACCTGTCGGCGAATACCAGGACCTGCAGATAGTTTTTGAATCACAGCTTCCCCTTAAGTAAATCTCAAAACTGCAAAAAGGACCACCCCCAACCTACAGTCAACCCCAGAATTGAACAAAGTAAGAGGGCATACATAAAGAATAGGATTTGAACAAAGAGAAGTAAAAGCAATCCCTCTACCCTGAATAACAGAATTAAAGAAGATGGTGACGTGGAGGGAAGGAAAAAGTAGGGAGGGGGGAAAAAGCCGCACAAATGAAAAAAAACCAAAAGAAGAATATAGGTCTCACACAGACCCCTGGGAGATTAGACACTGAGAAAAAAGATTTTGGAACACAAACAATGAAGACCCCCCAGAATGACTGGTCACATGCAAAAAACCCAGACATCAAGGCATTAATAAGGAGAAGTTAAAAAATTGAGGAGAGACGAGGAAAATAGGAAGGAACTGATGTCAGAAATAACAGCAGTAAAGAATACTGTGATGGAAATAAATAAAAACTAATAAGCATGAAAAGCAGAATTAGCCAAGCAGAAGATAAAATCTCAGAGCTTGAAGACAAAAACACAGAACAAACCCCAAACTGTCAAAAGCACAGAAAAGAGGCTCAAAAAGACAGAACAAAACCTTCAAGAGATGAATGATCACTTCAAGAGACCAACCTAAGAGTAATTACCCTTTCCCTGGGGCAGAGAGAGAAACAGAGGCCACACTGGAACAAACATTTCATGAAATCATTCAAGAAAACTTCCCTCATCCATTCAAGGATAAACAAATTCAAACACAAGAGATTCAGAGAACCCTGCATGACAACAAAGAGAAGAATAACTCCCAGACATATAATAATTCGCCTAAAAAAAGAAGGAATAAAAAAAAAATCCTAAAGGCTGCAAGAGAAAAAGGTCAACTACATACCAGGAAGACCAATTAGAATAGCAGCAGATAAATCTACAGAAACCCACAGGCTAGGAGAGAGTTTGGGAGGCCTATCGTTAAAGTTCTAAAAGATAAACAATTTCAGCAAGAATAACTACCCACCAAGCTAAGCTTCATCAGTGAGGGAGAATTGAAATCTTTCCCAAATATCCAATCCCTAAGAACCTACACTGCCACAAGACCACCTCTAAAAGAAACCCTTTGAAAGTACTGAACAAAGAAGAAAAGGAAAAAAGAGCAACAACATTCTTCACAAGAGTACGGGCAAAACATTAAAAACACACATGACCCAAACTCCAAAACCAAAAGAAAGACAACACACAAACAGGAAGAACAACAACTCTCTAAGAACATTATATGGGGATCAACTCTCACATTTCAATAATTAGTTTGAATGTGAACAGAATAAATGCACCACTGAAAAGAATAGAATGGCAAAATGGATAAAATATCACCAGGCAACAATCTATTGCCTTCAAGAGACTCACTTCACAAAAAAAACACTCACAGACTCAAAGTAAGAGGATGAGAAACAAATTTTCAGGCGAATGGAACACAAAAGAAAGGCAGAGACACAATCTTAATCTGAGACAAAATGCCCTTTAAGTTATCAAAAATTAAAACAAATACAGAAGGCCACTACATAATGATAAAAGGTTTAATCCATCAACACGAAATATCCATCTTAAACATATATGCACTAAACATAAGACCCCCAACTTTCATAAAGCAACTTTTGGGTAAACTAAAAAAGATACCAACTCCAATACCTCATAGCTGGGGACTTTAATACCCCACTCAAAACCCCAGACAGATCATCAGGAAAAAAAAATCAGCAACAAGATCTGAAACCTCAATGTGACTCTTGATCAAATGGACTTAATTGATACCTATGGAACCCTCCAACCAAAGCCACAGAGAACACATTCTACTCATCCCCCCAAAACGTACTCTAAGATCAACCACATACTGGCCATAAATCAAGCATAAGCAAATTTAAAAGAGGGAAAATTTTACCATGCCCCTTCTGGGACCACAGTGGAATAAAAATAATCATTAACACCAACAAGATCCCCCCAAAACCCACAAAGACATGGACACCAAACTGCATGATGCTAAACAACTCCTGGGTTTTTGATGAAATCAAAACAGAGATTAAAAGATACCCGGAAACAAATGAAAATTAAGAAACATCTTACCAAAATCTCAGGGATGCGATGAAAGCTGTAATAAGAGGGGAATTTATATCCCCACAAACGCACATGAAGAAAATGGAGGGATCACAAATTAACAGCCTAAGAACCACCTAAAAAAGCAAACCCCAAAAGCCCTAATTTCAGCAGAAGAATCCAGATCATCAAAATAAAAACCCAAATCCAGGACATAGAAGACAAAAAGATAATACAAAAAATCAATAAAACAAAAAGTGGTTCTTCAAAAGGATAAAGATTGATGGTCCCCTAGCTAAAATGACCAAGAAAAAGAAAGAAAAAACCCAAATAAGCAAAATCAGGAACACAAAAGATGAAGTCACATCTGATCCTGAAGAAATACAAAGGATCATTAGAGACTACTACGTACACTTGTATGGAAACAAACTTGAAAACCTTTCGGAAATGGAGACTTTCTGTCATCACACAACCTGCCTAGGGTTTAAACAAGAAGAAATCGAGACCCTAAATAGACCAAAAACAATCAAGGAAATTGACTACGTAATAAGAAAACTACCTACCAAAAAAAACCCCCGGACCACATGGCTTTCCAGAAATTTTACAAGACATTTAAGGAGGAGCTTATTCCAATCCTACTGGAGGTATTCCTGGCGATTGAGAAAGATGGAACTCTCCCAAATCATTTTCAAAGTAACATCACATTGATACCCAGCCAGGTAAAGACCCAAAAAAGAAAGAGAACTACAGGCCAATATCTTTGATAAACATAGATGCTAAAATTCTCAACAAGATCCTAGTGAACCAGATTCAACAACACATCTCAGAAAACATCCATCATAGCCAGGCTCGGTGGCTCAGCCTGTAATCCCATGCCTTTGGGGGGCTGAGGTGAGTGGATTGCCTGAGCCCGCAGGGTTTTAGACCCGCCCGGGCAGCAAGACCTCATCTCTACAATAAATCAAAAAATCAGCTGGGTGTGGTAGCGCATGCCTGTAATTCTGGCTACTCGGAAGGCTGAGGTGGATGGATCGCCGGAGCCCAGTGGGTCAAGACTGTGGTGGCCAGGAGCGGGCCCTTGCACTCCAGTCTGGGCGAAAGAGTGAGACTCCCAAATCAAAAAAAAAAAAAAAACATCCATCATGACCAAGTGGGCTTCATCCCTGGGATGCAAAGGGTGGTTCAAAATCGTAAAACCATAAATGTAATTAAATACATCAACAGATGTCAAAAAAAACCACATGATTATATAATTAGATGCAGAAAAAACTTTTGATAAAATCCAGCAGCCCCTTTTTGATAAAAACCCTCAAACAACTAGGCACACGAAGAACATACCTCAAAATAGTAAAAGACATCTACGAGAAACCCACAGCCCGCATACTCCTAAACGAACAAAAACTGGAACCATTTCCCCTGAAAACTGGAACAAGACAAGGATGCCCACTCTCACCCCTCCTGTTCAATATAGTATAGGAAGTCCTGGCTAGATGAATCAGAGAAGAGAAAGGGAATCAGGGTTATTCAAATAGGAAAAGAGGAAGTCAAGCTATCTCCTTTGCAGATGACATGATCATGTACCTGGAAAACCCCAAAGGGGAAACTGTCAAAAACCTCCTTACAGATAAAGGCTTTGGCAAAGTCTCAGGATAAAATAAATGTGCAAAAGACAATCGCATTTTTTTCACCAATAATAAACAAACAGAAACCCAAATAAAAAGCACAATTCCATTCACAATAGCACACAAAAAAATGAAATACCTTGGCATCTTCCTAACCAGAGATGTGAAAGACCTTTTCAATGAAAACTACAAAAAACTGCTCAAAGAAGTCAAAGTTTACACAAAGAAGTGGAAAAAATCCCATGCTCATGGATTGGGAAAAATCAACATTGTGAAGATGTCCAACTTACCTAAGGTAATCTACAAATTTAATGCAATACCTATCAAACTACCCGCAACAGTCTTCTCAGACCCAGAAAAAAAAACACAGGAATTCATATGGAAACACAAAAACCAAGAATAGCCAGAACAATTTCAGCAAAAAAAAAAAAAAAAAAAAAAACAGTGGTATCACATTACCAGACTTCAAACTTTACTATAAAACTACAATAATCAAAATCCTTGGTATTGGTACAGAAACAGGCATATAGACCAATGGGAAAAGAATTTAGATTCCAAAGCAATACCTCAATTCTCAACCAACTTATCTTCGACAAGGCCTCCACCCCATACCACTGTGGAGAGGAGAACCTATTCAGGAAATGGTGCTGGGGAAAAATGATGAACACATGCAGAAGATTGAAACAGGTCCTATTTATCCCCATAAACAAAAATTTAAATCTATATGGATCAAGACCTAAAGTAAAAACCCCAAACCCTAAGAACCTTAGAAAATGAAGGACATACCCTCATGGAAATCAGAACTGGCCTTCAATTCCTGAACAAAACCCAAAACCCACAGGTCATAAGAGAGAGGATAGACAAGTGGGACCTTATTAAACTGACAAGCTTCTGCAAAGCCCAAAAAAACCATCAAGAGAGCATTGAGATAGCCTACAGACTGGGAAAAATATTTGCCAACACCAGGTCAGACAAAGGCTTAACATCTTTGATCTACAAGGGTTCAAATGTGCTGAAAAGAAAAAAACAAAAAACCCCCTTATAAAATGGGCAAAAGACATGAAGAGATACTTCACAAAGGAAGACATCCGACCAGCCAACAGACATATGAAGAAATGTTCAACTTCACTAATTATCAGGGAGATGCAAATCAAAACCACACTGAGATACCACCTAACTCTAGTCAGAATGGCAATTATCAACAACTCAAAGAATAACAGCTGCTGGAGAGGGTGTGGAGAAAAGGGAACACTTCTACACTATTGATGGGAGTGTAAACTAGTGCAACCTCTGTGGAAAGCAGTGTGGTGATTCCTAAAAGCTCTAAAATTTTCTACCTCCCATATGACCCCGCAATCCCCCCACTGGGAATAATCTGGGAAAAACACAAATCACTCTACAAAAAAGACATCTGCACACATATGTTTATGCAGCATTGTTCACAAAGCAAGAACCTGGAAGCAACCCCTGCTTCCCATCAAAAAGGATTGGATTAGAAAAATGTGGGACATATACACAATGGAATACTACGCAGCCATACAAAAGAACAAAATCATGAAATTTGCAGCAACCTAGATGGAACTAGAGTCTATAATACTGAGTGATCTCTCACACAAACAAAGGTCCAAGTATCACATGTTTTCACTCATATAATGGACCTTGAACATCCAACATAATACTATAAGAAAATGACTGACAGTAGTGGGAAACTTGGTGGGGGGGGGGATTGGATTAATGGAAATATCTGTCTGGGGATGGGGAAGCACCTCTAATCAATAGGGGGCCTGAATGAAATGCATTTGTATACCTAACCCTTAACTGTACCCCACAACATCATAATAAAAAAATATTGATTATTGAAAAAAAAAGTGGTACATATACACGATGGAATACTACGCAGCCATAAAAAAGAACAAAATCATGAATTTTGCAGCAACCTGGATGGAACTAGAGTCTATAATAATGAGTGATCTCTCACAGAATCAAAGATCTGAAGTATCACATGTTCTCACTCATATAGTGGACCTTGAATACCCAACATAATACAATAAGAAAATGACTGACAGTGGTGGGAAGGGAGCTGGGATTAACGGTAGTAAATATCTGTCTGGGGATGAGAGACACCTCTTATCAACAAGGGTGCCTGAATGAAGCATATTTGTATACCTAACCCTTAACTGTACCTCATAATATCATAATAAAAATTATTGATTATAAATAAATTAAATAAATAAATAAATAGCTTGCAATTGAAATGCTTGATATAGTTCACAGTTGTTGATTATATTAATGATTTTGAAATTTTACCTTATGTTTAATATGTGTTAATGTAGTTGCTGCACAGAGAGAAACACTTAGGTAAAAAAGAGAGCATGGTATACTATTGGGGGAAAAGATTGGCTTCTTGAGTCTTCTGGCATTTTAGACCTACTGGAGACAGTGAATCTACAAACACACTCAATAATTACTGTAAAAGCAATTTTGGGAAAGTTAACATACATAGATATATAATGTATATACGTAGATGTATAATCAAGGTTCTCATACATAAACTTTAGCACTAAAAACACTTATAGTCAAAATTAGAGGAACATAATTTATACATATACAAGCTAGATCCCTAAATGATGCAGTAAAAAACAAATTTAACAATCATAAGAAGAAATAACCTGTCCAAGTGAAGAGGAACCAGAAAAATAACACTGGCACTATGAAAACCTGAGAGTTTTCATCTCTATCAAAAACCCGCACTCTTGAGCAATGAATCTTAACAAAAATGAAATCTTTCAAAATCAGTGAAAGAATTCAAAATGTTGATTATAAAATTGCCCAATGAGAGCCAAGAGAACATTGGAAATGGGCAGAAAAAATAAACTATTAAAGACATGAATGAAAATTTATCCAGAAAGATAGATACTTCTAAAATATTTGAACATTTGGAAATAAAAGACACATATAGAGAAGTACAAAATGCAGAAGAAAGCTTTAACAGTAGAGTAGACCAGGTAGAACAAAGGATTTCATAACCTGAAAAAGTTTTTTAATTAAAATAATGAGAAAACAATAAAAAAATTAAGAGTCAAAGTCTCCAAAAATTTTTGAATCTCAAAAAATACAAACCTAAGAATCACAGGTTTTTCTGAGGAAGAAGAAAAAGCATCAGGTTTGGAAAATTTATTTGAGTTAATAATGGAGGAAAATTTTCCAGTCTTGAGAGAGACAAATATCAAGATGAAAAAAAACCCAAAAAGAACAACTAATGATTCATTGCAAAATGTTATTCTCAAGACATATAGTCATTACATTATCCAAAGTTAATGTGAAGGGAAACTTTCTAAGAGCAGTGAGACCAAAGCATTAAATAACTTGTGAAGGCAAACCTATCAGAGGAACAGCAGACTTCTCGGTAGAAACCACAAACTCAGAAGGGATTGGGGTCCTACTTTTAATAACCCCAAAGAGAATAAGTGTCAGCCATGAATTTTGTATCCAGTTAAAATAAGTTTCATAATTGAGGAAGAAATGAAGCCTCTTTCAGGTAAGAAAATACTGAGGGAAATGCCACCATGAGATCTGCTTTACAAAAAATGCTCAAAGTTCTAATCAATAAAACAAATGATCAAAATGCCCCAGAAAATAAAACAATGACAATTCTAATGCCTACAAAGTTTATAAATCACCAACACAATGAGAAAAACAAAGCAAACAGGTAACAATCAACATGATGGATGGAACAGTACATCGCATATCATTACTAACCTTGAATGTCAATAGTCTAAATCTTCAGCTTAATGATAAAGACTGGTAGACTGGTTTAAAAATGTAATCCCAATATATTATGTCTCCACACGCTTCATCAAAAGAATTTAGTTATATGATAAATTTTCTTATGAAAGCTAATGTAATATATAGTCACCTTATTTACCAATACTGTATGGTCTACTTGAAATTTAGTAACGAAGTAGATCTTAAGCTTTCTCTCCACACACATACACATGTGACTATATGAGGTGAGGGACATGTTAATTAACTTGATTGTATAAAGTATTCCTCAATGGATATCAAAACCTCCTGCTGAACACCTTAAAGCATGGGTTTTAACTTAATAACAACTCAGTAAATTTACAACTCAGTAAATTTCAAAAATATTTCAAAAAGAAAATGAACATAGCACATTAACCAAAAAGCAGAGAATGCGAGACTCATAAATACCATATAAGAAGTATGTGCTGTCTAATAGACGCACGTTTTAAAAACGAAGACGCAAATAGGTCTAAAGTAAGACTATGTACACAGTTAAATTGTGCAAATGCTAATCAAAAGAAACTTGGAGCTACCAGATGGATAACTAAGAAAGAAGATTGTGGCCGGGCTCAGTGGTTCAGCCTGTAATCCCATGCCTATGGGAGGCCAAGGTGAGTGGATTGCCTGAGCCCACGGATTTGAGACCTACCTGGGCAAGCGAGACCTCTTCTCTACAATAAATCAAAAAATTACCTGGGTGTGGTAGCGCATGCCTGTAGTTCCAGCTACTTGGAAGGCTGAGGCGGAAGGATCGCCGGAGCCCAGCAGGTCGAGGCTGCGGTGGCCAGGAGCAGCCAGCGCACTCCAGTCTGGGTGACAGAGTGAGACTCCAACTCAAAAAAAAAAAGAAAGAAAGAAGATTTCAAGACAATTATGGGTGTTTCATATAATACAGATTTACATAAAAATGTATTGAATCATTCAAAATAATGAATGGAAAGCGACACTTCCTTACAAGCCAACAAAAAGAAAGTCGGTACACATTCAATAACATCAAACAAAAGAAATTTTAAGGAAACCTCATTGCTGGTTATAAAGAAAACAATTTCCATAACAATAAATGTTTGAAATTTTAATAGACAAACACCCAAAGCATCAATATATTTACTGTAAAAGCATGGAATCACAAAAAGACACCGGAAAATCCACTATTGTAGTGGTATGGTTTAACCAAAATCTTTCACTAATTAGCCAAATTTGCAGACGAAACGTCAGCTGGGATAGAAACATTTTAATAAATTCATATAGTTGAGTTAACTAAAATAAAAAGCAATACCCTCAGTACCATAAAATCTTCATTCTCCTTCTCAAGCACATATGACCAAGTGGCAAAGTAGATATACAATAAACATTGAGATAATTGTCAATTCATTTCTAAAGTTAACATTTGTAAAAACTATTATAATGAGGTTTTTGTTTGTTTGTTTGTTTGTTTGAGTTGGAGTCTCACTCTGTCGCCCAGACTGGAGTGCAGTGGCACACTCCTGGCCACCACAGTCTCGACCTGCTGAGCTCTGGCTATCCTTCCGCCTCAGTTTTCCAAGTAGCCTAAATAAAATAACAAGTAATTAAACAAGAAAAACTGACTTCTCAATACTTCTCAACTATAGCACTATTTAGTGACTACATAGCCAAAAAAAATTTTAGAAAAGTGCCATATGGGATTTATATTATGAAAAAAATGTAAAAACAAGAAAGAACCTTTGAAGAAAACTATACCAATAGAATATGCAAAGTGAATTCTCAACTAGTGGGGAAGGGAGTGGGTAAAGGTATAAGCAGAATAACAAAATAACCCAAAATGAAAAGGAAAAAAAAACCCCAAAGTCACCTCTTTTCACAGAAGTACAAAATTAACAAAACTCTAGGAAGATCATAACACTGCCTAATAGGAAGACAAAGATTATCAGGATTAAAATGTGAAAGAGCTGATGATGAAGAAGCTGCCAATATTTATTTATTTATTTATTTATTTATTTATTTATTTATTTGGAGTCTCAATCTGTTGCCCAGACTGTAATGCAGTGGCACGTTCCCGGCTACTGCAGCCTTGACCTGCTGGACTCTGGCAATCCTTCCACCTCAGCCTTCCAAGTAGCCGGAACTACAGGTGTATGCCAATATTTATTAAAAGATGACATTGTGATTACTGTGTCCAAAATTTGAGTGGTTAGAAGGTATTAGAACATTTTAGAAGACTTGCCATGAAAAATATTAGAATTATAGAAAGTCATAAATGTGTAATACTTTCCAGAATGAAATGGAGTAGTGGGAAAAGGTTATTTTAGAGAAAATTTCAAAGAATTCTTCAAGGGTGAAGTATGCCAAATATACTGCATATGCAATGTATCCACCAACTCTTACTAAGACAAAGAAAAGAGGATTCTGTTTATCACTTTATAAAGTTAGCACAGGCTTGGTAGCAAAGTGTAATGAAAACTGTATGAAAAGTCCACTGAAAGGACAATGTACTTCATAAGCCAAATGAAAAATAATGCAAACAAAATTATTACAAAAGTGTATTCCCCAGTATGTAAAGACTCTCATAACAGGCAAGATAATTATTTAAAGAGGCCAAGTAAATTTAGCATCATACACTTCATCTGTATGATTAACTATAGCAGAGGATTAAATGAGAAAAAATAAATATCACTACAATATAAATACCTTATTAGACACACATTCAATCGATACATAAAAGACTCTAAATTATAGTAGAAAAGTAATGAAGGAAATGAAAATGCATATGGAGGAACAGAGAATACATGACAATGTAAATGGAAAAAATTTATAGACCTATTGTAGCAAAACAAATGTAGAAAAATACTTCTGAAATAAATGGAAGTCTGTAATGAAGCATAGAATGGGAGAATGGGAATATTGAAAAGGTCTTTTTTGCCTTCCTCTAGTTCCCAAGGCTGAGTATAGCAGAATCCTTACTAAAGGCAGTTGCGTTCTCCATGACACTGTGGCACCTTGGAAAGGCTGTGTCTGAATAGCAGTGACTGTATATTAGGGACTGATGGCAAGACATCTCTTCCCAGGGGATGTCAATCACCTTGTCAACTGCTGCCTAAGGACCTTGTTTATTGTTTATCATTTTGATACACCCAGAACAGCAACAAATCACTCTCTCAGAAGAAAACTGATTCCCCTGGTAAATTTATTGTGTTCATTAATTAAAATTGCAAAGTCCCTGGTTGAGGATGTATGTTTTCCCAAGGTGAACTACATCAGAAAGTAAACTTCAGGGTCTAGAAAGCCATTAAAAGCTAGTTTTCACTCAGCTAGTGGAAACCACTACAGCCCTGGATGTAATCTAACCGCAGAGGAGTACCCAGAGAATATACTCAGTTTTTCATTGGAGCCTACTGTACATCCTGCTTTGCAGTGTTTTACCTTCCTTCATGTTTCGTAAAGCATAAGCGTCAGGCGGACATGGAGTTTTTCTGTAACTGAACCATCACATGCATCGCTCAGAATTTGTAACACACGTGGTTTGCTATGAAATTTTTCATTTTAAAATTACTTACCACAATATAAAAATTAAATTACTCCAAAGTTGTACTGTTAAATGTATAAAAATATAATGCAATGTAACAAAAATAAAAAGAATGTATATAAACAACACAGGTATTGCTATAATATTTCAATAACTCTGAAAACATAAAACCTATACTCATAAAATTAATATAGTTTTTCTTTCCTTAAGGGTTTATGACTTATTTATTTGCTTTATTTTATTATAGACATGTGGGGTACACGTCAGATTTACATGAGTAGATTACATGAGCAATCAACACGCAGGTGAAGTTTGGGCCTTCCACTGTTCCTCATTTCTACTGGTTTAGGACCAGGCACACTTTATGTTGTCACTTGCTCCCTCCCACCCTGGAAATGTCCAGCTACTGCTGATCCCTAACTTGTTTTATTGTGGTTAATGATCAGGTTCCACTTATGAGTGAGAACGTGTGGTATTCAGTTCTTTTATTTCTGTGAGAGATCACTAAGTATGATTGTCCCTAACTCCAACTAATTTGTTCCATCATGTATATGTACCACATTTTCTTTATGCAGTTCACTTTCGATGGGCATTGAGGTGGATTCCCTGTTTTGGTTATTGTGAACAGTACTGCAATAAACATGTGTGTGCAGGTGTCTTTTTTGTAGAACGATTTATATTTATCTGGGTATGTTCCCAAAAGGGAGACAGATCATAATGAAGGTCAATTTCTAATGTCTTTGGAAACTGCCACACTGTTTTTCATAAAAATTGGGTTAGTTTCCCACCAACAGTGTAGAAGCATCTCCTTTTCTCCACACCTGCACCAGCATCTGTTGTTTTTTGATTTATTAATGATGGCCATCCTTACAGGAATTAGGTAGTAACTAAATGTGATTTTGATTCACATTCTCTGATGATTAGGGAGGCTGAGAATTTTTTCGTGTATCTGTTGGCTGCTTGTATATATTTCTTGAGAATTGTCTAGTCATGTCCTCAGCCCATTTCTTAATATTTTTTCCCTTTCAGCTTATTTGAGTTCCTTGTGGATCTTGGGTGTTAGGCCTTTGTCAGATCCACAATTAGCAAATATTTTTTCCCTATTCTGTGATATTTCTCCCTCTTTTTTGATGGTTTCTTTTGTTGTGCAAAAGCTTTTGAGTTTGATGAGGTCCTACTTATCTATCTTATCTTTTATGGCATATGATGCTTTTGGGGGTTTGATCAAGAATTGGTTGAGTTTATTTTTCTATATGGTATAGCTAGGGGTCCTGTTTTATTCTTCGGCATGTGGTAAGACAGTTTTCTCAGCATCATTTGCTAAATAAGTTCTCCTCTCCCCATTGTTTGTTACTGATGGCTTTGTTGAAGATGAGTAGGTTAAAAGATTGAATTTTTGCTTCTGGAATCTCTGCCTTATTCTGTTTTAATTACTATGTCCTTATAGTAAGGTTATAGTCGGGAAGTGTGATACTTTTCCTTTTGCTGAAGATTGTTTTGGTTATTCATGCTTATTTTTGTTTCCAGATGTATTTCTGTACTGTCTTTTTCAGATCTGAGAAGAATTATGCAAGTATTTTGATAGGTATTGCATCGAATCTATAGATTGCCTTGTGTTGGATAAACATCTTCACAATTTTTATTTTTCCAATTCATGAGCAAGAGATATTTTTCCATTTCTTTGAATCATCTTTGATTTCTTTGAGCAGTTTTTTGTAGTGCTAGTTGTGATGGTCCTTCACCTCTCTGGTTAGGTAGATGCCAAGATATTTTATTTTACTTTTGCCTATTGTGAATGGAATTGTGCTTTTCATCTGGTTCTCTGCCTGTTTATTATAGGTGTATGAAAATGCAACCATCTTTTGGCCATTTATGTTGTACCCCCAAACTGTACCATAATCATTTAACAGTGTAGGGAGGTTTTTGACAGACTCTCTCAGGTTTTTAAGATATAGGATCGTATTGTCCCGTAAAGGCTTGGCTTGATTTTTTCTTTACTTCTTTGGAAAACTGTGATTTCCTTTTCTTTCTTGATTGCTCTAGAAATGACTTCTAGCACTGTGTTGAACAGGAGGGGTGAGAGTGGGCAGTTTTGTCTTGTTCCTGTTCTCAGGGGGAATGCTTCCAACATCTGTCCATTGAGCAATATGTTGGCTGTGGGTTTGTCATAGATGGCTTGTACTGGTTTGAGGAATGTTTCTTATATGTCTTGGTGTTCAAAGGTTTATCAAGAAGGGATGCCGGATATTGTCAGAAGCTTTTTCTGTGTCTAATGATATAATCATGTGATTCTTGTTTTTTAGATCTGTTAATGCATTGAATTGTGTTTATGGTGTTGCAGATGTTGAATCTTTCTGGGAATGAAGCCTGCGTGGCTATGGTGGATGATTCTTGATATGTGTTGATGGATCCAATTTGCTAGAATCTTATTGAAATTTTTGCATCTGTATTCATCAAGGAGATTTTCCTGTAATTCTCTTTACTTGTTGGGTCTTTTCCAGGTGGTATCAGTGTGATGTTAGTTTTATAAAATGATTTGGGGAGAGTTCCATCTTTCTCAATTTCCCAGAATACTTGCCTAAGATTGGTATCACGTCCTTCTTGTATGTTTTTCAGCTAGAAAGCTATCTGGTACAGGACTTTTTTTTTTTTTTTTGGTAGATTTCTTATGACAGTCGTTTTCCAGATTGTTATTGGTCTGTATAGAATTTTAATTTTTTTTTCAACCTTGGAAATTTGTGCAATGTCAGAAAGTCCCCCACGTCCTTTAGGTTTTTTAGTTTATTTTCCATAACTGTGTGCATAGTAATCTCTGATAATCTTTTGAATTTTGGGGAGTCAGTTGTAACTTCATCTATTACATGTCTATTTGTATTGTATTTATATGGGTTTTCTCTGTCTTTTTCTTAGTCAGTTTGGTTAGGGGTCATTAATCTTATTTATCCCTCATGAAATTAGCTTTTTGTCTTGTTGATTTTGATTATTTTCTATGACATTTTTGTATTCTAGGCCCCACAGTTGCGATTTTATTTTGGTAATCTGGATCCTTCTGCTGAAGTTAGGACTTTGGTGGTCTTGCCTTTCTAGCTCCCTTAGGTATGATGTTTAGGCTGTTTTTGATCTTTCAGTTTCCTTGATGTGTTTGTGCTGAGATATGTATTTTATCTTAATACTGCTTTCATGACATTGCAGATTCTGATAACATGTTTCTTTGTTTTCTTTTGTTTCTAGTAATCTTTTAATCTCTCTGTCTTGATTTCTGTGTTGCCCCAGGAGTTGTTTAGCAGTATGTTGTTTAGTGTCCATGCCTTTGTGTGTTTTAGGGGAAACTTGTTTGTGGCAATATTATTTTTATGTCACTGTGATCTGACAAGACATAAGGCATTATTTCAATATTTTGCAATTTGTTTATATACATCCTATAATGTGATCAATATTGGAGTATTTTCCATGTGCTGATGAGCAAAAGTGTATACTCTATTTGTTGGGTGAAGTGTTCTGTTGATGTATATTAAGTCCATTTGGCTGAGTGTCAAGTTGAGGTTCTGGATCTCCTTAGTGAATTTTTTAGCCTTGATGTTCTGTCTAGGGCTGTTAGTGGAGTATTCAGTGTCCAGTTATGATTGAGTACGAGTCAATGTCCTCTTTTAGTTTACATAGTAGTTGATTTATAAAACTTTGTGCTCCTGTGTTGGGTGCATATATGTTTAGGATAAATATATCTTGCTGGTGGACTGAATATTTTATCTTTATGTAGTGTCCTACTATATACTTTTTAATTTTTCATAGCTTGAAGACTGTGTTATATGATGTTAGAATAACTACTCCTGCCTTCTTTTGTTTTGCATTGGCTTGGAAGTTCATTTTTCAGCCTCCCACTTGGAGTCTGTAAGTGTCATTTGTAGTGATATGGGTTTCCTGGAGCCTCAGATTGTTGGATTGTGAGTTTTTAAATCTAATTTGCCTCTCTATGTTTTTTCAGTGGTGCATCTAGTCCATTCACATTCAGGCTGATTATTGAAATGTGAGAGTTTATCCCTGTTATAGGTCTCTTAGAAAGCTATTTTATTTATGAATGATTTATATATTATCCTTTCTATGTGTATTTAAAGCTTGTGTAGGTTTTAATTTTTAAATTACATAATATTTATGTTTTTATAAATTTTCACATTGTATGATAGCATACATCATATAAATTCTCACTGAACCATTTTTATCTGCACAAACACTTTTTTATAATAGTAAGAGCCGAATTTGAAAGTTGCAGTTATTTTCACTGCTGAATTGCATTTATTTTATGAACATATTATACAATTTCATCCACTTATGAATTGATAAACATTGAGTTCTTTTTATTTATTTTCTCTGGACTGGGGTTTAGCAATGAAGCATGCTCTGTGTACATTGAACAGTTTCTCACATTTGTTCTGGGGTATAAAAAATGAAGAGTCACTATTGTTAAAATATATGCCACTTTAATTTCAGTATAATTGGGAAAATTACTTCCAAGAGAATATTTACACTACAAATATTATTTTACTCTATTTTATTTTTATAATTATTTATCTGTGGTTTTTTTTCAGATTAAAAAGTTGCTTGTGTAGGTTTAGGTTTGGGCTTCTACTGAGCTCATCACATAAGTGGTAACCATGGTACCAGTAGGTAGATATTTTTAACTCTAACCCCATTGCTCTTCAATTTAGGAGTACTTTAGATACTGTAGTCCCAATCCTTGAGACTGTGTATTCAGTGTTTAGGTTCTGCTCTTTAGGAACAACATGTGATATTCAGTTTTCTGTTTCTGTGATCATTTTCTCAGAATGATGGTGTCTAGTGCATCCATGTTGCTGCAAAGGGCATAATTATTATTTTTTAATGGATGTGAGGTATTCCACAGTGCATATGTACCACATTTTCTTGTTCTCCTCCAGCTTTAATGGGAACCTAGGTTGATTCTGTGTTTATGCTATTGTCATTAGTGCTGCAATAACCATGCTCATGCAGATGTCTTTTAGGAAGAGTGAGTTGTGCTCCTCTGGGTGTGTACACAGTAGTGAGATTTCTGAGTCAATTGGTAAATTTATTTTGAGTTTTTAGAGATCTTCACACTGCTTTCCATAGAGGCTGGACTAGCTTGCTTTTCTCTCAACATTTAAGGAATGTTCATTTTTCTCCACATTCTCATCTACATCTGTTGTTGTTGTGTTTTTCTTTTTAATAGAAGCCAGGCTAAGGGGTGTGAGATGGTCTCCAATTGTGGTTTTGATTTACATTTCTTTGAAAATCAGTGATGTTGAATTTCTTGTATATTTGTTAGCTGCTTCTGCCTGTCCTTTGCTCACTTTTAATTACAGCTATTAGTTTTTTTATCCATTTGATTGGAGTTTTTTGTAGATTCCAAATATTAGTCCCATGTTAGATGCATAGTTTACAAATATTTTCTCCCATTCTTCAAGTTGTCTGTTAACTTGATTTATGGTTTATTTTGCTCTGCAGAAGCACTTGTCCATTATGAGTTTTTTGCTTCTATTTTTGAGGTAAGATAGTGAATTCATTGCTTAGGCTGATGTTCACAAGTGTGTTTCCTATGCTTTCTTCTAGAAAATTTTTTAATTGATGTCTTATCTTTAAGTCATTAATCAATCTTGATGCAATTTTCAAACAGTTTTTGTTTTTGAGTCAGAGTCTCACTCCGTCACCCAGGCTGAAGTGCAGTGGCAGGCTTATGGCCACCCCAGCGTCAACCAGTTGGGCTCTGGCAATCCTTCCACCTCAGCCTCCAAGTAGCCAAAACTACAGGCATTCACTAACACTTCAAGCTAATTTTTTTGATTTATTGTAGGGATGAGGTCTTGCCAAGTTGCCCAGGCTGTTCTTGAAACCATGGACTCAGGCAATCCCTTCACCTCAGCCTCCCAAAGTGCTGGAATTACAGGTTTGAGCCACTGTGCCTGGCCTCAGTAATTTAGTCTTTTTGCATTCCACATACTCACCAATATAAAATATTAGAAACTGTAGAGTTGACAATTTGAGGAATATAAGATGGTTTTGATGTATCAAGCCTCAAAGTCTAATGGTCCTATCTGGTGGGACTCTTCAGAAGATGCCATATAGTGGGCTCAGTGATGAGAGGTGTGACTAATGAAGCTCCATGGTCACGAGGTAAGTGCAAACTTCAAAATCTCTACTTGCATGGAGAATGACCACACCTCTCGCCCCTCTGGCAAACCATGAGTCAACACAGTTGCTCCAATTATCTAAGAAATAAGTTAAAGGATATATTGTGAAAATGCTCAAACAAGTGAAAAATTCTCAAGCAACTTAAAGACTTTGCATTTATACAAAGAAGGAGAATTTAAGTCAGTATATAGAAAGTATAATGAATGGAATAGTACAGTCTTTTGGTTCCAAAATGGCAAAATAGAAACAATCTGGTTCACTATTCCACTCTCTTCTGTGTGGAAAACCAAAAATAAACACAGTACCAAGACTATCACCAGCAATATTTCAGAGCTAAATATGAGAATGAGACACTTCTAGAGGCCACAGATAAGTGAAGAATCTCTGTGCTATGATAAAGATTTGGATGTCCACCTCCATGGTGACCCTTTCCCCAGTCTTTCCTAGACCACGCACACACAAAGCTTTCTGTCTGACTCATTATTTCTACACTGGAAAGAGTGAGACTAGAATGGATAACAGATTTCCCCACCGTCTTGTGTTCTCTGCCAGGAGCCCTATCTCTACCTCAAATCATGTGAAGCAAAAGGAGTGCCTTAAGGGAGAAAAATTCTGACAGTAGGCAGAGATAAAAGGAGGAGGTAGGGCTACTATGCCCAGTCCTGGACACTCGGCTCTAGAACTTGGCTAAAGGAGACAACATATCAGTGTAACTATTCAGCAGTATCGCAGCTTTCTCACACTACCATGGTACCCCCAAGGAAAACTGCATAATTCAGATGGACAGTACTTTATTTGTTTACTAGCACTTCGGCATACCTAGAATTTAGTTGTCATCTAGTGCAGAATCTAGGCAGAAACCCAGTCAAATGAAAAATAAAGAAAATCAACAGGTAAGACACAAAGAATCTCTAAGCAAACATATTCAATAAAAATCAAAACAAAGCTGTCAGATACAGCTGCAATAAATAACTAATCTTTCACTGCAATGACAGATATTTGTCCAGAAGAAACAACAGCAAACAGAGAAACATGACCTCCCAGACATACAAAACAAGGAACCAGTGAAAATGTCAATATATGAACTTTTTGACCAAGAATTCACAATAGCAGTTATATGACAATTTAGTGATCCACAAGGTAATTCATAAAAACTAAGAGGAGCTCATCAAACAAATATAGCACGTAAATTAAAATAAAATTAAACAAAAATCCTGGAAATAAGAATTATGTTTGCTTAACCAAAAAAATTATTAGGGGCTCTCAACAGCAGACTGTATCAAGCAGGTAAAAAAAAATCAGTGAGTTCAAAGATGGGCTGGGCTTGGTGGCTCAGCCTTTAATCTCAAGCTTTGGGAGGCTGAGGTGAGTGGATTGCCTGAGCCTGCAGGTTTGAGACCCGTCCGGGCAATTTGGCGAGACCTCATCTCCACAATAAATTTTTTAAAATTAGCCAGGCATGGTAGCACACGCCTGTAGTTTCAGCTACTTGGAAGGCTGAAGCGGAAGGATTGCCGGAGCCCAGCAGGTTGAGGTTGTGGTGGCCGGGAGTGTGCTTCTGCACTCCAGTCTGGGTGACAGAGTGAGACTCCAACTCAAAAAACAAAAACAAAAACAAAAGATGGACTGTTTCCAGGAAATCCTGTCATATTAAAAAAAAAAGCCAAAAAGAATAACAAAAGATCATAATACAATATAAAATTACTCCACAAGATTAAATGTAAGTGTTATTCTTGTTCATGAAAGAGTAAATCAAAATCAAAATATGGAAAACCTATTTAAAGAAATAGTTACAGAAGGCTTTACAAAAAAGGGAGAAAGAAAGAAATATTCAGTTACAGGAAAACCAGAGAACACTAAACAAAGTTGACCCACAGAAAAATATTCAAGGCACATAGTAATTAAGCTCTCAAAGGTAGACAAAAAGAGCACCCTAAACTGCAAGGGAAAGTAGCAAATAACATATAAAGGTGGTCCAACTCTTCAGGCAACAGACTTCTCAGTGAAAACCATTCAAGACAGAAGGGAGTGGAATGACATTATCAAATTCCTCCTTCAAGAATAGTTTACAGCACAGCGATCCTTCAAATGTGACAGAGAGTGACGTCTTTCTCAGACAAAATAAGTCTAAGAGAATTTACCACCACTAGGCACATCGTTCAACAAATGCTAAGTGAGTTAGAAAGGAATTAGAAAGGAAAATTAGAAAGGAAAAAAAATTAATGTGCAAGTGAAAACATTGGAATGTATAAAACTCACTGGTAAAGTTAAGTACATAAACAAATGTAAAATACTCTACTAATATTACTGTGGTGTGCAGTCCACTTATAAGTTTAGTAGAAATCCCAAAAGACAAATCTATTTTTTAATAAGGAGCTGCAGCAATCTGTTAAGGAATATGTGATATAAAAATGTGTACATTGAGACAACAAAAATTCAAAATGGGGGTGAAGTTAAAGTGTAGAGATTTTCTTTTTAATTCTTAAATTGTTGTTTATTTCTCTGTTAATCTTAGATAACTGTCATTCTTTGAAGATAGCTTCTATGTCTGTCAGATGTTTTCTTTAAGCCTCATAGTAACCACAATGAAAAATCTATAATAGATTCAATAAAAATATCAGCAAGAAATTAAAATGCACTGTTAAGTAAAAATCTCTTAACAACAAAAGGAAGACTGTTAGGTCAAAATCTCCTAGCACGGCCTCCAAAATGTTAGGTTTGGCCTAATGGGGGGTGTCTGATCTACAATCTGGTGCCATGCAAAAAATGCAAGGAATTGTACAGCAGTCAGATTAGAAAATACAGTTTATCTACAAAATAAATTACAGACAGAGAGAAGAAAGAGGAGATTCACCACCCCAAGTTAGGGGATGGGCCAAAGTTTAGGAAACATGGCAATAGCCATAGCTCAAAGTGCACATGGCCTGTCCAGTCCAGTGCTTAAGAAAACAATAGAACACGATGAAAGAGAGGCAGAAGAGTCATCTCCCCAAGGTGGGGAGGGGACCAAAGCTTGAAAACATGTCCTGACATTGCACAATGAGCACATGGCTTGGCCAGTGCTTAGCAAGGCAGTGGCTACTGCTGTTTGAAATTGAATGCCTTAGCTGGACTCAATGGCTCAGCCTGTAATCTTATTCTTATTTCCGTGCCTTTGGGAGGCTGAGGTGAGTGGATTGCCTGAACCCGCGGGTTCAAGACCCACCTGGGCAGCGAGACCTCATCTCTACAATAAATCAAAAATCAGCTGGGCGTGGTAGCATATGCCTGTAATTATGGCTACTTGGAAGGCTGAGGTGGAAGGATTGCCGGAGCCCAGCAGGTCGAGGCGGCGGTGGCCAGGAGCACTCCAGTCTGGGCGACAGAGTGAGACTCCAACTCAAAAAAAAAATTGAATGCCTTTTAATCTTTCCTTTTGTTAAGGGTAGGTTGTTAAGGTGGTTGGGTGGTGGTCTGCTCCACATCATCACAGAGGGCAAGTAAGTGCAGGTACAGACATCAGGTAGACACCAGGCAGATGGGTGGGTTAGTCACGTGACTCTTATCATGTTGCTGGGGTTAACTGAATGGATAAAGAAACAAGACTCAACTCTACGCTGCATACAAGATGCCCACTTCACCTATAAAGATGCATGCAGACTGAAAGTAAAAGGGATGGAATAAGCCATTTCATTTAATTACATATTAAAAAACAGAATGAGTATCTATACTTATATCAGGTAAAATAGACTGCAAATCAAAGACTCTAAAATCAGACAAGAAGGGGTCCATTCAGCAAGAGGATTTAACACTTTTAAATATCTATGTGCCTAAAACAGGAGCTCATGGGTATCAAGCAAACATTAATAGATCTAGAAAGAGAGAGATACACTGCAATATAGTAATGATAGGACACATCGACATGCCACTCTAGCAATAGAAAGATTATTCAGAGATGACATAAAGAAACATCAAAGTTAAACTATACACTAGACCAATTAGGCCTCACACTTTAAAATCATTTCATCCAGAATACATGTTATTTTTCTCAGCACATGGAAGCATCTCCAGAATAAACCAAATCTTAGGCCACAAAACAGATCTCATCAAGTTGAATAAAAAAGTAGAAATAATATCAAAGTAGAAAACATACTATTTTTGGAGGATTCATGCGAAATTCACCAAGCCATGGATATTAGTCAGCATGGTCAAGGAAGATGAAAGGGTCAATGAAGAAATAACAAATAAAACTAAAATATTTCTTGAACCAAATAAAATAAAAATTATGACATACAAAAATGTATGGTATGCAAAACAGTAGTGCTAAGAGGAAAGTTTTAAAAAAATGCTAAAATCAAAAAGGTAGAAAGAATTGAAAAGAAAATCAAATGATGGAACTCAAAGAACTAAAAAGTAAGAACAAACCAAACCCACAATTAGACAAAGGAAAGATATAATAAAGATAGAACAAAAAAAATTATAACTAAAGAAAAAACAATATAGAAAAATCGATGAAGCAAATGTTGGTTATTTTAAAACATATCTCAAAAAAAAAAAAACAAACCATTCAGCTAGACTTAAAAAAATCCCCAGTAATACAGTCAGAAATGGAAAAAGAGACATAAACATTGAGACCACCAAAATACACACAATTATTGGAGACAACTATGCACAGCTATATGACAACTATTTTGAAACCTTGGAAGAAATGGAGGAATCCCTGGACACTTGCAACCTAACAATATTGAACCATAAGAAGAAGAACCCCAGGGGATGGAGCAAGTTGGCCAACTGGTAGCAGCTGATTTACTCCACTCTTGCAGAGAGGTGCCTAAAATAGGGAGCAAGTTACCACACTCAAGCAGGACTTGGAGAAATTTACTTTCAGGACTTGACAGGGAAGAAATACTCCAGTAGTATGATGAGTGTAATCAGACAGCCTACCTAGAGAACTTCGATTCCAGTGCCAAAAAAGAGCTTCCCAATGTGGAGAAATGGTGAGTGACAGAGAGAACAACCAAATCTCACAGACTCAACTGCCCCTGCTGCCATTAACTGGGGGCCATTACGACCCTCTCACACTGAGGGGTCACCAAAGTCCCTCAGGGCACCAAGCTCTGCACAGATCAGAGCCAGCCATAGCTGCTGCAGAACAGAAAAGGAGACTCGAGGCCCCTCCAATGAGGGACAGGCGCTTACCCAGGCCTGCTACTGGTACTCCCTGAATAGCAATGGGGGCACACGGCAGGGAGATTGCCTGCAGCCCCACCACGGGCTTGCAGATTCAAGTAACAGGAGCAGTGAGGAGACAGGTCACCCTTTGCTCTCTCCCATCGTGACATATTTAACCGAGTACCTATTGCATGATACCTGTGTGCAGACCTGCCACCTCCAGCACCTTGAAGAGGCCAGCTACCAGCTCATTAAAAACAGGCAACAAACCACTGGGGGGTTTCCCACCACTGAGCAGTTTTGTGTTGCCTGGAGACAGCCATTTCCAGCACACTCTCTGCTCCTAAATAGGGATGAATGAGAGTTACCACAGTGCCCAGTGGTCGCCACTGTCCAGGCTGCTCCCACAATTATGGCAGACCAGGTCTGGGCCTCCGACAAAAGGTTCTTTTCAGGCACCTGAAAGTGGCACAGTTGCCAACTTCAGGCAGACCAGTTGCTGGACCCAGTAGGCAGGTCCCCTGTCACCCATGGCCTGAAGTACACTACCTAACAGGAAGGAGGCGAAGAGAAATTTTCAGGTCTGTAGAGGTCAGTGGAAAAAAATTCCAGCAACACAAAAATCAGTGTTGTACCTTCCCCACAAGATTGCACAAGTCATCAAGTACTGGATCACAGAACAAAATGTCCGTAATGGCAGACACGGAATTCAGAGCATGGATGGCAAAGAAACTCATCAAAATACAAGAGAAAGGGCCTTCCAAATCAAAGAGGCCATGGAAGTAGTTCAAGAACTGAAAGTTTTAATGGACTTTTAGAAAAAGAACAAAATTGTACTCCTGGAAATGAAGAACTCGCTTAAAGAATATCAAAACAGAGCTTCAAGCCATAACATCAGGCTTGACTTAGGAGAGGAAAGAATTTCAAATCTTGAAGACCAATTCTTAGAAATAATTAGGCAGAGAAAAATAAAGAACATCAAAAAATGAACAAAACCTCTGAGAGGTATGGTATTACGTAAGAGACCAAATCTGCATCTGACTGGCATTCCTGAGGAAAAGAAGGAGAATATGGGAGCATGCTGGAGATAGGAGTTGCAGACATAATCCATGAAAATCTCCACCATCAGGCTAGAGACTTCAACATGCAGTTACAACACATCTAGAGAACCCCTGAAAGATGTTATATGCAACAACCGACCCTAATGCACTTTGTTGTTAGATTATCAAAGATTAGCAGGAAAGAAACAATACTAGGGGTGCCAAAAAACGTGTATACATCTAAAGAGATGTTATCTATGTATTACTTTTTGAAGTTGGATGGCATTACAGTAGCAATGTATAGTATGCCATTTGCTCAAAAAATGGCATTATTCAAAGAAATGCTAGCTTCACCATGGGACAGGTGAATAGCTAAATAAAATGACAGTAGCATGGTTGTCATTTGAGGAGCACAAGAACATTTTTAAGTGGTATTTGAAATTTGAGAACGTTGTGGAAGTGCAGTGACAAAGGAGGAGTGAGTATACAACAGAACATCCAACACACCTAACAACTGCATTCATTTGTGATAAGTTTGAGGTGCATGGTAATGAGTGTGATGTTCACAAGGAAAGATCCAGGAGACCTCGCATGGCAGTCAATCCTGTATTAATTTTCCATAATCAAAAGTGTCTGGATGCTGATGGCAACTGCTCTGAGAACCTCTTTTATTTTATTTTATTTTATTTTTTTTGAGTTGGAGTCTCACTCAGTCGCCCAGACTGGAGTGCAGTGGCTGCTCCTGGCCACTGCAGCCTCGACCTGCTGGGATCCGGTGATCCTTCCGCCTCAGCCTTCTGAGTAGCCAGAATTACAGGCGTGCGCTACCACGCCCAGATGATTTTTCGATTTATTGTAGAGATGAGGTCTTGCTGCCCAGGCGGGTCTCTAACCCGCGGGCTCAGGCAATCCACTCACCTCAGCCTCCCAAAGGCGCGGGATTACAGGCTGAGCCACCGAGCCCGATAAGAGAACCTCTTTTAATTGCAGAAATCAAATGTGACTTGTATTCATCTTTTGTTATCAGTATATATTGAGCATTACAATTTTAATACTTTTTTTCTTAAAATGTGTATACATTTTTTGGCATCCTCTATATTAAAAACAGTAAGAGTGAAGGGTCAGAACAGCTACCAAGAGAGAACCAAGAGAGTAACAGCAGACCTGGCTAGGTGTGGTGGTTCACGCCTGAAATCCCAGCATTTTGAGAGGCAGGGCTGAGGGGATTGCCTGAGCCCAGGGCTTCGAGACCAGCCTGGGCAATTTGGTGAGACCTTATCTCTACAATATATCAAAAAATTAACCAGGCTTGGTGGTGCACACCTGTTGTTCCAGCTACTTGGAAGGCTGAGTGGAAGGATTGCCTGAGCCCAGCAAAACAATGGACACATTCTATATATATATATATATATATATATATATATATATATATATATATATATATATATATATACATCACTGAACTCCAACTTGGGTGACAGAGTGAGACTACAACTCAAAAAAAAAAAAAAAGAATAACAGAAGACCTCTCAGCAGAAACTCTACCAGGCAGAAGACAGTGGGGGTCCATTTACAATATTCTCAAAAAATAATAAAAAGAAAAAGAAATACAATCCAAAAATCTTTTTTCCTGACAAATTGAGATTCATAAATGATAGTGAAATTAAGTCCTTCCCAGACAAGCTAGCACTAAGGAAAGTTATGGCCTCAAGACCCCCTCGATGTCTTGGAAATCTGTAGTATATGGATACTATTTCCTGTATTTGCAGATTTTGAATGACCATGTTTGACATTAATAAGTAAATATATTGTATTTTGATAGGATATGTTCATTGTTTTGTGATCACAATGTACTTTGAAACCTGCTGTGTTAATTCAGATTCTTAACAATTTTAGGTATTATTTTCAAGGAGCAGACCAGATGCAATAGAAAGAGAATGAGAGGTAGCATTGACCAGGAAGACGTCTTCAGACTCACATCATGGACATGGAATAGAACTTAAATCATAATATAAGAATATATGAAATGTCTCATATAGAGCTCGGTTGAAACATTGTGACATTATGAAGAAATAATTTACAAAGAATGTCAGTAGATTTTGTTATTATTCCAGTTATATATTCTTAGGAAGGAGTGACTGGGTGTGTGTGTGAGGGGGTGGTCATGCCAACCTTCTGGAAAGTGCTGATATTTTGTTTTTGATCTGGGTGCTGGTTACATGGGGGGTGTCTTCTGAAAGAATTCAAGGAGTTCATGAATTTTTTCTACTCTTGTTGTACTTGAAAAGGTAAATTAAAAAATCATGCATTTGGAGGAAACCATTTAGTCCAAATACTCAATATGGTTTGTGTCATGTTGAAGAGAAAAATATCAAATTGTAGTGATCAAAGAAATGAAGGCACAACGAAGAGGAGGGCAGATAATACACAATATAACAAATACGTCAGCATAACACAGTTAAGGTATGTGTGACCTTATGCATAGATTTATTTAGATATAGAGAGACACAATACTGAATTTTATTCTATAAGAGAGGGTGAAACCCCTAGCACTTGTAATTTTTGAATCAACACTATTCTATATCTTTGATTATATGTATGTATATTTTTCCAATACAACAAATGATACATAAAATTTCTTTATTCTTCTGTAAAAGTTGTTGATGTATGTCCAACCCCTAAATACTAACTGGAATGTGTTAAGGTGGACAATGCATATGTATTGAATTTATGTAAGACATTGCTTACAGTAGTGTAATTTAATGAAAACATAATGCAAGTGTAACATGTAATTTTAAGTATATAGTAGCTGCATTAAAAAGAACAAAAATAAGGAAATAAAAGTTGGTTTAAATATTTGTAATATATTTATTAATCTCAAATCAACATTACTAAAACATGTAATGAATGTGAAAATTATTAATATAATATTTATGGCTCATCATTCACAGTGAGATTAAAAAATCTGAGTGTAAATATAATTTACAGCACATCTCAATTAAAATTAGCACCTTTTCAAGTGTTTTGGTTTCTTCAGACAAATTATGTGGAGACTACCTTGTTGCAACAGAAAGTGTGGGGAGACATATAAGTCACTGAATGCTCCTGGAGAAATGTCAATTCTCATCTTAAAAGGGAAGAAAGACAGCCGGGCTCGGTGGCTCAGCCTGTAATCCCGCGCCTTTGGGAGGCTGAGGTGAGTGGATTGCCTGAGCCCGCGGGTTCGAGACCCGCCTGGCCAGCGAGACCTCATCGCTACAATAACTCAAAAAATCAGCCGGGCGTGGTAGCACATGCCTGTAATTCCGGCTACTCGGAAGGCTGAGGCAGAAGGATCGCCGGAGCCCAGCAGGTAGAGGCTGCGGTGGCCGGGAGCGGCCACTGCACTCCAGTCTGGGCGACAGAGTGAGACTCCAACTCAAAAAAAAAAAAAGGGAAGAAAGACATTGAAAAATGACTTTATTATTTAATAGCAGCACAAAATGACAGACCTTAGGGTAGCATGATGAAAGAATATCAGCAAACATCACAAGTCTCTTGTTTTCGTCAGGTCTAAAATACAAAAAAATAGTCATGAAGTCACTTAGGCAATAACAGAACACAAAGCAATCAACCAGCAGAAGGACTGTGGGTGGCTTTGTATTCAGGAGGTGACTGGGAAGGGAGGCTGGGACTGTGCAGATGCTGGACTCTTTTGTGGTGTCTGTAGAGGAGACTCACCATGTAGATGCTGGTCTAGTCAATGAGGAACACAAACAGCAGATCTCGAATCATTATCACACTTATATAGAATTCTGAAAGAAGGAAATATTCAACTTTATTATGACAATACACTTGAGAATACCAAGGAATAACAGGAGTAAAATTGGTGGGTTACTACAGATTCAATAATGCAGATATAGATCAGTATGTTGATGATCCAGAAGAAAAGGAAAGAGAAAAAAAATGCATGTAGCAAGCTTAGGTTTAAGCCATGCCTACTTAGAATTCCTGGGGCTGATGGTGATGACCTGAAATGTACTCAGGAGAGAGTTAATGCAGATGGAAAGACCCTGGAAACTCTGTCTGTGTACACAACTGTTTTACAACCAATATCTTTCAGAAAATATTTCACTCAAGAGTACATGACACCTGGTGTCAATGTGAATATGATGGTCAAAATATTGACCAATGCTAGGTGTATAACAATCAGATCTATGTGCTTTCTCAAGTAAGACTGAATAACAAAATATATATATATATATATATATATATATATATATATATATGGAACACAAAAAGCAAAGAGTTGCCCGTGAAACCAACACATATTTGAGATATGAGGACAAACTGAAAAAATGTGTCACTCACAAACATGGTATCAATAATGTTGTAGATGTTCTAATTTGTCGGCCAGTTGTCAAGGAAAAATAAAAAGATTACATTGTGAAATTATACTTAAAGGAGACTCTTAAAGAATGTAATGGTCAACAGTTTGTTGGCCCAGATGTGGCATTTACAGAATTGACTCAGAGTTTAAAAGCAGGTGTTATGAAGAAGGTGGTACTCAGAGAATAACAGTCATCTTACATTGTGGAATCAAGGAGGTCATGTCTTTCCTACATGAAAGACAAATTTGCATTTTAATTCATTTTTTCTTTTAGTTTATTGGGCTACATTTTATCTCTACTCTATGTTTCAATATTCTAACCATTGTAAAGAACATTATACTCTCAACAACAAAGAATAGCATGTGTATTTGAAATTTATTTTTAAGTTTTGACTACAGATACACTCCTTCCTAGACAATGACCATTGGAAACACTCATCTAATACAGAGTTTTAGATAAAGCCTTTTGACTCCTCAGACCCTTCCCAATAGGTTCACTGGCAGATTTCTCAGACATTTGTGAGTATCTCAGTTTAGTGCAGAGTAATTGACATGCAGTGTATAGAGGCCAAAGATGCTGCCAAATATACCACAAGCACAAGAAACCACACATTCATTAATTTTATGGACCCAAGTGGACACTGATACTATAATGAATAAAACCAGTTCTACAAAGAATCCATGTATCTTGCCGAATGCAACATACATCAAATTCACATTTTACTTTTTTTGGATGATCACTAAAAAAACAGAATTAGCAGATTCAAAAACATAGCAATAATGTTAAACATTAGTCAAAATTAAAATGGTATGATAGTTGTTAATTTTGACATTTAATTGCAAAGGTTATCGATGCATTTTTATTCATTGAATTGTGAAGTTGTTTACTATGTATTCTCTTAGAGACTCATTCTTCCTCTCTTCCAGTCATTTCCATCATCTAAAACATAATTCTTCTTTCCAAAGTAGATACCTATTGAGTTCTGCATGTCTCCTTCTTTATACCGGCAATGTTCCTAAGAGTATTCTTTGTTTGCAGATATATTCTCTGAGCTCCACACAACTCTGTACTCTGACAATTAACTCTACTACCACAATGGTATTCTCATTTCCTGAGAGGAAGAAAAATCCAAAGTACTTACGGAACAGCAAAAAAGTGAGACTATTTCTCTACAATTTCAGCTTATTTCTTCTAGTAACTTTGTATTTTAATTTTTCTTAGTTTAACCTGTTGCTGATTATAATACTTGATATAGCTGATACTTGTTGACCATTTTCTTGTTTTTGAAAGTGCATCTTATGTTTAATATATGTTATTGTAGGTGCTGTACAGAGAAAAAACACTGAGGAAAAAAAATGGAGCACACCGTATTACTTGGGGAGAAGTTAGTTGCATGAGTCTCCTGGTATTCTAGACCTACTGGAGAATGTAAATCTACAAACCCACCCAAAAAGTACTCTACAAGCAGTTTCAGGAAAGTCATCATACATAGAGTCTTCATAACCAAAGTTCTCATACAGAGACTTTACCATTAAAAACACCAAGAGAAAAAACTAGCTGAACATAAAATGTACACATAAAAGTTACATCTTTAAGGAAAAGGAAAAAACAATTTAATAAAAACAAATTTAACCAGCATAAACAGAAATAATCTGCCCATGTGTGAAAGAACCAAATAATACTGGCAATATGCAAAAGCTGAGATTTTCATCTTCATCAAAAAACAATACTCATTCTTGAGCAATGATTCTTAACCAAAATGAAATCTTTGAAATTCCAGAAAAATATTCAAAAGGTTGATTATAAAATTACTCAATGAGATCCAAGAGAAAGTTGAAAATGGAAAAGAATGGAAAGTTGAAAAGACAAAACTATTCAAGATATGAATTAAAAACTATCCAAAGGGATAGATGATTCTAAATATCTGATTTTCTGGATATATATGACTTATACAGAGTTGTACAAAATGCAGTATAAAGTTTTAACAGTAGACTAGACCAAGTAGAAGAAAGGGTTTAAGAACCTGAAGATAATATTTTCAAAATAAACCAATCAGACATCAATAAAAAAATCATGACAACTGAACAAAGTCTCTAAGAAATGTGGAATTGCATATAATATCTATATCTAAGAATCACAGGTGTTTCTGATTAAAAAAAAAGAAAAATTATCAAATTTGGAAAATCTATTTGAGGGATTAATTGAAGAAATTTCCCTGCCTGGCCAGAGACTTCAATATCCAGACAAAAACAGCAAAAAGAACAACTGAAAGATTCATTGCAAAAAGTTCATCCCAAAACATATAGTTATTATGTTCTCCAAAGCCAATGTGAAGAAAAGAATTCGAACAGTAGTGAGACAAAAGCATCAAATAACTTATAAAATAAAATCTATAAGATGAATAGCAAACTTCTTAGCAAAAACCACAAAACCCAGAAGAGATTGGGACCCTACTTTTAGTATCCTCAAACAGAATAACTGTCAGTCAGGAAATTTATATTCTGCATAAATAAAATGCATAATGGAAGACAATATGAAGTCTTTTTCAGCTAAGAAAATGCTGAGGAAATCTGTCACCATGAGGTCAGTTTTAAAAAATGCTTATAGGAGTTCTAAACAATAAAACAAAAGATCAAAATGCACCAGTAGAAAAACACTAAAAATTCTTATGCTCACAAGGTTTACAAAAACCACCACAATGGAAAAAACCAAGCAACCAGGTAACAATAAATATGATAAATGGAACAACACATCACATATCATTACTAACTTCAAATGTCAGTGACCTAAGTTCTCCAGTTGAATAATATATATTGGTAGAATGGCAAAACAAAACAAAAACCCAATAAGTTCTGTTTCCACATGTTTCATCAACATTTAGTTATAGGATAAATTAACTAGTGATAGCTAATGTGATATATAGTCACCTTATTTAACAAAACTGTATTGCATAACTGAAATTTAGTACCAATGTAGATCTTAAGGGTTCTCACTACACACATATGAAAGACAACTGTATGAAGTGAGGAATATGTTCATTAACTTGATTGTGGAAATTATTTCTCAAAGTTATTAAAGTCTCATTCTGTTTTCTTTAAAATACATTTTTAATTTATAAATAACATTCAATTAAGTTCAAAAATATTTTCTTTTTTTCTTTATTTTATTTTAAAGATGTGGGGTACAACCCAGCATTCGGTATACAAACGTTGGTTATGCAGGTACCCTTGTTGATGAGGTGTGCACTCCCTCCCATAGTAGTTTTTCTCAACTGTCAATTCCACCCTTCCTCCCTGGCAGTTTCTGACTACTGCAAATCCCTTTCTTGTAGCATTATGATAACTGTTCAAGGTCTGCTTATAAGAGAACATATAGTACTCTGTTCTTTGTTTCTGTGATAGATCACTGAGTATGATCGATTCTAAATCCATCCAAGTTGCTGTAAAGTTCATATGTTTGCCCTTCTTTATGGTTGCATAATATTCCATTGTGTATATGTACCACATTTTTTTATCCAGTCCAACTTCGATGGGCAACATGGTTGATTCCATGTTTTTGCTGTTGTGAATAAAGCTGCAACAAACATATGTGTGAAAGTATCTTTTTTGTAGAATGATTTGAGATCCTCCGGGTATATTCCCAATGGGGGATTGTTGGGTCATATGAAGATCAATTTCTAGTTCTTTCAGAAATCATCACACTGTCTTCCAAAGAGGCTGCACTTGTTTGCATTCTCACCAGCATCCTTGCCAGCATCTGTTGTTGTTTGTTTTATTAATGATGGGCATTCTTACTGAGGTTAGGTGGTATCTCTATGTGGTTTTGATATGCATTTCTCTGATGATTAGTATTGAGCACTTTTTCACATGTCTGTTGGCCGCCCATATATCTTCTTTTGAGAAGTGTCTATTCATGTCTTTGGCCCACTATTTAATAAGGCTGATTGTTTTTTCCTTTAGGTGCATTTGAGTTCCTTGTAGATCCTAGATGTTAGGCCTTTGTCAGATATACAGTTGACAAATATTTCTTCCCATTCTGTGGGCTTTCTCCTTGCTGTCTTGATGGGTTTTTTTTTGCTTTGCAGAAGCTCATCAGTTTGTTGAGGTTCTTATTTCTTATGATATGGCACTTAGGGTTCTGATCAGGAATTGGTTACCGGTTCCAATTTCCATAAGGGTGTCTCGTAGGTTTTCTAAGATTCTTATGGTTTGAGGTTTTACTTTTGATCCATTTATAGTTAATTTTTGTGTATGGTGGTAGGTAGGAGTCCTGTTCCAATCTTCTGCATGTGGTCAGCCAGTTTTCCCAGCACCATCTACTGAATAAATTCTCCTGTCCCCAGTGGTTATTGTTGGAGGCTTTCTCAAAGATGAGTTGGTTGAGACATTGAGGCTTTGCTTTGGGAATCTGTATCCTGTTGCATTGGTCTATATGCCTGTTCTTGTACCAGTACCAGGCTGTTTTGATTACTGTAGCCATATAGCAAAGCTTGAAGTCTGGTGGTGTGATACCTCCTGCTTTGTTTCTTTTGCCAAGGATTCTTTTGGATATTTGTGGTCATTTATATTTCCACATGAATTTCTGTATTGCCATTTCCAGGTCTGGGAAGTATGAAGTTGCTAATGTAATGGGTATTGCATTGAATCTGTAGATCGCCTTTAGTAGGATAGACATCTTAACAATGCTGATTCTTCCTATCCATGGGCATGAAATAATTTCTCATGTGTTTGTGTCTTCTTGGATTTCTTTGAGCAGGATTTTGTAGTTCTCATTGTAAAGTTCTTTCACTTCACTGGTTAGGAACATGTCGAGGCATTTCATTTATTGTGTGGCTATTGTAAATGGGAATGTGCTTTTTAGTTACGTCTCTGTCTGCTTGTTGTTGGTGTATAAGAATGCAACTGATAGAGTTAACTTGATCTGTAAAAAGCATAGAAAGAAGACTCAGAAAGAAAGAACAAAGTCTACAAGAGAGGTGTGATTACATCAAGAGACAGAACCTACACCTAATTAGTATGCCAGAAGAAAAAAGAGAAATGAAGAACACTTTGAGTAAGTAGTCCAGGAAGTTATCCAAGAAAGCTTTCCCATCTCACCAGAGAAGTGACCAGCCCAACACAAAAGATTTAGAGAATCCCTGAAAGACATCAAATGAGAAGACCAATCCCCAGACATAAAGTAATTTGCCTATACAAAGTATATACAAAAGAAAAAAATCCCAATGGCAGCAAGAGAGAAAGGTCAGAATACCTACCAGGGAAGACCAATCGGAATAGCAGCAACCCTATAGGTAGAAACAATACTATCTAAAGGAACAGGAGTTCATTTGCAAAGTCCTCAAAGATAAACAATTTCAACCAAGATTTTCCCACCCAGGCAGGCTCAGCTTTATCAGACTTAAAGTAAGAGATGGAAAATGAATTTCCAGGTGAAACAGATTACAAAAGATGGCAGGAGTCACAATCTTAATATCAGAAAAACAATCTTTAAGCTATCAAAAATTTAAAAAGATAAGGAAGACTCAACCTAATGATAAAAGATTCAATCTTTCAACAAAATTATCCATCCTAAACATATATGCACCCACCATTTATAAAGCAACTATGAAGTAAACTAAAAAGACAGGTTGACTCTCACTATCATTGCCGGAGACTTAAATACCCCATTAAGAACCCTAGATGGATCATCAGGGCAAAATATTGACAAAGAGTTCCTTGAGTTCAACTTGACACTTCACCAAAGATTTGCAGATACAAAATATTCCACTCAAAATCACAGAATATACATTTTCCTCATCACCACATGGAATATACTCCAAGATCAATCACCTCATAAGCCATAAATCAAGCAAAAATAAATTTCATAAAATCAAAATATCATCATGTACCTTCTCAGATTAGAGTGAAATAAAAATAAATATCAACAACAACAAAATTCAACTCAAACCCACAAATACATGGACACAAAACAGCAGGATTCTGAACAACTCCTAGGCCAACACAGAAATTAAAACGGAAATTAATATTTTCTGGAAATAAATGAAAATGTAGATACATCTTACCAAAACCTCTGGGATGCCATGAAAGCAGTTTTAAGACAGGAATTCAATTTCTATGCACACACATCAAGAAAATGGAAAGTGCACAACTTAACAGATCACCTAAAAGAGCTGGAAAGGCAAGACTACCAAAATCCTAATTATAGCAGAAGAAATCACATAAACACAGGGCATAGAATACAAAAAATACTGTAAAAAAAATCAGTACAACAAAATCTGGTTATTTGAAAAGGATAAACAAGATTGATGAACACCTAGCTAGAATAACCAAGGAAAAAAGAGGAAAAAGTCCTAATAAACACAATTAGAAATGCAAAATATCAAATCACAACTGACCCCAAAGAAATACAAAATATTATCTGAGATTATTATGCACACCTCTATGTGTGCATAATAATCTGATAACCTAAATGAAATCACACAACCTCCCAAGCTTGAGACAATAAGACATAGAGACACTAAATTTACCAATCCAGGAAATTGACTTCATCATGAGAATACTACCTACGAAAAAAAAGCCCTGGACCAGATGGCTTTCCAGAGGAAATCTACAAAACATACAAAGAGGAGTTACTACCAATACTATTGAAAGTCTTACAAGCAACTGAAAAAGCAGAACTTTCCCCAAATCATTTTAAGAAGCTAGCATTACACTGATAACCAAACTGAGTAAAGATCCAACAAAAAAGAAAATTACTGGCTAATAACCCCAATTACCATAGGTGCAAAAATTCTCAACAAGATTCTAGCAAATCGTATCCAACAACACAGATCAGAATTTATCCACCATGACCAAGAAGGCTTCACCTTGGGACGCAGGGCTGTTCAACATCTGCAACACCATAAGTGTAATTAAATGTAACAACAGATGTAAAAACAAGAACCACATGATAACATTAGATGCAGAAAAACCTTTTGATAAAACCCTGCATCCATTCTTGATGAAAACCCTTGAACACCTAGGCATAGAAGGAACATACCTCAAAATAAGCACCATCTATGATAAACTCACAGCAAAGATTTTTCTATACAGACAGATACTGGAAGCATTTCCCCTGAAAACTGAAATAAGACAAGACTGCCCACTCTCATCCCTCCTCTTCAACATTGTGTTGGAAGTTCTAACTAGTGCAGTTAGACAAGAGAAGGAAAGCAAGAGTATCCAAATTGGAAAAGAGAAAGTAAAGATATCCCTCTTTTCTGATGACATAACCCTATACCTCAAAAATTCAAGTGAATCTGTGAAAAACCTCTTAGCATTGATAAAGGAGTTTGAAAGTCTCAGGGTGCAAAATTAATATGAAAACAGAGTCGCATTCTTATACACCAAAGCAAACAGGAAGAGAAGCAAATAAAAAACAATCCCATTCACAATAGCCACAAAAAAGTAATAGCCACAAAAAATTGAAATACCTCAGCGTCCTCCTAACCAGAGAAGGGAAAGGTCTTTACAATGAAAACTAAAAAACACTGTTCAAAGAAATCCAAGAAGACACAAACAGATGGAAAAATATTCCATGCTCATGGACTGGTAGAATTAACATTGTTAAGATGTTCACCCTATCAAAGGCAATGTACAGATTCAACACAATACCCATTAAATTACCAACATAATTCTTCTCACACCTGGAAACAATACAGAAATTCATAGGGAAAAATAAATGACCACAAATAGCCAAAACAATACTCAGCAAAAACATAACAAAACAAAAACATAAGGAACAAAAAACACAACATGTGTGGTATCACACTTCCAGACTATAACTTCACTATAAGGCTACAATCATCAAAACAACCTCATATTGGTACAAGAACAAGCATATAGAGCAATGGAACATGATAGAGATTCCAGAAGCAAAATCTCAATTTATGAAACAACTCATCTACAACAAAGTCTCCACCAACAACCACTGAGGAGATGATAACCTATTCAGTTAATGGCCGGGAAAACTGACTGACCACATGAAGAAGATTGAAACAGGACCCCTACCTATGGTCAAACACAAAAATCAACTCTAAATGGATCAAAGATCTAAACTTAAAACTTCAACCTGTAAGAATCTCAGAAAACCAAGGAGACACCCTTATGGGAATTGGAGTAGGCAATCAATTCCTGATCAAAACCCTATATGTCCATGCCATAAGAGATGACACAAACAAGTGAGACCTCATTACACTGAAAATCTTCTGCAAAGCTAAAGAAAACATCAAGAGAAGATGGAGACATCCCACAGAAGGGGAAAAATTTTTGTCCACTTTATATATGACAAAGGCCTAAATTCTGGGATCTACAAGGAACTCAAATGTGTCAAAAGGAAAACAAAAACAAACACTTCCTTTTAAAGTGGGCAAAAGACATGAATAGACACTTCTCAAAAGAAAGCATTTGGACAGCCAAAAAGTGCTCATGAAATGCAAATCAAAACCACATTGACATATCATCTAACCCCAGTGAGAATAACAGTCATTAATATTACAAAAAAAAAAAACCCAACAGATACTGGTGAGGACGTTGAGAAAAGGGAACGCTTCTAACTATGGTGGGAATGCAAACTAGTTCAAACTCTATGGAAAACAGTGTGAGAATTTCTAAAGGAACTGGTAACTGACCTGAAATCTCCCTACTGGAAATATACCTGTAGGAACTCAAATGATTCTACCAAAAATATGCAAGAATACACATGTTTATTGCAGCACTATTCACAACAGCAAAATATGGAACCAACTGTGCTGCCCATCAAAATTTGACTGTATTAAAAACATGTGTCACATGTACATGGTGGAATATTGTACAGCCATAAAGAAGGACAAACATATGAATTTGCAGCAACTTAAATGGATTTAGAGTGTATAAAACTTGAGCAGTCTATCAAAGAAACAAAGAACTACATGTTTTCACTCATGAGGGGCCTCTGAACTTTTACCATAATACTATAAGAAAGGGATCGGAAGTAGTGGGTCACTGTCAAGGGAGGGAGGGGGGCACATAACATCAATACGGTCATTTGATCTTAAACCAGGTGACATGGGGACCAAAGCAGGCCCAGATATAACCTGTTCAATGACCACTTGTATACCTAATCCTAAATTCTACCCCACATTTTTAAAATAAAAAAAGAGCAAGAAAAAAGACATAAAATTTGGTTTAAACAAATGTAATATATTTATTGGTTTCAAAGTCACATAATTTAAATATGCAATTAATGTGAAAATTATTAATATAATATTTATGTATCTTTATTCATGGTGAGACTATAAAATCTTTACGTAATTATAAGTTACAACATTTCTCAATTAAAATTAGACTTGTTTCAAGTGTTGAATAACTATACAATTTTTTCCTTCATAAATATCATTGTGGAGACTATTTTTGCAATAGAAATTGTGGATTGTCATATCAATCATTGAATGTTCTTGGCAAAGCGACAATTCTCATACTAAAGGAGAAGAAATAAATTGAAAAATGACTTTATTATTTTTCATCAGCACAAATGGGCATAAAGTAGGGTAGCATGATGAAAGAATTTCAGTAATCTTCTGCAGGCTTTGGTTTTTCTCAGGTCTATAAAATAAAAAAATGGTCATTAAGTTGTTTAGGCAATAAAAGAACACAAAACAACCCACCAGCAGAAGGATACTGTGGGTGGCTTTGTTTTCAGGAGATGGTTGCGAAGAGTTGCTGGGCCTGTGCAGATGCTGGACTCCCCGGTGGTGTCTGTAGAGGAGAATCACCATGTAGATGCTTGTCCAGACCATGAGAAGCACAAACAGGAGATCTCGAATCACAAGGACACTTATAAATAAACCTCGAGGGAGATGTCCAGGTTTGGTACGACAATAGGCTTGAGAATACCCAGCACCAACAATAGTAAAATTGGTCGTGGCTACCACGGTCTCAATAATGTGGATATAAACCACCATGTTGATAATCCAGAAGGAAAGAAAAGTGGGGGTGATATATGTAGAGAGTTTAGGTTTAAGCTGTGCCCACTTAGAATTACTGGGGCTGATGGTGATGGCTTGAAATGTACTCAGAAGAGAGGTAGTGCAGATGGAAACACCCCTGGTAACTCTGTATATGTACAAAACTGCTCTACAACCGATATCATTCAGAAAATGTTTCACTCCAAAGGATGACATGATACCTGGTGTCAATGTGAACATGATGTTCAAAACATTGACCAATGACAGCTGCATATAAATCAGATTTATGTGCTTTCTCAAGTGAGACCGAATAACAAATATGTAGATATAGGTCACTAGGAGCAATGAGTTCCCCAAGAAACCAACACATATTTGAGATATGAGGACAAACTGAAAAATTGTGTCACTAAGAAACATGGTCTTAGTGAGGTTTGGATGGTCTATTTAAGTAGGTCAATGTCAGTGAAAAATCTCTAGATTACATTGTGAAATTATACATAATGCAGGCTGTTAAATGGAAAGTTCAACAGTTTGGTAGGAAGAGAAGTACTGAAATGTCAAAATCCTCTGAATTCCAGGGACAGATGTGACATTTTCAAAACTGAATTACAAGCATTCTTGAGATGCTTAGATTACAGAAGCAGGTGTTATGAAGAAGGTGACATTCACATGATAACCGCCATCATTACAGTGTATTATCAAGCAGGGCTTGCTGGCCTGTATGAAAGACAAAGTTCCATTTTAATTCATTTTTTCCTTTAGAGTATCAGGCAACATTTTATCTCTAACCTATGTTTCAATATTCTAACTTTTGTAAAGAACATTATTCTTTGAAAAAACAAAGAATAGCATATTCATTTGAACTTTATTGTTAAAGTTTTGGCTGCATGTACAATTCTTTCAAGACAACGACTATCAGAAATACTCAATGCTCAATACTAAACAGCTTCTTACAAGTACAGCCTTTTTGACTTTCTACATACCTCCCTATGGGTTCACTGACAGAGTTCACAAACATCTGTGGCTTTCTCAGTTTGGTACAGCACTACTGACCTACAATGTGTAGAGGCCAAGGATGCTGCCAAATATTCCACAAGTTTGCACACACACACACACACACACACACACACACACACAGAGAGAGAGAGAGAGAGAGAGAAACTAGCACCAATTAATTTTCTGGACTTGAGTGCAACTCATACCATAGTGGGTAAATCAATTCTACAAATAGTCCATGTATCTAGCTAAAGGCAGTATCTGTCAATTTCACATTTTGCTTTCTTTAATGCTTGTTATGAAAACATAATTAGCAGATTCAAAGACACAGTCATAATGTTAAACATTCTTTAAAATAGGAATATAAAATATTTTTTGTTTGACGTGTAAGTACAAAAGTTATCACTGCATTTATATTTATTGGATTGTGGAGTTGTTTATTATAAATTTCTCAGACTCATTCCTTCTTTCATCAAGTTTTTTCCATCATCTAAAACTTAGTTCTTCTTTCAAAAATTAGATATCTATTGATTTTACGTCTCCTTCATTATTTGACAAAATTCATAAAAGTATCCTGTGTTTATAAAAGTATATTCTCTGAGTTACACACAACGCTCTACTCTGACATCCATCTCTACTACCGCAATGGCATTCTCATTATTCTGAGAAGAAGAAATATCCAAAATATTTATTAAACAGCAGAAACATGAGACTACTATTACTCTATAATCTCAGTTTATTTCTTCTAACAACTTTTTATTTAGGGTCTATTAGTTCAAATTGTTTTCTTTTTTTTTTTTGAGTTGGAGTCTGACTCTGTTGCCCAGACTGGAGTGCAGTGACTGCTCCCAGCAACCACAGCCTCAACCTGCTGGGCTCCAGCGATCCTTCTGCCTCAGCCTTCCAAGTAGCCGGAATTACAGGCATGCACTACCACATCCAGCTGATTTTTTTATTTATTGTAGAGATGAGGTCACGCTGCCCAGGCGGGACCCAAACCCGTGGGCTCAGGCAATCCACTCACCTCAGTCTCCCAAAGGTGCAGGATTACAGGCTGAGCCACCAAGATCAGCTTCAAATTGTTTTCAATGGTAATACTTGACATAGTTGATAATGGTTTGACCATACTCTTGAGTTTGAAAATGCATTTTATGTTGCTATGTGTTATTGTAGGTGCTGCACAAATAAAAATCAATGAGAAAAGAGAAATAACACCATACTTCTGGGGGGAAAGATTAGCTTCATGAGGCTTCTGGCATTCTAGACCTACTGGGGACAGTGAATCTACAAGCACACCCAATAATTACTCAACAAGCAGTTTGGGGAAAGTCAATGTATACAAATTCTTTATAACTAAGTTTCTCATAGAGTCTTTATCACTGAAAGCACTAGGTATCAAAGCTAGATGAACATAAACTATACACATAAAAGTCACATCTCTAATTGAAGAAAAATGAACTATTTAATAAAAATGAATTTAGCAATCATAATAAGAAATCATCTAAGTGAGAAGGAACCAGAAAAATAATACTGGCAACAGAAAAAAGTTGAAATTTTTAATGTTCATCAAATACCACACTCCCTTGAGCAGTGAATTTGGACCAACATGAAACTTGAAAATCTAGTGAAAAAAATGCAAAAGGTTGAATACAAAATTGCTCAATGAGATCCAAGAGAAAGTTAAAAATGGACATAAAGAAAAAAATCTATTCAGGTCATGAATAATAAATTATCCAAAGAGATAGAGACTTCTAAAAATTCTGAACTTCTGGAAATAAAAGACACAAAATAAAGTAGACAGCTTTAACAGTATACTAGATCTAGAAGAAGGACTTTAAGAACCTAAAACAAGGCTCTTAAATTAAATTAACCCATTTGGAAAAAGAAAAAAAATCAAGAGAACTGTACATAGACTCCATGAAATGTGGTATTGACTAAAATATCCATATCTAAGAGCCATAAGTATTTCAGAGGAGGAAGAAAAAGAATCTAGCTTGGAAAACTTATTTGAGGGAATAATTGAGGAATATTTTCCTGCCTTGCCAAGACTGAAATATCCAGATTCAAAAAACAAAAGAACTCCTGGAAAATTCATTGCAAAGATACCATTACAAGTCATATAATAATTAGGTTATCCAGTCAATGTCAAAGAAAGAGTTCTAAGAGCAGTGAGACAAAAACACCAAATAACTTATAAAGGAAAACCTATCAGGTAAACAATAAACTTCTCAGTGGAAACCTGACAACCCAGAAGTGACTGGGGACCTACTCTTAACAACCTCAAACAGAATTACTGTCAGCCAAGAATTTAGTATTCTTCAAAAAATAAGTTTTATAACTGACTATAAGTGAAACATTTTCAGGTAAGAAAATGATTAGGGAATTTGCTACCACAAGATCAGCTTTTCCAAAAATGTTCCAAGGAGTTCTAAATAATGAAACAAAGGATCAAAATGTATCAGTAGAAAAACTCTGAAAATTCTAAAGGTCACAAGGTTTATAAAACACCAACTCAATGGAGAAAACAAATAACCAACTAACAATCAGCATGATGAGTGGAACAGTACATCAAATATCACTACTAACTTTGAATGTCAATGGTCTAAATTCCCCAGTTGAAAGAGATATATTGGTAGAATGGCTAAAACAACTTTATCCAAATAAATCGTGTATCAACATCCTCATCAAAACAATTTAGTTATATGATAAATTACCTTATGACAGCGAATGCAATATATAGTCACATTTTTTTAACAATACTGTATTGCATACTTGAAATTCAGTCACAAAATAGATCTTAAGCATTTTCACCACACACACACACACACACACACACACACACACACACACACACAGAGAAATGTATGTAAGTTGAGGGATATGTTAATAATTTGATTGTGGAAATTATTTCTTACTGGAGAGTAAAGTCTCATGTTCACTTTAAATCATAGGTTTTAATTTATTAGTAAAGTGCAATAAAGTTCAAAAACATTTCCATAGAAATTGGACATAGCACATTAAACAAATGTAGAGAATATAAGACTTAAGAAAACACCAAATAAGAAGTATAAGCTGTCTAATAGAATCACATTTTAAATACAACAACACAAATAGTTCTAATGTTATAAGATGTACATAGCTATATTGTGCAAATGCTAATCAAAAGGAAGTTGTACTGACAAGATGAATAGCTGAGAAACTAAACTTCAAGACAATTATGGGTGTTTTAGATGATGCACATTTATTTACTTAAAAATATATTTTAAAAACATTCAAAATAATGAAGGGAAGGTGAGAATTTTGTACAAGTCAATCAAAAGAAAGCATTCCATTCCATTCTGTAAAATTAAACAAAACATACTTTAAGAGAGCAGAATGGCTGGATATAAACAAGGTTATTTCAATAGCAATAACCTTTTTGAACTTTAATAGACAAACACTCAAAGCATCAACATATATAGTAAAAACCTAGAATTATAAAAAGACACAGGAAAATCTACCACTATAGTGGGATAGTTTAACAAAAGTATTTCAGTAATTACAAAATCAGCAGTCAAAATGTCAGCTGGGATGTAAAAAAATTTAATCAATTTATATACTTGAACTATAAAAACAACACTCTCAATCACCATAAAATATTCATCATCTTCCAAAGCACACATGGACCAAGTATAAAAGGTGACATACAATAAATACTGATGTATCAACATATTTCTAAAGTTTAACAAATCAAATAGAATAACTTTTAATAAATAAGTAATTAAGCTGTGGTACATATACACGATGGAATACTACGCAGCCATAAAAAAGAACAAAATCATGAATTTCACAGCAACCTGGATGGAACTAGAGTCTATAATACTGAGTGACCTCTCACAGAAACAAAGATCAGAATATCACATGTTCTCACTCATATAATGGACCTTGAACATCCAATGTAATACTATAAGAAAATGACTGACGGTACTGGGAAATTATGGGGGGGGATGGGATTAACAGTAGCAAATATCTGTCTGGGACTGGGAAAACACCTCTTATCAACAGGGTGTCCAAATGAAACATAATTGTACACCTAACCCTTAACTGTACCCCACAAAACCATAATAAAAAATACTGATTAATTATTAAAAAACATGTAAACATGCACATAGTTTTATAATCTATTTATATAATTAAAGTTATATATGTTAAAAAAATAAGTAATTAAGCAAGAAAAACTGATTTCTCAATATTTGTAATGCTACAGCACTTTTTAGAAAAAAACATAGTGAGAAACAATCTTAGAAAAATGCAGTATGGAATTTATATTATGTAAATAAATGTAAAAAGTAGATAAGAACCTTTGGAGAAAAAACCGACAACGTTAGAAAAAGTACAGCAAAGTGAATCCTAAACAAGTGGGGGAAGGAATTGACATAGATATAAGCAGAATAACATAAAATAACCCTAAATAAATAGAAAAAACAGTCAGAAGTATAAAATTAACAAATCTCTAGGAAGATTGTAACACTCTCCAGTAGGGAGGCACAAAGAACATCAGGATTAAAATGTGAAAGAGATGGCAATGAAGAAGCTGAAAATATCTTTTAAAAGTTGACATTGTGATTATTGTGTCCATAAATTTGGAAGTTTAGAAGATCTGAGAATATTTGAGAAGACTTAACTTACCATGAAAAATATTAAAATTGTAGGAAGTCATAAATCCCTAATGCTTTCGAAGATAGAATGGAGTAGTGGGCAAAAGTCATTTCATAGGAAATTCCAAAGAATGCTTCAAAGGTTAAGTATGCCAGATATCCTGCATATGAAATATATCTACAAACTCTTTCTAAGATAATGAAAATAGCATTCTATTAATCATATTTTAAGGTTAATACAAGCTTGGTAGCAAAATGTAATAAATATTGTATGAAAAGTCCACTGAAAGGATAATGTCCTTTTTAAGCCAACTGAAAAACAAAACAAGCAAAATTATTATAGAAGTGTATACCTCAGTATGTAAAGATTCTCAAAACAATCAAGATAATTATTTAAAGATGCAAAGTAAATTTAACATAATATACTTCATCTTCATGATCAACCATATTAGTGAATTAAATGAGAAAAAGTATATACAACTTCAATATATTTACCTTATTAGATGCATATTCAATCAATACATATTAATAAAAGACATAAATTATAATAGAGATGAAAGAATGAAGAAAATGAAAACATTTATAGAGGAAAAGAGAATACATGTTAATATAAACAGAAAAGAAAAAATAGAGACCTATTATAACAAAATAAATGTTAGAAAAATACATCTGACATAAATGGAAGCCTCTGTAAGGAAGCATAGAATGAGGAATGAGAATATTGAAAAGGTCTTTTTACCTTCCCCTAGTTCCCAAGGCCAAGTGTAGCAGAGTTGTTTCTAAGGGGAGTAGGTTTTCCTGTGACAGCAGGGCATCTGGAAAGACTGGATCTGACCAGCAGTGACTGCATATCAAGGATGGATGGCAGGACGTTTTCTCCCAATGGACATCAATCAACTTGTCCACTGCTGCCTCAAGGACCTTGTTTATTGTTCATCATTTTGATACACCCAGAGGGGGAACAATTCTCTCCCAGAAGCAAAATGTTTCCCCTAGTAAATTTATTATGTTAATTAATCCCAATTGTGAAGTTCCTGTTAGAAGTTTTCCCAAGTTGAACTACAGCAGAAAGTAAACTTCAGGTTCTAGGAAGTCATTAAAAGTTAGTTTTCACTCAGCTGGTGAAAATCACCACAGGTAATGCAATCTAACCACTAGGCAGGACCCAGAGAATACACTCAGTTTTCCACTGGCATGTGTTGTGTCCCCTCCTTTTACGATGTTTTAACTTCCTTCACGTTCTATAAAGTAACTGAACCATCACAGCACGATTCAGGATTGTTTTATGCATGATTTTCTATGAAATGTTTTTGTTTTAAAATTGTTTACCACAATATTAAGATTACAATAGCTCCAAAATTTTACTGTTAAATGTATCCTAACAATATTTGATGCGATGTAAGCAAAATAAAAAGAACACATACTCATACACAACACAGGTATTAATAGACTATCATCAATAACTCTGAATTCACAAAATGTATACTTATGAAATTAATATATTTCTCCCTTTATCTAAGGGTTAAACATTAATGAAAGTTTTATATTTTTTCAATTCCTTTTAAAGGCATATTATATTTAAGGTTTTATAAATAAATTCATGTTGTATGATGCATATTTAGTAAATATTTATCAAACCATTTTTTTCACAAGCAACTCTTTTTTGTAATTGCAAGATCTTAATTTGGAAACTGCAGTTATTTTCACTGCTGTATTGTATTTAATTTTATGAATATATTATACAAATTTATTCATTTTGAATTGGTAATAGTTGTGCTATTTCTAGTTCTTTCCTCTGGATTGAGGTTCTACAATGAAGGGTTCGGAGTGTACATTGAAGACTTTGCCACATTTTGGTCTAGGGTATAAAATGTGAAGAGTTACTGTTGTTAAAATGTATGTATTTTCAGTTTCAGTATAACCTGGAAAATTATTTCTGTGACAATATTTACATTACAAACAGTATTTAATTGTTTTGCATTTTTATATTTCTCTATAAAAATTATTTTATATATACATATTTTTTAAAACATATTTTTGTTTTAAAATTGTGGGGTACAGTTAAGGGTTAGGTATACAAATATGCATCTTTCAGGCACCCTTGTTGATAAGGGGTGTCTCCCCATCCCCAGACAGATATTGACTACCGTTAATCCCACCTTCCTTCCCCTCCCTGCCCTCCATAGTTTCCCATGCCTGTCAATCCTTTTCTTATAGTGTTATGATAGATGTTCAGGGTCCACTATATGAGTGAGAACATGTGATACTCAGATCTTTGCTTCTATGAGAGATCACTCTATTATAGACTCTAGTTCCATCCTGGTTGCTGCGAAAGTCATGATTGTGGTATTCCATCGTGTATATGTACCACATTTTTAAATCCAGTCCTCTTTTGATGGACAGCATGGATATATATTAAAAAGTTACTTGTGTAGGTTTAGGCTTCAGCTTCCATTGAGCCCATCATCAAGTGGTGAACATGGTACATGGTAGGTAGGTTTTTAAATTGTTGTCACCTTTGTCCCCACTTTAGGAGTGCCTGAGTGACCGTAGTTCCAACAGCTGTGACCATATGTTTTCAGTGTTTGGCTCCTGCTTCTGAAGGATAAAATGTGGTATTCAGTTTCTGTTTCTGTGATAATTAACTGAGGTTGATGGTTTCTGGTTGCATCCATGTTGCTGCATAGAGCATATTTTTATTTTATGGATGTGTGGTATTCCATGAATATATGTTCCACATTTTCTTTATCCAGTCCAGCATTGATGGGCTGCTAGGTTACTTCCATGTTTTTGCTATTGTGATTATTGCCACAATAAACATGTGCATGCAGGTGTCTTTTGGTAGAGTGACTTGTGTTACTTTGGGTATATACCCAGAAGTAGGATTTCTGGGTTGGATGGTAAATCTATTTTGAGTTCTTTGAAAAATATCCAAATTGCTTTCCACAATGGGTGAACTATCCTGCATTTTCTCCCTAGAGTGAGGCAGTATTCCTTTTTCTCCACATCCTCATCAACATCTGTTTCTTTTACTTTTTAATAAAAGCTATCCAAAGTTTTATAAGATGATCTCTCATTGTGGTTTTGATTTGCATTGCTCTGAAGGTGTTTTCCTTTGGGAAGTATCTGTTCATATCCTTGGTTCACTTTTTATTGCAGTTATTTGTTTTTATTCCTGTTGATTTGCTTGAGCTCCTTGTAGATCTAGATATTGGTCCTTTGTTGTTTGTATAGTTTACAAATATTTTCTCACATTCTGCAAAATTTCTGTTAACTCAGGTGATGAATTTTTTGCTCTGCTGAAGGTCTTGAGTTTGGTTAGGTCCCACTAATCAATTATGGGTTTTGCTGCTTTTGTTTTTGAGGTTTTGCTCATGAATTTGTTGCCGAGGTACATGTCCACAAGAGTGTTTTCTGGTCTTTCTTAAAGAATTTTATATAGTTTGAGGTCTTACTTTTAAGCCATCAATTTATCTTCAGTTAATTTTGCAAACAATATTTAATACTTTTGCATTCCACTTTCTCATCTATATAAAATATTGGAAAATTTAAATGTGATAACTTGTGGAATATAAAATGATTATAATATATTGAGATTCAAAATCTGATGATTGTTTGCTTGGGGGAGGATGGCAGCAGAGCCAGTGAGACTATGCAAGTCTCTGTGTGAGTGGGGATATGGACAATTTTGCATGTTTCTGTAAGTGTTGAGTGAGTGGCTGACTAAGTGGGGACTTGGGAGCAAGTGGCCAGGGCTCTCTTGGTGAAGAGGCTAGTGCTGCATCTGGTCTGCTTCAACCCAAGCACTTCTTGAGGTGCAGAAACCAAGTGCCATTTTAAAAATATCAGCAAAGCCCTTCCTAGGAAGAAGCTGCCAGGAGTGACTGCCAGCTCTAGGCTCTGCCTCATGGCCACAGCACCTGGTTGGACACTAGCTCAAGGTCTGCAGAGGGAACACAGCAAAAAGAAACCAGAGGCAGAGCCCCACTGAAGATAAAACAGGCACCCTGACTCCATATTGAAAACTGGGCAAGGAAATGCTTTGCCTTGCTCACTATAAAGCAGCAGACCTGATCTTTGTGAGGATTAACTACTCAGGGGTTTATTGTGACCCAAAGGGAATATCCTGACAGCACAAACTTCAGAGAGATAGGACAAGTGCTGAGTCTCAGGGGCCTACCCTGATTCAGCCACTAAACAGAAAGTGTGACCTGAAAAGGATGAAGAGGACCCCTGATGTGATCAGCATTTCTGAATTCTAGCTCCCCATCTTCCACCTTGTTTGATTCTCAGAACTATAGGAGACAGCAAAGCTTCCCACCCTCAGTCCTATTTCAAAATAGAGAATGTATAGAGCCCTGATCAGGGAAGAATAGAAGGCTCAGCAAACATCAGAAGTGGCAGCCTCTCCCTGTCATTGAATAATGGAACTAAAATAAATAAACAAATAAAGGCAGAGAGTTGTTACAAATGAGGAAAAATCAATGAAAGAACACAGGTGATTCCCTGTGTAGCAAAAAGAAAACACCTGTGAAATCAAACCATAGAGGCAAAAAAAATGGGAAGTCACCAACAACTGGTTCCAGAATACAATAGGCATTAGGGAATGGAGGGAATGAGTGAATAAGACTCAAGAAAGACAAGATGGAACACTGAAAGAACTAGTAACAAATATTTTTGGCCATAAAAACTTTATCCAGGAAATAAATAACAAGATGACAAGCATGGAAAGCAGAATTAATCAAGCAGAAGAATCTCAGAACTTGAAAACCAAAACATGGAATTAACCCGATCTGTAAAAAACAGAAATAAAACTCAGAAAGAACAAAGTCTCCAAGAGATGTGTGATTATACCAAAAGGTTGAACATGCACATGATTGGTATTTCAGAAGAAGAAAGGGAAATGGAGAACACCTTGGGGCAAGTATTCCAGGAAGTTATCCAAGAAAACTTTCCCCATCTCACCAGAGATGTGCCCAGCCAAACACAAGACATACAGAGAACCCCTACAAGACATCAAAAGAGAAGACCAACACCTAGACACATAGCCATTTGCCTCGACAAAGGAGATACTAAAGAAAAAAACCTAAAGGCAGCAAAAGAGAAAGCAGACTCCTTACTGGGAAAGACCAATCAGAATAGCAGAAGACCTATCAGGAGAAACACTACAAGCTAGAAGAAACTGGATTACTCAAAGTACTCAAGGATAAACTATTTTAATCAAGAATTCCTACCCAGCCAAGTTCATCTTCATCAGCAAGGAAGAATTAAAGTCCTTCCCAGACATCCAATCCCGAAGAGAATATGCAGCTTCCAGACCAGTTCGACAGGAGAAATTTTAAAAGGTACTAAACACAGAAGAAAGGAAAAATAAAGAATAATCACACACTTCCTAGGAGAACAGGAGAACACAGAATCAACAGAAAATGCATCACGACTGTAAATTTGAAAACACACACATACAACAACCCAAAAGCAAGAAGAAAAAACTTTATAAGAAACTCAAGACAGGGATAAACACTCACATTTCAATAATCAGCCTGAACATGAATGGACTAAATGCACCACTAAAAAGATAGAACTCAAATCACTTTATGAAAAAGATACCTACACATGTATGTTTATCGCAGAATTGTTCAGAGTAACAAGAACACGGAGTCAGCCATGCTGCACATCAAAAGAGGACTGGATTTTAAAAATGTGGTACATATACATGATGGACTATTACACAGCCATAAAGAAAGTAATCGTAAACTTCACAGCAACCTGGATGAACTTAGAGTGTATAATACTGAATGATCTTTCACAGAAACAAAGAACTGAATATCACATGTTCTTTCTCATGTGGACCTTGAACACAAAAAGCAGGATGCAGCAGAGTGGCACCCAAACAGGGACCTGAAGAGAAGGTTGCTACAAGCAGAGGAAGTAAAACGACAAGTGGTTGATGGTAGCCTTGCACTCAATGGAGTCATGACCATGAGGATGCAAGTAGAAATTTTAAGTAAACCAGGATAATAGTGGGGCAAAATAAGTCTCAAAAAACTAAACATTATATTCAATTGCTAAAATTGAACATAACCTTTGGTTCCTAGATGAAGGTACTGTAGATCCAGAATGCTGAGAACGAGTAGGAGAAAATCTAAAATGGGCATATCACTCTGGGGCTTTTCTCTCTGATTCTGTTTTTTCTACATGGGGATTAGTTAACCCCGTTTTGAAAAATTTGCGGGAATGTAAAGAAAACCTTGTGCCTGCAGCTCCTCCTCAAAGGAAACTTTCATTAGTAATGATAAAGGCAAATCTCCACCTGATAAAAAAAATGTTTTATAGAGGCGTCACCATCCCCTGCAGACAGCTTTACAATCTGCTAGCATAGAAGATCAAACCTTTCTAGTCTGTCCTATAACTATTGCCTGTGAACCACAAGTGCCAGGAAAAAATATACACACACATACCTCTTTTGATTTTAAGACCCTTAAGGCTCTCCATGATAGCTTGTAACAAAATGGCATCACACCTCCCTTTGCTGTAAGTATAGTGGAAAATATGCAAGGCATCAGCTTCCTCCTTGAGATTGGCATATGGTGACAAAGGCTACCCTAGACGGAAGGGATTCATTAATTTGGAAGTCTAGTTTGTCAGACTTTTGTCAAGAGCAAGCCCACATGAATGAGAGAAACAATGTTCAAATTACTTTTGAAATGCTGGTTGGAATCAGCCCCTACCTTAATCTGGCCAACCAGTTAACATATGATCCAAGGGCATATGAACAATTGAGCCTGGCAGCCCAAAGACCATGGATGAAATTTCCAGAGAGAGAAAATCCTCAGGGACCTTTTGCACAATTTCTTCAAGGTCCTACAGAGCCTTACCCTCAGTTTGTGGATCGCTTGTCCTGAGTGGGGCAATGACAAGTTGTGCATGCTTAGGCAGCTGACATTTTGATTAAACAATTGGCATATGAAAATGCAAACAAAGATTGTAAAAGGACTCAGTTAAAAATTCAGGGGGAATATCAGACTATATTAAGGTATTTCAGGATGTAGGAAGTATAAGCCACACCTGGGCTATACTTGCAGCTGCTTTAGAGGGTACACTAGGCAATTCAGGAGAAGCAACAAGTTTTTAACATCTTATTGAATTCCAAGAGGTATCTTAATCAAAAAGGTCTTGTGATAGCATCCTCCAAAAAATTTTTAAAACTTCCCAAATTCAATACTTAGAAACTTTAGTGGAGAATTGCACTACCCATCCACAAAAAATGCATATTTGCAAACACCAACTAAAAACACTAAATGACTCCTTTTTTTAGCTTTTAAATTTTTTTATTTTAAAGATGTGGGGTACTATTCAGGGTTAGGTAAACAAATATTGATTGTGCAGGTACCATTGATGATGAGGTGTGCCTCCCTTCTCAGACAGATTCCCACTACTGCCAATCCTTTTCTTATAGATATTATGATAATTGTTCAAGGTCTGCTTATGAGTGAGAACATGTGATACTCAGATTTTCTTTCTGTGAAAGATGACTCAATATTATAGACTCTAAGTCTGTCCAGGTTGCTGTGAAGTTCATGATTTTATTATTTATAATTTTCTTATGAATAACGTTCCATTGTGTATATGTACCACATTTTTTAGTCCAGTTCTCTTTTGATGGGCAGCATGGTGGATTCCATGTTTTTGCACCTGGCAACAATGCTGTGATAAACATACATGTGAAGGTATCTTTTTTATAGAGTGAGTTGAGTTTTTCCAAGAATGTTCCTAATAGAGAGATTGCAAGGTCATAAGATGGATTTTTAGATCTTTTAGGAATCACCACACTGTTTTCCACAGAAGTTGTACTAGTTTACACTGCCACCAACAGTGTAGAAGTGCTCCCTTTTCACTGCATCCTCTCCAGAATCTGTTTTTTTTTTTTTTTTTGAGTTATTGATAATAACCATCCTGACTGGAGTTAGGTGGTATCTCAGTGTAGTTTTAAAGTACATTTCTTTGATGACTAGTGAGGCTGAGCATTTTTAATGTATCTTTTGGGTGTTGCATGCCTTCTTTTGAGAACTGTCTATTCGTATCTTTTGCTGGATTTGTAATGAGGCTTTTTTTTTCTTTTCAGCATATTTGAGATCCCTGTAGATCCTAGATATCCATACTAAACATATATGCACACAAAATAGGAGCACTGGGTTTCATAAAGCAGCTTCTAGGTAAACTTAAAAAAGATATTGAATCTAACATTATCATATCTGGGGACTTAAATATCTGACTCACAACCCTAGACAAATCATCAAGACAAAAAATCAACAAGGAGTACCAAAACCTAAATGTGACACTTGATCAAATGGGCTTAATGGATACCTACAGAACACATCAGTCAACAACCATGGAATATACATTCTACTCATCGCCACATGGAACATACTAAGAACGATCACATCCTCAGTCATAAATCAAGCATAAACAAATTTCATAAGATTGAAATCTGCCATGCACCTTCTCAGATCACAGTGGAATAAAAATAAATATTGACACCAACAAAGTTCCCCCAAAACCCACAAAGACATGAACACTAAACAGCACAATGCTAAGCAACTCCCAGGACAACATGGAAATCAAAACAGAAATTAAAAGATACCTGGAAGAAAATTAAAATGAAGAAACATCTTACCAAAACCTCTGGGAAGACATGAAAGTAGTAGTAAGAGGGGAATTCATATCTCTACAAACACACAGGAAGAAAATGGAAAAATCACAAGTTAACAGCCTAACAAATCACCTAAGGGAGTTGGAATTCTCCCTTTCTTTCTGTTTTTGTTAATGTTTTTGTACTTGCTTTGTTTCAGCTATTTTGCTGATATTTTCTTTAGACTTCCTGTTGTGTATGAGAAGAGTACATCAATAGGGAGGTTTTTGTTGGTTTGAGTGTTTGTATGATTGTATGTTTTAGTTTTTTTTACTCTTTTCTGTCTTTGTGTTTCTTTTCATTTGCTGGTTGTATGTCTGTCTGTTTTCTTCTTACACTTCACTCTCTCAACCTTCCTTTTGCCCCCCTTTCCTTTTTCCATTCTTTTCCTTTTTCTTACCTCATTTTGCCTTCAGGGAGCAAACCTATACCCCCACTGCATGGACAAATTGTAAGGCAGTGAGAAGTGTGTTGCAGGGTGACATAAACCTGTCAGTGGATACTGAGATCTGCAGATAGATTTTGAATCACCACTCCCCCCTCAATTAAATCTCAAAACAGCAAAAAGTAGTGCTCCCAACCCATAAACCAGTTTCAGAATTGAACAAAGCCAGAGAGACACATAAGGAAGAATAGGAGATTGAGCAAACATAAGTAAAAGCAATCCCCATCCTTGAATGACAGAATTAAAGAAGAGGGGGAAAATGTGTGTGTGTGTGTGTGTGTGTGTGTGTGTGTGTGTGTGTGTGTGTGTGTGTAAATCTAAACAAGTAAAGAAAAAAACAAAAGAAGAATATTAGCCTCACTCAGATCCCTGGGAGGTTAGAGACTGAGAAACAGACTTTGGAATGCAAACAATGAAGAGCCCCCAGAATGACTGGTCTTAAACTACAAACCCAGATATTAAGACATTAATGGAATGAATAAATAGAATTGAGGAGAAATAAGAGGAAAATATGAAGGAGTTGAAAACTGAGATAACAGCAGCAAAGAATACTTTGAATGAAATAAATAACAATCTGAATAAGCATGGAAAGCAGAAATAGTCAAGCAGAAGAAGGACTCTCAAAGCTTGAGGACCAAAATATAAACTATCTCAAACTGTCAAAAATAAAGAAAAGAAGCTTTAAAAGACAGAACAAAACCTTCAAGAGATGAGCATCTACTTCAAGAAGCTGAATCTAAGAGTAATTGGGCTTCCTGAGAAATAAGAGGGGCACAGACCACCTTGGAAGAAGCATTCCATGAAATTATTGAAGAAAACTTCCCTCATCTCATCAGTGATGTGAAAATTCAAACACAAGAGATCCAGAGAATCTATGCAAGACAACAAATGAGAAGACCAACTATTAGACACATAGTAATTCACCTAAACAAAGTAGATATAAAAGAAAAAATCCTAAAGACATCAAGCAAAAAAGGTCAGACTACCTACCAGGGAAGACCAATTAGAATGGTAGAAGATTTATCTACAGAAACACTTCAGGCTAGGAGAGCTTGGAGCTCAATCTTCAAAGTTCTCAAAGATAAACAATTTCAAAGAAGTATTATCTACCCAGCTAAGCTAGCTTCATCAGTGAGGGAGAATTAATATATTTCCCATATATTCAATCCCTAAGAATTTATGCTGCCTCTGGACCAGCTCTAAAAGAAAAACTTAAGAAACTATTAAAAACAAAAGAATGGGAAAAAAGAACAATGTTCTTCACAAGAGTGCAGGAAAAAGATTGAAAGCACACATGAATCAACCCAAAAATCAAATAAAGACAACAAACAAACAGGAATAACAACAACTCTATAAAAACCTCATGACAGGGATAAATTCTCACATTTAAATAATTAGCCTGAATGTGAATGGACTAAATGCACCACCGAAAAGATATAGAATGACAAAATGTAAAAAATATCTTGAGGCAACAAAATATTGTCTTCAAGAGACTCATCTCACCAGAAAGGACATTCACAGACTCAAAGTCAGAGGAGGGGAAACAACATTTCAGGAAAATAAAATAGAAAAGAAAGCAGGAGTTGTGATTTTAATATCAGACAAAGTACCCTTTAAGCTATCAAAAATTTAAAAAGATACAGAAGATCACTACATAATGATAAAAGTTTGAATCCATCAACAAGAAATATCCATCCTAAACACATATGAACCCAACAGAGGAGCACCAACTTTATAAAGCAGTGTCTATGCAAACTTTAAAAAGGTATTGACTCTAACACTTTCATAGCTGGGAACTTTAATGCCCCACTCACAACCCTAGACAGATAATCCAGACGAAAAATCAGCAAAGACATCCAGAACTTCAATGTGACTCTGACCAAATGGACTTAATTGATACCTACAGAACATTCCACCCAATGACTTCAGAATATACATTCTACTCATCACTGTCTGGAATGTACTTTAAGATTGACCGCACTCTTGGCCATAAGTCAAGCATAAACAAATTTCATAAAATTGAAAGTTTGCTATGCATCTTCTCAGATCGCAGTGGAATAAAAATAAATATCAGCACCAGCAAAGTTACAACAAAACCCACAAAGACATGGATACTAAACAGCATGATACTAAGCAATTCCTTGGTCAGTATGGAAATCACAACAGAGATTAAAAGATATCAGGAAACAAAGGAAAATGAAGATACGCTGTACCAAAACCTTTGGGATGCCATGAAAGCAGTAGTAAGAGAGGAATCCATATCTCTATTAAACACATGTGAAGCAAATGGAAAGATCACAAGTTAACAATCTATCAAGTCACTTAAGGAATCTGGAAAAGCAAGACCACCAAAACCCTAACTTCCACAGAAGAATTTATATCACCAAAATAAAAGCCCAAATCTGGGACATAGAAGTCTAAATGATAATACAAAAAAAAAAAAATCAATGAAATAAAAAAACTGGTTCTTTGAAAAGATAAACAAGATTGAGAGTCCCCTAGCTTGAATGACCAAGAAAAAGAGAGAAAAGGCCCAAATAAACACAATCAGAACCACAAGCAATGAAGTCACATCTGACCCTGAAGAAATACAAAAGATTATCAGAGACTACAATGTGCACTTGTATGAAAACAAACTTGAAAACCTAAAGAAAATGGAAGACTTTCTAACATCACAGAACCACCCCAGATTGAAACAAGAAGAAATCGAGACCCTAAATAGACCAATAGAAATCCAGGAAATTGACTATGTCATAAGAAAACTACCTATGAAAAGAAAGACCTGGACCAGATGGCTTTCCAGCAGAATTCTACAAGCCATACAAGGAGGAATTGAAACCAATCTTATTGAAGGCATTCCAGGTGATTGATAAAGATGGAATTCTCCCCAAATCATTTTATGAAGCTAACATCACATTGATACCCAAGTCAGGTAAAGATCCAACAAAGAAAGAGAACTACAGGCCAATACCCTTGATGAACATAGATGCTAAAATTCTCAATAAGATATTAGCAAAACAGATTCAACAACACATCTGAGACTTCTGGCAAGGTGGTGACAGGGCAGGTTGTTTCGTGAGACCCTCTGTGAAATCAGTTGTCCATAAACACTCTCACTCTCCCCGGTGGCTGTGGCTCTTACTGCTGCCAGCCTGCTCTTCATGCACTGCTCTGCTGCCACCTCCACCTCCCTGCCCGGGGCCAACCTTGGCTCCTGGCCCCATGGAGCTCCTCCCATGCACTGCACTGCTGACATGGAAACCACCACCACTGCTCCCTACCAACTTGGGCAGCCATTGGCTTCTGCCCTATAGAGGTCCAGGCTCCTCCACCTGCTGCACCACCCTGATCAGCCCTGCCTGAGCCACCGTTTTCTATGCTTACCTGCATTGCCCGACAGTCTCGTATTACACTTTCCCCAGTTTGGCCCCAGGCTGCAGTGAAAAAAGAGATCAGTTGGAGCCCTGAGACCAGACAGGGACCAGCATTGCTCTGCCCAGCTCTGCCTAGCCTTCAACTTGGAATCTAAGGTAATAGCATCAAATGGGAGAGATAGAAATCCCTCCCACATGCTAGCATGGACACAGGTGAGATCTGAGTGGAAGATTTGACAGGCAGTCCAGATCTGATCCACCCTCCACAGCAGGCCTGGGGCAACTGACCCTAGCTGTGAGCAACCCTACCAGTATGCAATGAGAGCTAAAGATCAGAGCTGAAAGGACATTGGACTTAGAGGAAAAATCTCAAAGCGTGCTTGTTGCCATTGTTTTAATTTTTAAATTTTTATTCTTTGTTTGTTTGGCTCATCTTTTTTCTCTTTTCTCTCTCTCTACCTTCCTCTTCCCCCCAATCCTGGTTCCATTCTTTTCCTTTTTCATACCTCATTTTGCTTTCAGGGAGCAAACCTATACCCCCACTGCACAGACAGATTGCAAGGCAATGGGAAATGGGTTCCAGAATATCCATACACCTGTCGGTGGATACTGGGATCTAGAGATAGGTTTTGAATCATAGTTCCCCTTTAATTAAATCTCAAAACTGCAAAAAGTATAGCCCCCAATCCACAGTTCTGTTTCAGAATTGAACAAAACCAGAGAATTCACATAAGGAAGAATATGAGATTGAGGGAACAGAAGTAAAAGCAACACCGCCACCCCAGAAAACAGAATTAAAGAAGACAGGGGAAAAAGGAAAAAGTGGGAAGGAAAATCTGCACAAATGAAGAAAAACTAAAAGAATAATGTAAGTCTCACTCAGACCCCTGGGAGGTCAGACACTGAGAAAACAGACTTCAGAATGCAAACAATGAAGAGCCCTCAGAATGCTTAGTTACATGCTACAACCCAGACAGCAAGACATTAATAGAGAGAATAAAAAGAACTGAGGAGAGACAAGAGGAAGATATAAAGGAGTTGATAACTGAGATAACAGCAGTAAAGAATACGGTGAGTGAAATAAATAACAAACTGATAATCATGGAAAGTAGAATTAGTCAAGCAGAAGAAAGAATCTCAGAGCTTGAAGACCAAAATATAGAATTAACCCAAACTGTCAAAAACATAGAAAAGAAGCTTTAAAAGACAGAACAAAACCTTCAAGAGATGAATGGATTACTTCAAGAGACCAAGCCTAAGAGTAATTGGACTTCATGAGGAAGAAAGAGAGAGAGAGATCACCCTGGAACAAACACTTCATGAAATCATTCAAGAAAATTTTCCTCATCTCATCAGTAATGGAAAAATTCAAACACAAGAGATTCAGAGAACCCTTGCAAGACAATAAATGAGAAGACCAACTCCCAAACACATAGTAATTTGCCTAACAATGTAGGTATAAAAGAAAAAAATCCTAAAGGTAGCAAGGGAAAAGACTTCCTACTGGGGAAGACCAATTAGAATAGCAGCAGATTTATCTACAGAAACACTTCAGGTGAGGAGAGTTTGGAGCCCAATCTTCAAAGTTCTCAAAGATACTCAATTGCAACCAAAAAATCCTACCCAGCTAAACTAACCTTCATCAGTGAGGGAGAATTAAAATCTATCCCTGACATCAATCCCTAAGAACTTACATGTCTCCAGACCACCTCTACAAGAAACACTTAAGGAAGTATTAAACACAGAAAAGAAAAAAGAACAATGTTCTTCACAAAAGAACAGGAAAAGGATTGAAAGCACATATAAATCAACTCAAAAACCAAATGAAAGACAACAAACAAACAGGAACAACAGCAAATCTGTAAGAACCTCATGACAGGGATAAATCCTCACATTTCAATAATTAACCTAGCCGGGCTCAGTGGCTCAGCCTGTAATCCTGTGCCTTTGGGAGGCTGAGGTGAGTGGACTGCCTGAGCCCGCGGGTTCGAGACCCGCCTGGGTAGCGAGACCTCATCTCTACAATAAATCAAAAAATCAGCCAGGCGTGGTAGCATATGTCTGTAATTCCGGCTACTTGGAAGGCTGAGGCGGAAGGATCACCGGAGACTAGCAGGTCGAGGCTGCGGTGGCTGGGAGCAGCCACTGCACTCCAGTCTGGGCGAAAGAATGAGACTCCAACTCAAAAAAAATAAAAATAAAAAAATAATAATTAACCTGAATGTGAATAGACTAAATGCACCACTGAAAAGACATAGAATGGAAAACTGGAAAAAATATCATGAGGCAACAATATACTCTCTCCATGAGACTCATCTCACCCAAAAGGACACTCACAGACTAAAAGTGAGAGGATGGGAACAAAATTAAAGGCAAACAGACCACTAAAGAAAGCAGGAGTTGCGATCTTAATTTCTGAATAAATAACCTTTAAGCTATCAAAAATTAAAAAGGATACAGAAGTTCATTACATAATGATAAAAGATTCACTTCATCAACAAGAAATATCCATCCTAAACATATATGCACCCTACAGAGGAGCACCAACTTTCATAAAGCAGCTTCTAGGCAAACTTAAAAAAGATATTGACTTTAACCCTATCATTCCTGGGGACTTTAATACCCTACTCACAACCCTATACAGATCATCAAGACAAAAAATCAGCAAGCAGATCCAGAACCTCAATGTGACTCTTGATCAAATGGACTTAATTTATACCTACAGAACATTCTGCCCAACAACCAGAGAATATACATTCTACTCATCAGCACATGAAACATACTCTAAGATTGACCACATACTTGGCCATAAATCAAGCATAAACACAGTTCATAAGATTGAAATTCTGCCATGCATCTTCTCAGACCACCGTGGAATAAAAATAAATTTCAACACCAATAAGGTGCCCCTAAAACCCACAAAGAACAAGGACACTAAACATCATGCTAAGAAACTACTGGGGTCAACATGGAAATCAAAACAGAGATTAAAAGATACCTGGAAACAAATGAAAAAGAAAAAACATCTTACCAAAATCTCTGGGATGTCATGAAAGCAGTAGTAAGAAGGGAATTCATATCTCCACAAATGCACATGAAGAAAATGGAAAGATCACAAGGTAAAAGCCTAACAAGTCACCTAAAGAACTACAAAAGCAGCCAGGCTCAGTGGCTCAGTCTGTAATCCCACACTTTGGGAGGTTGAGGTGAGTGAATTGCCTGAGCCCTCGGGTTCGAGACCCGCCCAGGCAACTTGGCGAGACCTTATCTCTACAATAAATAATAATAATAATAAACTAGCTGGGCATGGTAGCACACACCTATATTTCCAGCTACTTGGAAGGCTGAGGCAGAAGGATCACTGGAGCCCAGCAGGTCAAGGCTGCAGTGTCTGGGAGCAGCCACTGCACTCCAGTCTGGGCAACAGAGTAAGACTCCAACACACACAAAAAAGAACTAGAAAAGCTAGGCCATCAAAACCCTAACTTCAGCAGAAGAATCCAGATCACCAAAATAAAAGCCCAAATCTGGGACACAGAAGATAAAAAATAATACAAAAAAATCAACGAAACAAAAAGCTGGTTCTTTGAAAATATAAACAAGATTGCAGGTCCCCTAGTTAGATGACGAATAAAAAGAGAGAAAAAGCCAAATAAACACAATCAGGAACACAAAAGGATAAGTCACATCTGACCCAGAAGTAATACAAAAGATATCAGAGACTGCTATGGAAACAACTTGAAAACCTAAAGGAAATGGAGGACTTTCTGACATCACACAACCTCCCAAGGTGGAAACAAGAATAAATTGAGACCCTAAATAGACTAATAACAATCCAGGAATTTGACTATGTCACAAGAAAACAACCTACAAAAAAAAAAGCCCGGGCCAGATGCTTTCCAGCAGAATTCTACAAAACATACAAGGAGGAACTGAAACCAATCCTATAGAAAGTATTCCAGGCAATTGAGAAAGATGGCATTCTTCCCAAGTCATTTTATGATGCTAAAATCACATTGCTATCAAAGCCAGGTAAAGAACCAACAAAGAAAGAGAACTACAGGCCAATATCTCTGATGAATGCGGATGCTAAAGGCAGAAGGATCCCCGGAGTCCAGCATTCCGAGGCTGCGGTGGCTGGGAGCGGCCACTGCACTCCAGTCTGGGCAATAGAGTGAGACCTCAACTCAAAAAAAAAAAAAAATTCTCAATAAGATCCTAGCAAACTATATTCAACAACACATTTCTTTTTTTTTTTTTTGAGTTGGAGTCTCACTTTGTCACCCAGACTGGAGTGCAGTGGCCGCTCCCAGCCACTGCAGCCTCAACCTGCTGGGCTCCGGCGATTCTTCCGCCTCAGCCTTCCAAGTATCTGGAACTACAGGCACGTGCTACCACGTCCAGCTAATTTTTGATTTATTGTTGAGATGAGGTCTCGCAAAGTTGCCCAGGTGGGTCTTGAACCCGCGGACTCAGGCAATCCACTCACCTCAGCCTCCCAAAGGCACGGGATTGCAGGCTGAGCCACCGAGCCCGGCAACAACACATTTCTAAAATCATCCATCACGACCAAGTAGGCTTTATCCTCAGGATGCAAGTATGGATCAACATTCATAAGACTCTATACATAATTGAATACATCAACAGACGTAAAAAAAAAAACTGCATAATTATATCATCAGGTGCAGAAAAAGCTTTTGATAAACTTCAGTACTCCTTCTTGATAAAAACCCTTGAACATAGACATAGGTGGAGCATACCTCAAAATCGTAACAGCCATCTATGAAAAAACCTCAACCAGTAGATTCCTAAAGAGACAGAAATTGGAACCATTTGCCCTGAAAACTAGAACAAGACAAGGATGCTCACTTTCACCCCTCTTGTTTAACACAATTTTGGAAATCCTTGCTAAAGCCATCAGAGAAAGGATGGTGATCAGGAGTATCCAAATAAAAAAAGAGGAAGTCAAGTTATCTCTCTTTGCAGACAACATGATTATATACTTTGAAAATCCAAGTAGATCTGTCAAAAACCTCCTTGCACTGATAAAGGACTTTGGCAAAGTCTCAGGCTGTAAAATAAATGTGCAAAAGACAATTGCATTTCTATACACCAATAGTAAACAAACAGAAACCCAAATAAAAAGAACAATCCCATTCACAATAGCCACCAAAAATTTAATACCTTGGCATCTTCCCAACCAGAGATGTGAAAGCCCTTTACAATTAAAACTACAAAACTCTGCTCCAAGAAATCAAAGATGATGCAAACAAGTGGAAAAATATTCCATACTGATGGATTAGAAGAATCAACATTGTGAAGATGTCCATTCTACCTAAGGCAATCTACAGATTTAATGCAATACCCATCAAATTACCAGCAACATTCTTCTCAGACCTAGAAAAAACAACAGAAATTAATATGGAAACATAAACGACCAAGAACAACCAAAACAATCCTCAGGAAAAAAAAAATATCAAAACCAACCAACCAACTAAACAAGCAAAAACAACAAAGCAGGAAGTACCACACTCTCAGACTTTAAACTTTACTATAAAGCTACAACAATCAAAACAGCCTGGTATTGGTACAAGAACAGTCATATAGACCAATGGAATAGAATTGAGATTCCAGAAGCAAAACCTCAATTTCTCAACCAACTCATCTTCGACAAAGCCTCCACCAACAACCACTGGGGATAGGAGAACCTATTCAGTAAATGGTGCTGGGAAAACTGGCTGACCACGTGCAGAAGATTGAAACAGGACCCCTACCTATCTCCATCCACTAAACATAAAACTTCAAACTATAAGAACCTTAGAAAATGCAGGAGACGCTCTTATGGAAAATGAAACTGGCAACCAATTCCTGATCAAAACCCAAAGTGACCAGATCATAAAAGATAACATAGACAAGTGGGACCTCATCAAAGTGACAAGCTTTTGCAAAGTCAAAGAAACCATCAAGAGAGCAGGGAGACAGCCCACAGACTGGGGGAAAAAAATATTTGCCAACTGTATGTCTGACAAAGGCTTAACATCTAGGATCTACAAGGAATTCAAACGTGCTGAAAAGAAAAAAAGAAACAGCCCCATTACAAAGTGGGCAAAAGATATGAATAGACGCTTCTCAAAAGAAGATGTATAAGCAGCCAACAGATACATGAAAAAATGTTCAGCCTCACTAGCCATCAAAGAAATGCAAATTAAAACTACACTGAGATACCACCTTACTCCAGAGTGACCATAATCAATAATTTAAAAAATATGAGATGCTGGAGAGGATGTGGTGAAATGGGCATACTTCTACATTGTTGGTGAGAGTGTAAACTAGCACAACCTCTATGGAAAACAGTGTAGCGATTCCTAAAAGTTCTAAAACTCGACCTTCCATCTGACCTCACAATCCCCCTCCTGGGAATATACCTGGAAGAACTCAAATCATGCTATAAAAAAGATTCCTGCACATATATGTTTATCACAACATTGTTCCCAATAGCAAGAACATGGAACCAACAAGGCTGCCCATCAAAAGAGGACTGAATAAAAAAATATGGTACATATACACAATGGAATATTATGCAGCCATAAAGAAAAACAAAAGCATGAACTTTGCAGCAACCTGGATGGACTTAGAGACTATAATACTGAGTGATCTTTCACAGAAACAAAGAACTGAGTATCATACGTTCTCACTCATAAGTGGAACTCGAACAACTATTGTAATACTATAAGAAAATGATTTACAGTACTGGGACACTGTGCGGGTGTGGGGGATGGAGAGGTTTGATTGACAGTAGAAGGAATCTGTCTGGGGAAGCGGGGTCACACCTCATCAACAAGGGTACCTGCACAGTGAATATTTGTATACCTAAGCCTGAATTGTACCCCACAATTTTTAAATAAAAAATTTAATGGCGAAAAATATTTGCCAACAGCAGAACTCAGTTTGGGGCTGAAGGTGATCCAAACATATGGCATAAGCACGATAGTTACTGCTTTATTAACTAATAAACAGGAAATGTTTGATGCTCTCTTTTTTAAAAAATCTTTTTTTGTAGAATAACTTGAGTTCCTCTGGGTATATTCCCAATAGGGGAATTGCTGGGTCATATGGAAGGTCAACTTTTAGTTCTTTCAGAAATCTCCAGACTGTTTTCCAGAGAGGTTGTACATGTTTGCATTCCCACCAGCAGTGTAGAAGTGTTCCTTTTTTGTCCACATCCTCACCAGCATCTGTTGTTTGTTTTATTAATTATGGCCATTCTTACAGGGGTTAGGTGGTATCTCAATGTAGTTTTGATATGCATTTCTCTGATGATGAGTGAGGCTAAGCACTTTTTCATGTGTATGTTGGCTGCCAGTATATCTTCATCTGAGAAATGTCTATTCAAGTCTTTTGCCCACTTTTTAAAGGGGCTGCTTGTCTTTTTCCTTTTGGTGCATTTGAGTTCCTTGTAGATCCTAGATGTAAGGCCTCTGTCAGATACACAGTTGACAAATATTTTTTCCCATTCTGTGTGGTGTCTCCCTGTTCTCTTGATGGTTTCTTTTGTTTTGCAGAAGCTCGTCAATTTGATGAGGTCCCACTTGTCTATCTGATTTCTTAAGATATTGGACTAAAGGGTTCTGGATAGGAATTTGTTGCCAGTTCCAATTTCCATAAGGGTGTCTCCTGTGTTTTCTGAGGTTCTTATAGTTTGAGGTTTTATGTTTAGATCTTTGATCCACACCTGCACATATATGTTTGTTGCAGCTCTACTCACATTAGCAAAAATATGGAACCAACCGTGTTGCCCATCAAAGCTAGACTGGATAAAAAAACGTGGTACATATACACAATGGAATATTATGCAGCCATAAAGATGACAAATATATGGACTTTGCAGAAACCTAGATGGATTTGGAGTCAATCATACTCAGTGATTTATCACAGAAACAAAGAACTGAGTTCCATATGTTCTTACTCATAAGATGACCTTGAACAATTATAATGCTATAAGAAAGTGAATGGCAGTAGTGGAAAACTGTCAGGGGAGGGGAGGGTGGAACTGGCAGTTGAGGGAAACTGTTAGGGGAGGGAGGAGCATACCTCATCAACAAGGGTACCTGCATGATCAATATTTGTATACCTAACCCTGAATTGTACACCACATCTTTATAATAAATAAATAATATAAAAACAAATCTTTTTCTTGGAGCAATTTGCACGTTATTTTTTTCCACAAATACCTGTGATTATTGGCCTACGTTCAATAAGTTTTCTTTTGTAACACTGGTTATTTTGCCAAGGCTCTAATTTAAATAATATTTTAAAACAGACTCTTTTAGAGAATGAAGATTAAATTTTAAGTTAATCTAAGATTCCTTATAAGAAAAAGTTCCAGCAAAAGCTAATTTTGAAAGGGTCTCTGCACAGGCAGATAAAACAATTCAACATGTCAAAAATCATTGCTTGGAAGAATTTTCAGTGCATTAAAACTGATAATGACCCCACTTATAGTAGTAAAGCTTTTGTATAATTTTATCAAACATGGGGCATTTTACATATAACTGGCATTCCATGTAACCCTCAGGGACAGGCAATAGTGGAGTGCACTCATCATAAACTAAAGCTTCAACTTAAAAAAACAAAAGGGGGAACAGGAGGGTTTTCCCTCTCCCTCTAGACTTCTCAAACAAGCCCTAATTACTTTTAAGTTTTTCACATTCAATGATCAAGTGATGACTCCAGTGGAGCATCATTATGACCAACACTCACCTGGTAACTCTCCACTGCTGTACTGGAAGACACCAGAAGAGGGAAAATGGAAGGGCCCTTATCGCTTAATAACATGGGGTAGAGAATTTGCTTGTGTTTTTCCAGAAACTGCAGCTGCACCCTTTTGGGTTCCTGGCAGGTGTGTAAAACAGTGGCATGAAGGAAGACCAGCTAACAGGTGACATTTAGCAGATGACCCTGGAAACCAATGGAGTATGGAGTAATATTAGGGCCCATGTCTCAGGAGCATGGGGACAACATAATGCAACTTTAGATATACTTGCTTTACAACAACTGAGCTCTATGCAATTAGATACTTTTAATGACCAAATCATTGAAAGTATAATGACAGGATTTCAGGTATTAATCCATGAACATGGTTCAAAAATCAAAACATTATTTTTGTTGCTTCACTTATTGTGGCTGTGACTGTGCTCTTTATTTTCTGTGCAGTCTACAGAATCAGATTAACCAATAAAAGTCAAATGAACACTATGCAACCAAATTTACCATGGCTCCCCTTATGCAACAATTAAATAAAAAGGGGGGAAATATTGGAGACCACTGCCCTGCTTGAACACTGCTGAAAACATACTTGGCGTATGTTACAACCAGCCAAGAATGCCTATAATGGCAAAGCCAGATAGACATGTACACTGAAGCAAGTTGTAAAAGTGCAGTGTCTGTAATGTTAGGTTAGATAAAAGTAAAACATTGTCTTGTAAGCAGCTGCACTATATCTTGTAAATAGTCATGCCTTATCACAAAAGCTCTCTAAGATCAAGCAAGAACTTTTCTTTGCACTGTCTGTACTTTGTCCTTGAAGACTTATTTAACTACATCATTTTGTGCTAATAAAAGTCTGGTGGGTAAGAAACTCGGGGCTTTTGTTCTGTGGGACAAAGTGTCTCCTGGCCCCCCACTTTATAACCTAAAAAGTATCCTGTAAATTGTGTTATACCACACCATTCCTCTTTCAGAATCCTGTATCTCCCTCTCCCACAGGATGCAGCAGATCATCAAGGTAAAATCAACAAAGATAACTGGAACCTTGACACTTGACCAATTAGACTTAATAGATACCTATGGAACAATCCACCTAACAACCACAAAATATGCATTCTACTCATTACCACATGGAACATATTCCAGGATTGAACACATCCTTGGCTATAAGTCAAGCATAAACAAATTTCATAAGATCAAAATACTGTCATGCACTTTCTCAGATCACAGTGGAATAAAGATAAATATCAGCACCATCAAATGTCCCCCAAAACGCACAAACACATGGAAACTAAGCAGCAAGATGCTGAACGACTCCTGGGTAAACACAGAAATCAAAACAGAAATTATAAGATGCCTGGAAAAAAAGGAAAATGAAGAGACATCTTACAAAAACCTCTGGAATGTCATGAAAGCAGTTCTAAGATAAGAATGTAAATCTCTGCAAACACACATCAAGAAAATGGAAATATCACAAGATAACAGCCTAAAAATCACCTATGGAGCTAGGAAGACAAAACCACCACAACCCTAACTTCACCAGAAAAATCCAGATCACCGCCAAAGTAAAAACCCAAATATGGGACATTGAAGACAAAAATAATACAGAAATAGGAAAACAAAAGCTGTTTTTTTGAAAAGATAAATAAGACTGATAAACTCTTTACTATAATGAACAAGAAAAAGAGAGGAAAAAAACCAAATAAACACAATCAGACATGCAAAAGATCAAATTATAACTGACCCCAAAGAAATACAAAAGATTATCAGAAATTATTATGCACACTTATATGGAAACAAACTTGATAAACTAAATGAAATGAAAGACTTTCTTTCATCACACAACCTCCCAAGGTTGAAACGAGAAGACACTAAGACATTTTTCCAAATAGGTAAAACAGAAGTCAAGTTGTTCCTCTTTGTTGATGATACGATTCTACATCTTGAAAATCCAAGAGACCTTTAACAACCCAGGAAATTGACTAGATCATAAGAAAATTACTTACCAAAAAAGCCCTGGATCAGATGGTTTTCCAGTATAATTCTATAAAACATACAATAAGAAGCTGATACAAACCATATTGAAAGTATTTGAGGCAATTCAGAAAGATAGAATTCTCCCCAAATCATTTTATGTAGCTGACATCATACTGATACACAAACCAGGTAAAGGTCCATCAAAAAAAGAGAACTACAGGTCAATATTTCTGCTAAACATAAATGCAAAATTTCTCAACAAGATTCTAGTAAATTGGATCCAACAACACATCTCAAAAATTATCGACCATGACCAAGTAGACTTCATACCTGGGATGCAGAGCTGGTTCAATACATCAATAGATGTATAAACAAAAATCACATGATAATATCATTAGACGCAGAAAAAGGTTTTGATAAAATCCAGCAACACTTCTTGATAAAAACCATGGAATGCGTAGGCATAGAAAGAACATATCTCAAAATAGTAAGCACCATCTATGATAACCCCACAGCCAGCATATTGCTAAATGGACAGAAACTGGAAGTCTTTCCCCTAAACAACAGAACAATACAAGCTATCCCACTCTCACGTCTCCTGTTCAACATTGTGTTTGAAGACTTAACTAGACCAATTAGACAAGAGAAGGAAACCAGGGGTATCCAAATAGAAAAAGTAGAAGTCAAGTTATCCCTCCATGCTGATGATATAATCCTATATATTAAAAATCCAAGAGAATCTGTCAATAACCTCTTGCACTGATAAAGGACTTTGGCAAAGTCTCAGGGTACAATATAAGTGGACAAAAGACAGTTACATTCTTATACACCAACAACAAACAAGCAGAAAACCAAATAAAAAGCACAATCTCATTCACAATAGCCACAAAAAGAGAGAAATACCTCATCATCTTCCTAACCAGAGAAGTGAAAGACCATTACAACCGAAACACAAAACACTGCTCAAAGAAATTCAAGAAGACACAAAAAATGGAAAAATAGTCCATGCTCATGGACAAGAAGAATCAACATTGTTAAGTTGTCCGTTCTACCAAAGGAAATTTATAGACTCAACACAACACCCATTAAATTACCAAAATTGTTTTTCTCAGACCTGCAAACGACAATAAAGAAATTCATATAGAAATATAAATAACCATGAATAGCCAAAACAATCCTCAGCAAAGGACAAAGCAGGAGGTATCACACTTCCAGACTTTAAATTTTACTATAAGGTTACAATTATCAAAACAGCCTAGTACTGGCACAAGGGCAAGATACAGAACAATGGAACAGGATAGAGATTCTGGAACCAAAATTTTAATTTCTTAACCAGCTTATCTTTGACAAAGACTGGGGAGAGGAGAACCTATTCAGTAAATGGTGCTGGGAAAACTGGATGATCACATGCAAAAGGTTGGACCAGAACCCTTACATATTACCATACACAAAAATCAACTCTAAATAAATCAAAGACCTAAATGTAAAACTATAAGAATCTTAGAAAACACAGGAGATACCCTATAGAAATTGGAGTAGGCAACCAACTTCTGTTCAAAACCCTAGATGTCCATGCCATAAGAGATAACATAGACAAGTGAGACCTCATTAAACTAAAAAGCATCTGCAAAGCAAAAGAAATCATCAAGAGAGTGGGAGACAGCCCACAGAATGGGAAAACATATTTGCTGACTGTATATCTAACAAAGATCTTGCACCCAGGATCTACAAGGAACACAATCATGCCAAAAGAAAAAAAAGCAGTCCCATTAAAAAATGGGAAAATGACATGAATAGACACTTCTTAAAAAACGATATATGGACAGATAACAGACAAATGAAGAAGTGCTCAACCTCACTAATAATCAAAGAAATGCAAATCAAAACCACATTGACCACCTAACCCCAGTGAGAATTTCCAACATTAATAAAGCAAAAAACAACAGATGCTGTCCAGGATATGGAGAAAAGTGAGCACTTCTACATTGCTGGTAGGACTGCAAACTAGTTCAATCTCTGTGGCAAACAGTGTGGCAATGTCTAAAAAAACTAGAAATTGACCTACCATATGACCTAGCAATCTCCCTAGTGTGAATATATCCAGAGGAACTCTAATCATTCTACAAAAAGATACATACACATGCATGTTTATTGCATCACTATTCACAAAGGCAAAAACATGGAACCAACCATGCTGTTCATTGAAACTGAACTGGATAAAAAATGTAGTACATATACAAGGTGAAATATCATGCAGCAATAAAGAAGGACAATCATGGACTTTGCAGTAATTTGGATGGATTTAGAATCTATAATACTAAGTAATCTATCACAGAAACAAAGAACTGAGTACCCCATGTTCTTATTCATAAATGGAGCCTGAACATTTACCATAATATATGAGAAAGGGATTAGCAGTAGTGGGATACTGCTAGGGGAGGGGGATGGGACACAGCATCCATAAGAGTACCTGATCTCAAATAAGGTGAAGTGGGTACCGAATGGAGGCCCAATCTTTCCCTTTACAATGAACACTTGCATACCTAATCTTGAATTGCACCGCATATCTTTAAAAAAAATGAAACAAAACAAACAAAACGTCTGATGGTCCTGTATGGTGGGATTCTTCATTCAAGAGATGCCAGGAGGTGGGCTCCATGTTTAGGGGTGCTATGAAGTTCCATGGTCATGGAATTAGTTTGTGCTTTAAAATCTCCACTTGCAGCCAGGCTTGGTGTCTCAGCCTGCAATGCTGCACCTTGGGAGGCTGAGGTGAGTGGGTTGCCTGAGCTCGCGGGTTCGAGACCCGCCTGGGCAACTGGTGAGACCTCATCACTACAATAAATTTTTTTGAAAATTAGCCAGTTGTGGTAGCGTGCACCTGTAGTTGCAACTACTTGGAAGGCTGAGGCAGAAGGATCGCCGGAGCCCAGCAGGTCAAGGCTGCAGTGGCTGGGAGCAGCCACTGCACTCCAGTCTGGGCGACAGAGTGAGACTCCAACTCAAAAACAATAAAAAATAAAATAAAATCTCCACTTGCATGGAGAATTACGGCACCCTCCCCTACCAAACACTGGGACAACACAGTTTCTCAAATTATCTGACAAAGGAGATATTATGAAAATGCCTAAAACATGCTAAAAATACTCAAGTAATTTTAAGAATTTCACATACACAAAAAAGGAAAACCTAAGCCAATATAAATAAGCTATGTTACAAAGAATATTGCAGGTCTTCTGGTTCTTAAATGACAGAATAGAAGCAAGTTGGCTTCAATTCCCAACTTTCCTCTGCATAGAAAACCAAAAGCAAACACAATGCCATGATTATCACCAGCAATATTCTAGAGCTAAACATGAGAATTTGAAAGTTCTTGATACTAGTGAGAAGTGACAAAACTCTGAGATATAATAAAGAATTGAATGTCCACATCTATGATGATCCCATTTCCAATCTTCCCAAGACTACTCACACACAAGAATTTCTCCCTGATTCACTGTTTCTATACTGGTAAAAGAGATATCGACATTGATAACAGGCTTCCCTGCCATCTTGACTTCCCAATCTGTTCCTGTGTCTACCCATGTGGAGTGTCAGCAGCATCTGAAGGGAGAAATATTACCAAAAATAGAGAGGGATAAAGGGAGGTGATAGGATACAATCCCTAGCTCTGGAACTTGGTCAAAGGAGACAACATATCACAGAAGCTATTCAGCAACATCACTCCTGGGCACTAACACGTAGTCAGCCTTCTTTCACTACCATGATACCCCTCAGGGAGCCAAGATCATTCAAGAGGGAAGGCACTCTATTTGTTTCCTAGAACTTAGGCAAACCTAGAATTCAGGTGCCACCTAGTGCAGAATGAAGATAGAAACCCAGTCAGATAAAAAACAAATAAAATCAACAAGTTGCAAAGAATCTCTAACCAAACATATTATGCAGCCATAAAGGACAAACATATGGACTTTGTAGCAACTTGATGGATTTAGAGTCAATAATACTTAGTGATCTATCACAGAAACAAAGAACAGAGTACCATGTGTTTTCATTTAGAAGTGGACCTTGAACAATTATTATAATTATTATAATACTATAAGAAAGGGATTGGCAGTGTTCGGAAACTGTAAGAGGAGGTGGGTGGGATTGGCAGTTGAAGGAAACTGGAGGAGAGGGAGGGGCACCACTCATTAACAAGGGTACTGGTATTGTATAATCAGCATTTGTATACCTAACCCTGAATTGCACCCCGCATATTTTCTTTCTTCTTTCTTTTTTTTTTCTTTGAGTTGGAGTCTCACTCTGTCACCCAGACTGGAGTGCAGTGGCCACTCCTGGCCACCGCAGCCTCGACCTGCCGGGCTCCAGCGATGCTTCCGCCTCAGCCTTCCGAGTAGCTGGAATTACAGGTGCACGCTACCACGCCCAGCTAATTTTTTGATTTTATTGTAGATATGCGGTCTCGCCTGCCCAGGCGGGTCTTGAACCCACGGACTCGGGCAATCCACTCACCTCAGTCTCCCAAAGGCGTGGGATTACAGGCTGAGCCACAGAGCCTGGCTTCTTTCTTTTTAACTTAAAATTTTTTTATTTTAAAATTGTGGGGTACACCTCTGTGTTAGGTATACAAATATTCACTTGCAGGTAACCTTGCCTCTCCTTCCCCAGGCAGATTTCCATTACTGTCAGTGCCACTTCCCCACCCCCCTCCACTCCACAGTTTCCCTTACAGTCAATCCTTTTCTTGTAGTACTGTGGTAGTTGCACAAGGTCCACTTATGAGTGAGAACATGTGATACTCAGTTTTTTGTTTCCGTGAAAGTTCCCTCAGTATTATAGACTCTAATTCCATCCAGGTTGCTGTGAAGTTCATGATTTTTTTCTTCTTCATGGCTGTGTAATATTTCATCATGTATATGTACCACATTTTTTTATTCAGTCCTCTATTTTTTAATCATATTTTTTATTTTAAAATTGTGGGGTACAGCTAAGGGTTAGGTATACAAATATGCATCATTCAGGCACCCTTGTTGATAATGGGTGTCCCCCCGTCCCCAGACAGATATTGACTACTGTTAATCCCACCTCCCTTCTCCTCCCTACCATCCCATATTTTCTCACCTCTGTCAATCCTTTTCTTATAGTCTTACAATAGATGTTCAAGGTCCACTTATGAGTGAGAACATGTGATATTCAGATCTTTGTTTCTGTGAGAAATCACACAGTATTATAAGCTCTAGTTCCATCCAGGATGCTGAGAAATCCATGATTTTTTTCTTTTTTATGGCTGCATAGTATTCCATTATGTATATGTACCACATTTTTTAAATACAGTCCTCTTTTGATGGACAGCATGTTTGGTTCCAGGTTTTTGCTATTGTGAACAATACTGTGATAAACATTCGTATGCAGGTATCTTTTTAATACAGTGATTTGAGTTCTACAGGGTATATTGTCAGTAGAGGGATTGCGGAGACATATGAAAGGTCAATTATTAGAGCTTTTAGGAATTGCAACACTACTTTCCACAGAGGCTGCACTAGTTTACACTCCCACCAACAGTGTAGAAGTGTTCCCTATTCTTTTTTTTTTTTTTTTTATGAGTTGGAGTCTCACTCTGTTGCCCAGACTGGAGTGCAGTGGCCGCTCCCGGCCACCGCAGCTTTGACCTGCTGGGCTCCAGCGATCCTTCCACCTCAGCCTTCCAAGTAGCTGGAATTACAGGCATGCACTACCATGCCCAGCTGATTTTTTGATTTATTGTACAGATGAGGTCTCGCTGCCCAGGTGGGTCTTGAACTCGCAGGCTCAGGCAATCCATTCACCTCAGCCTCCCAAAGGCATGGAATTACAGACTGAGCCACTGAGCCTGGCCTGAAGTGTTCCCTTTTCACCACATCCTCTCCACATCTGTTATTTTTTGAGTTATTGATAATGGCCATTCTTACTAGAGTTAAGTGGTATCTCAGTGTAGTTTTAATTTCCATCTCCTTGATGATTAGTGAGATTGAACATTTCTTCATGTGTCTGTTGGCCACTTGTATGTCTTCTTTTGAGAAGTGTCTGTTCATATCTTTTGCCCACTTTGTAATGGGGTTGTTTGCTTTTTTCTTTTCAGCACGTTTGTGTTCCTTATAGATCCAAGATATCTTTGTCAGACCTGGAGTTGGCAAATACTTTTTCCCAGTCTGTGGGCTGTCTCCCTGCACTCTTGATGGTTTCTTTGGCTTTGCAGAAGCTTGTCAATTTAATGATGTCTCGCTTGTCTATCTTATCTCTTATGGCCTGTGTGTTTTGAGTTTTGCTCAGGAATTGGATGCCAGTTCCAATTTCCATAAGGGTGTGTCCTGCATTTTCTACGGTTCTAATGGTTTGAGGTTTTAAATTTAGGTCTTTGGTCCACTTAGAGTTAATTTTTGTGTATGGGGATAGATAGGGGTCTTGTTTGAATCTTCTGCATGTGATCAGCCAGTTTTCCCAACACCATTTACTGAATAGGTTTTCCTCTCCCCAGGGGTAGGTGGTGGAGGCTTTGTTGAAGATAAGTTGGTTGAGAAAATGAGTTTTGCTTCTGAAATCTCAACTCTATTCCATTGGTCTATATGCCTATTCCTGTACCAATACCAAGCTGTTTTGATTATTGTAGCTTTAAAGTAAATTTTAAAGTTTGGTAATGTGACACCTCCTGCTTTGATTTTGTTTGTTTTTGTTTTTTGTTTTTTGTTTTTTTTTTTTATGAGGATTGCTCTGGCTATTCTTGGTCATTTGTGTTTCCATATGAATTTCTGTATTGTTTTTTCTAACTCTGAGAAGAATGTTGCTAGTAATTTGATATGCATTGCATTAAATCTGTAGATTGCCTTAGGTAAGATGGACATCTTCACAATGTTGATTCTTCCAGTCCATGAGCATGGGATATTTTTCCACTTGTTTGTATCATCTTTGATTTCTTTGAGCAGTGTTAATAATTTTCACTGTAAAGGGCTTTCATGTCTCTAGTTAGGAAGATGCCAAGGTATTTCACTTTTTTTGTGGCTATTGTGAATGGGATTGTGCTTTTTATTTGGCTTTCTGTTTGCTTATTATTGATGTAAAGAAATGTGATTTTCTTTTGCACATTTATTTTATACGCTGAGACTTTGCCAAATTCAGTGCAAGGAGTTTTTTGACAGATTCTCTTGGGTTTTCAAGGTACACAATCACGTCATCTGCAAAGAGACATAACTTGACTTCCTCTTTTTCTATTGGAATACCCCTGATCACCTTCTCCTTTCTGATTGACTAGCCAGGACTTCCAATACTATACTGAACAGGAGGGAAGAGAGTGGGCATACTTGTCTTGTCCCAGTTTTCAGGGAAAATGGTTCCAATTTTTGTCTTTGAGGAGTATGCTAGCTGTGGGTTTCTCATAGATGGCTTTTACTACTTTGAGGTATGTTCCATGTATGCCTAGATGTTTGAGGGTTTTTATCAAGAAGGAGTGTTGGATTTTATCAAAAGCTTTTCTGCATCTAATAATATAATCGTGTGTTTTTTGTTCTGACATCTGTTAATGTATTTAATCACATTTATTGTCTTGCAAATGTTGAACCACCCTAGCATCCCAGGGATGAAGTCTCCTGGGTCATGATGGATGAGTTCTGAGATGTGTTGTTGAATCTGGTTTGCTAGGATCTTGTTGAGAATTATGGCATCTATGTTCATCAAAGATATTGGGCTGTAGTTCTCTTTCTTTGTTGGGTCTTTACCTGGCTTGGGTATCAATGTGATGTTAGTTTCATAAAATGATTTGGGGATGTTTTCATCTTTCTCAATCACCTGAAATACTTTCAGTAGGATTGGTATCAGCTCCTCCTTAAATGTCTTATAGAATTCTGTCGGAAAGCCATCTGGTCCAGGGCTTTTTTTTGTAGGTAGTTTTCTTATTACATAGTCAATGTACTTGATTGTTATTGGTCTATTTAGTCTTGATTTCTTCTTGTTTCATCCTAGGCAGGTTGTGTGATGTCAGAAAGTCCTCCATTTCCTTAAGATTTTCAAGTTTGTTTCTATACAAGTGGACATAGTAGTCTCTAGTGATCTTTTGTATTTCTTCAGGGTCAGATATGACATCTTCTCTTGAGTTTCTGAATGTATTTATGTGGGCTTTTTCTCTCTTTTTCTTGGTCAGTCTGGCTAGGGGACCATCGATCTTGTTTATCCTTTAAAAGAATCAGCTTAAGCCGAGCTCGGTGGCTCAGCCTGTAATCCTGCACCTTTGGGAGGCTGAGGTGAGTGGATTGCCTGAGCCCACGGGTTCGAGACCCGCCTGGGCAGCAAGACCTCATCTCTACAATAAATCAAAAAATCAGCCAGGCGTGGTAGCGCATGCCTGTAATTCCAGCTACTTGGAAGACTGAGGTGGAAGGATCGCCAGAGACCAGCAGGTCGAGGCGCGGTGGCCGGAAACGGCCACTGCACTCCAGTTTGGGCGACCGAGTGAGACTCCAACTCAAAAAAAAAAAAAAAAAAAAGAATCAGCTTTTTGTTCCACTGATTTTTTTGTATTATTTTTTGTCTTCTATGTCCCTGATTTGGGCTTTTGTTTTGATGATCTGGATTCTTCTGCTGAAGTTAGGGTTTTAGTGGTCTTGTTTTTCCAGCTTCCTAAGGTAATTTTTTAGGCTGTTAATTTGTAATCCTTCCATTTTTGTCATGTGCGTTTGTAGAGATATGAATTCCCCCTTACTACAGCTTTCACGGCATCCCAGAAATTTTGGTAAGATGTTTTCTAATTTTCATTTGTTTCCAGGTATCTTTCAATCTGTTTTGATTTCATTATTGACCCAGGAGTTGTTTAGCATCATGCTATTTAGTGTCCATGTCTTTGTGGGTTTGGGGGGGACCTGTTGGTGTCAATGTTTATTTTTATTCCACTGTGGTCCCAAAAAGTGCATGACAAAATTTCAATCTTTTGAAATTTGTTTATGCTTTATTTATTTATGGCCAAGTATTTGGTCGATCTTAGAGTAGGTTCCATGCGATGATGTGTAGAATGTATATTCTGTGGTTGTTGGATGGAGTGTTCTGTAGGTATCAATCAAGTCCATTTGGTCAAGAGTCACATTGAGGTTCCAGATCTCATTGCTGATTTTTTGTCCTGATGATCTCTCTAGGGTTTTGAGTGGGGTATTAAAGTCCCCAGCTATGATAGCATTAGAGTCAATATCTTTTCTGAGTCTTCCTAGCAGCTGCTTTATGAAAGTTGGCGCTCCTATGTTGGGTGCATATATGTTTAGGAGTGAAGCTTTTATCATTATGCAGTGGCCTTCTGTATCTTTTTAAATTTTTGATAGCTTAAATGGTATTTTGTCTGAAATTAGGATTGCTACTCCTCCTTTCTTTTGTGGCCCATTCACCTGAAAATTTGGTTCCCATTCTCTTATTTTGTCTGTGAGTTTCCTTTCTAGTGAGATGGGTCTCTTGAAGGCAGTATATGTTTCTTGGTGATATTTCATCCATTTTGCCATTCTTTGTCTTTTCAGTGGTGCATTTAGTCCACTCACATTCAGGCTAATTATTGCAATGTGAGAGTTGTTCCCTATCATAAGGTTGTTGTTGTTCCTCTTTGTTTGTTGTCTTTCTTTTGTTTTGGGGTTGGTTTGTGTGTGTTTTAGTCTTTTTCCTGTACCCTTGTGAAGAACGTTGTTGTTCTTTTTTCATTTTCTTCTGTGTTTAGTGCTTTCTTAAGTGTTTCTTGTAGAGGTGGTCTGGTGGCAGTGTAAGTTCTTAGGAATTGGATATCTGGGAAAGATTTTAATTCACCCTCACTGATGAAGCTTAGCTTGGCTGGGTAGGTTGTTCTTGGTTGAAATTGTTTACCTTTTAGGACTTTGAAGATAGGGCTCCAAGCTCTCCTAGCCTGCAGGGTTTCTGTAGATAAATCTGCTGCTGTTCTAATTAGCCTTCCATGGTAGGTGATCTGACCTTTTTCTCTTGTTGCCTTTAGGATTTTTTCTTTTATACCTATTTTGTTTATCTGAATTATTATGTGTTTGGGAGTTGGTCTTCTCATTTCTTGTCTTGCAGGGGTTCTCTGAATCTTTTGTGTTTGAATTTTCACATCACTGATGAGATGAGGAACATTTTCTTCAATGATCTCATGGAATGTTTGTTCCAGGGTGGTCTCTGTCTCTTTCTGTTTCAGGAAGTCCAGTTACACTTAGGTTGGGTCTCTTGAAGTAATTGATCGTCTCTTGAAGGTTTTATTCTGTCTTTTTAAGCTTCTTTTCTTTGTTTTTGACAGTATGGGTTAGTTCTTTATTTTGGTCCTCAAGCTCTGAGATTCTTTCTTCTGCTTGGCAAATTCTGCTTTCCATGCTTATCAATTTGTTATTTATTTCATCCACAGCATTCTTTACTACTGTTATCTCAGTTATCAACTCTTTCCTAGTTTCCTCTTGTCTCTCCTCAGTTGTTTTTAATCTCTCCATTAATCTCTTGATATCTGAGTTTGTAGTTTGAGACCAGTCATTCTGGGGGCTCTTCATTGTTTGCATTCCAAAGTCAGTTTTCTCAGTGTCTGCCCTCCCAGAAAATCTACACAAATTTTGTGTAGATTTTTCTCTCTCCCCCTTTCCCTCCCCTTCTTTAAATCTGTTTTTCAGGGATGGTGTGGTTGCTTTTACTTCTTTTGTTCAATCTCCTGTTCTTCCTTATGAGGGTCCTCTGGCTTTGTTCACTTTTGAGGCTGGACCATGGGTTAGGAGCTGCACTTTTTGCAGTTTTGAGGTTTAATTGAGGGGGAAGCTGTGATTCAGAATCTATCTGCAGATCCCAGTATCCACCAACAGGTGTATGGGCACACTGGAACCCATTTCCCACTGCCTTACAATCTGTCTGTGCAGACTGGTGTAGGTTTCCTCCCTGGAACAAAAGGAGGTACAAAAAAGGAAAATAATGGAAGAATGGTGGAGTCAAGAGGAAGTTAGAGAGAGCGAGAAGAGTGAAAGGGAAAACAGACATACATACCAACTAACAAATGAAAAAGAGACACAAGGCCAGAAAAGAGTGAAAAACAGACACACAAACAAAATTCCCTAAAGCATACCAGTAATCACACAATGACAGTCCAACAAGATCATGCCTTTCAATGCATTTTTCCCCAACATAAACAGGCAGCCTAACTCAAAAAGCAAACAAAAGTGGGTAAAACACACTGTCAAAACAATAAAATCAAAATAAGAAACCAGATTAGCTCTAGAATCTTTTCTGAGTGTCTAAAGTCTCTTCAGCTCTGATCTCTAGCCTCTCCCCTTTGCTTTCATTGCAGGCAGATAGATTTACTCCAAACTTGTGTTGGTTCCCTTGGCTTGTTGCCTGGGAGATCTGAGATAGAACTGAGTTGCCTGTATCTGATTCAGTGTAGGGAGGGCCTTTTGTCTCCTGTTTAGCAACCTTACCTTAGAAACCAAGGTGGAGGCTGCTCTTAAATGGGCAGGACAATGCAAATCTCTGCCTGGAAAATGGCCAGGGTGGGCAGCTCCTCTTTCATGATCCTTTCTCTCCACCTATACTTTCTCTTCACTCATCCTGGTCTGTGTGCAATCCACTATGATGGGCTGTGGTGGTGTGTCTCCAGCATCAGACACTGGGGATCAGAAACACAGCTGGGTGTTGGATCTCTTGAAATTATTGTTCATCTCTTTAAGGTTTTTTTTTTTTGTCTTTTAAAGCTTCTTTTCTATGTTTTTGACAGTTTGGATTAGTTCTATATTTTGATGTTCAACCTCTGAGATTCTTTCTTCTGCTTGGTTAACTCTGCTTTCCATGCTTATCAGTTTGTTATTTATTTCATTCACAGTATTCTTTACTGCTGTTATCTCAGTTATCAACTCCTTCACTCTTTCCTCTTGTCACTCCTCAATTCTATTTATTCTCTCTCTTAATGTCTTGGTATCTGGGTTTGTAGTTTGACACCAGTTATTCTGGGAGCTCTTCATTGTTTGCATTCTGAAGTTTGTTTTCTCATTGTCTGACTTCACAGGGGTCTGTGCGAGACCCATATTCTTCTTTTAGTTTTTCTTCATTTGTGTAGATTTCCCCCTCCCCCACTTTTCTTCCTCTTCTTTAATTCTGTGTTTTAGGGATGGCAGGGTTGCGTTTACTTCTGTTTGTTCAATTTCCTATTCTCCCTCATGTAGATCCTCTGGCTTTGTTCAATTCTGAAGCTGGTCTGTGGGTTGGGGGCTGTATTTTTTGTAGTTTTGAGATTTAATTGAGGGGGGAGCTGTGATTCAAAGTTTATCTGCAGATCCCAGTATCCACCAACAGGTGTATGGGCACCCTGGAACCCACTTTCCACTGCTTTACCATATGTCCATGCAGTGGGGGTATAGGCTTTTCCCTGGAAGCAAAATGAGGTAAGAAAAAGGAAAAATGGAAAAAGAAAGGAGGGAGCAAGAGGAAGGTGAATAGAGAGAGAAGAGTAAGAGGGAAAACAGACAGAAGTACCAAATAACAAATGAAAAGAGACACAAAGAGAGAAAATAGTAATAAAAAAAAACTAAAACAGATACAATCAAACAAATGCAAAAACCTTCCTATTGATCTACATTTCCCATATACAAACAGGCAGTCTAAAGAAAAAAAACAGTAAAATAACAGAAAAAAAGCAAATATGAAAACGTTATGAAAAACAGAAAGAAAGAGAAATAACTAAATTAAAAAACGAACAAAACAAACAGACAAAAAACACAAGGAGGTAAACTCACTCTGAGGTTGTACTTGTAAGTCCAACATTCTTTCAGCTCTGATGTCTAGCCCCTCTCCTCTGCTTTCAGTGCATGCTGACAGGCTTGCTCACAGCTTGGATCTAATGCCCCACACCTACTGTGGAAGGAGGGTGGATCAGATCTGGACTCACCCAGCTTGCTGCCTGTCAAGTTTGTCACTCAGATCTGACCTGTGTCTGATCCAGCATGGAGGAGGGACTTCTGTCTCTCCCAGTTCGATGAGATTACCTAAAGGCCCAAACTGGAGGCTGGGTGGAGCTGAGCGGAGCTGCACAGAGCTGGGTAGGGCAATGCAAGTCTCTCCCTGGTCCTAGTACAGAGAAAATGGATGTGGTCAGGATTTCCTTACTGGGAATGAGGGCTCCTCTCTGGCTTTCCCCAATCTTCTCTCTCCACTGATCAGATCCATGGCTCCAGCTGATTTGCTGTAATAGGTGATGGTGTGGGCCAGGTGCCAGGTGATGAGAATCAGCTGGATTCGGCAGGCTCCTCTCAGGAAAGTCCCATGAACAGCAGATGATCTTGTCTTCCTGTGGCCCCAATCTCAGGGCGGTGAGGGCTTGCAGTCACCTTCAGAGGGGAGCCCCGGATGCATGAACCTGAGTCTCCCCTCAGATGAACTTTCACTCACCCACCTGCACATGCCTATTCATGCAGAGAGTCTTTATGGACACTTGCATTTGCAGAGACTCTCACAGTCCAACCTGTCCAGTTGCCATCTTGATGTTGTTAAAAAAAAAAAAAAAAAACCTAATTCAAAAATATTCTTTCCAGCAAAGTTATTCTTCAAATATGATGGACAGTAACCTGTTCCCAGATAAAAGTCTTGAGAGATAACAGTCTGAGAGAATTCACCACCACTAGATATATCTTTCAAGAAATGCTAGTGAGATAAGTTAAATCAGTTAATAAAATCAAATTGCTAGCCAAGTAGTGATATTAACCAGCTTACTCCATTTTGTTTAAAACTTTCATCTTAGTTACCTGCCTGACCTAAGAATCAATGCCTACATGTTATAACTGTAACGTTCCCATGACCACAGACCCCAGTTTTGTCTCCTTTGGGCTAGTTATGCTGACCGTTGCCTGCTGACCATTACAGAAATCCTCCGTCATAGCTTCCATCTGATTGTATACTTTGTCAATGCTTTGTTGGCATTTTCATAATTTGTTCTTATATTCTGTTAGTGACCTAACCAAGGTTACTCCATTGTATAATGATTCTCCTTCCTTGTCTCTATGTAACTACCTTAAACTATATCTTAATGGAAGAACTCCAGGGACTTTCTGGGCACTGGCTGTACCCACCTGACATGAAATTAATCAAAGCTCCCTAACAATCAAAGTTCCCATTTTGGTTGCCAAGTTGTTAGTTAATAGTTACTATGGTCACTAAGTTGCTATGTAACCAATATTGGAAATTTTACCTATAAAAGTCTGTCACAAACTGCACCAATTTGCCAAGAGTTTTTCTGGCATTTGCCTACTCTTGACCTGCATGTTTAATAAATTCATAATTAATTAAATTCAACTTTCTGGCATAGCTTCTTCTCACCTACTCGGTCATAACACTAGTGAGTTCTTTAATTAGAATCAAAGAAAGAAAAACTCCAAAACATTAATGTGCAAGGGAAAACATTGGAGAGCATAACATTCATTGGTAAAATTAAGTACATAGACAAATGTAAAATACTTTATTACTGTAATCGTGGTGTGCAATCCACTTATAACTGTAATTAAAAGCCCCAATTATGATATTATCAACATTAATAACAAGTTAAAGTAGTCTGTTAAGAGATAGGCAATATAAAAATATGTAAACTGAGACCATAAAAATCCAAAATGTGGGTGTGGGGGGTTGAAGTTAAAATGTAGAGATTTTTCCTTTTAAATTCTTTGTTATTACTCACTTCTTTGTGATCTCAAGAAAGTTGTCTTTATTCTAAGATAACCTTTTATGTCTGTCAGATGTTTTTCATAAGACTCATGGTAATCACAATGCAAAAACCTATAATAGATCAGCTAAAAATATCAACAAATTATAACACATTACCAAGTAAAAATGTCTTAACATCAAAAGACAGTCTAAGAAAGGAATAAAGAAGTTATAAGACAGCTGGAAAAACAGCAAGATGATAGAAGTCCTTACTTCTCAATAAAAGTGGATGTCAATAAACTCAGTTCTCCAATTAAGATACATAGACTTAACTGAATAAATAAAGCAACAAGACTCAACTCTATGCTGACTAAAAGAAACACACTTCACCTGTAAACACACATGTAGATGGAAAGTAAAGGAGTGGAAAAGATACTTTATGTAATGGGATACAATAAAAGAGAATGAGTATCTATACTTATACCAAATAAAATAGGCTTCAAAATGAAGACTCTAAAAGAAAACAAGAAGGTGTTCATTCACCAAGAGAATACAACACTTTTACATATCTATTCACCTAACACAGGAGCTCCCAGGTATCAAGCAAATATTAATAGATGAGAGAGAGAGAGATTGCAATTTGGCAATGGTAGAACACATCAACATGCCACTCTCAGCAACAGTAAGATCATTTAAAGGGGAAATCAAGAAAAAAGAATCAGAGTTAAACTACACACTAGACCAATTAGGCTTACCTGACACTTTCAAATCACTTTATTCAGAGTATACATTCTTTTCATCAGCACATGGAACAAACTCCATAATAACCCATATCTTTGGCCACAAAACAAACCTCATCAAGTTCAAAAAAGTAGAAATAATATCAAAGTAGAAATTGTACTATTTTAGAGGATTCTTGCAAATGCACAAAGTCATGGATTCTAACCAGATTTCTCAAGAAAGACCAATGGATCAATGAAGAAATAAAAAAGAAAATTTAAATATTTATTGAATCCAATGAAATAAAGGTACCACATATTAAAATGTATGGGATCCAACAAAAGTCATATTAAGAGGAAACTTTATAGCAGTAAATGCCAAAATCAAAATGTAGAAAGATTTGAATTAAACAATCCAATAATGCAAGTCAAGAACTAAAAGAGCAAGAACAAACCAAACCAAAAATTAGTAAAAGTAAAGGAATAATAAAAATCAAAGCAAAAAAATTAAAGGTAAAGAAAAAACAATACAGAATATCAGTGAAATGAATGTTGGTTTTTAAAAAAGATATCTCAAAATGACAAACATTTAGCAAAACTAAGGGAAAAAAAAGAAAGTATGTCTAATAAATACAGTCAGAAATGGGAAAAGAGACAAATTCTGAGATAACAAAAATACAATGAATGAATCCCTGGACACATACAACCTAACAATAGTGAACCATTAAAAAATAGAACTCCAAGGATGAAGCAAGTTGGCCAACTTGTAGCAGCTGGTGTTCTTCTATTCCACAGAGAGGAACCAAAAATAGAAAGAAAGTTGCGATACTCAAAGCAGGGCATGGAGGAATTTACCTCTAGGACTCACAGGGAAGAGATAGGCCCTGGGGAGGAAGATGTGTGTAACCAGTCAGGACAACCTGCTTACAAGGACTGGGTTCCAGAGGCAGAAAGGAGTTTCCTAATGTGGAGAAGTGCTGAGCGACAGAGAGAACAAGAAACCTCACAGGCCCAACTGCCTCTGCTGCTGTCAAGAGAAAGCCTCTGTGACCTACTGACATGGAGACACACCCAAGTCCCTCAGGCCACCAAACCCTGCACTGATCAGTGCCAGCTGCAGTAAGACAAAGAAGGACTCCAAAAGCCTCTCTGCTGAGGGACAGAAACATACCCACCCATGCTACTGGAATTCCCAGTCTAGAGAGGAAGCCAAACAGCAGGGAAATTCAGTCCCCACCACAGACTGCAGATCCCAAAAAATAGGAGTGGTGAGGAGACAGAGAAATTTTTGCCGTCTCCCATCATGACACATTTGACCAGGTATTGATTGTGGGGTACCAGCCAGCAGATATGCCACCTCCAGTCTTTAAGGTTGGAGTCAGTCCTTTCTGTTGCCAAAATAGGTAGGAACAGATAGTGACCAGGGTGCCTAGTGGCCTCCATTGTCCTGGCCACTCCCCACAGCCGTGGAACACCAGGTCTCAGCATCAGAAAACAGCAGATTCTTTTCAGGCAGCTGATCGTGAAAGTCTTTTTTTTTTTTTTTGAATTGTGGTCTCACTCAGTCGCCCAGACTAGAGTGCAGTGCACACTACCCCAACGTCTACTTGCTGGGCTCTGGTGATCCTTCCATCTCAGCTGTCCAAGTAGCCAGAGCTACAGGTGTGTGTTACCATGCCTACCTAATTTTTTGATATATTATAAAGAGAAGTTCTCACCATGTTGCCCAGGCTGGTACTGAACCCGTGGGCTCAGGCAATCCTCTCCCCCATGCCCCACAAAGTACTGGGATTATTGGCTTGAGCCACCGCTCCTGGCCTGGTACAGTCATCATCGGGCTGGCTGACATCTAGACCCCATCTAGACCCACTAGGCAGGTCCTCTATCGCCATCTACAGACCCATAGCCTGAAGTATAACACCAATGGGAAGATGGGGGTGGGGTGGGAGGGGGTGATGTCTCAGATGTGTAGAGGCCAGTGGAAAAAACCTATGGAAATACAAAAATCTCAGTTTGTGCTGTCCCCACATGATTGCACCTGCCTCCCAAAAAATATTTGAATATTTTAAAAATACTTCAAACATCTCAGATAGAGCTCAGTTGAGACCTTGTGATACTATCTCATAAGAATTTGTGCAAAAATAAGTTCAGTGGATGCTGTAATTATTCCTCTTGGGGAGGAGTGACTGAGAGGTGTTATGCTAGCCTTCTGGAAGAAGGTGATATTCTGTTTCTTGATCTAGACCCTGGTTACATGGGGATATTTATTTCAGAAAGTTCTATTATTTTCTGTACTCTTGTACTTAAAAAAGAAAATAAAAAATTCAATATTTGGAAGAGACCATACTTAATGCAAATATGCAACTGAGTCTGTAATATCGCTAGAGAAAAATTTCAAATTATATTGATCAAAAATGAAGTCATAATGAAGAAAAGAGCAAATAAACACAATATAACAAATATGTCAGCATAACACTGATAAGGTATGTGTGACTATTCATAGATTCATGCAGACATAAAGAGACATGCCACTGAATTTTAGTCTATATGAAAAAGGAAAACACTTAGCACTTGCAATTTTCTTAATCAACATATCTTTATTATATACATGTGTATTTTTCTTATATAACCAATAATTAATGAAATTTCTTTTGCTCTTATGCTCGATCTACTTAGGTCACAGATGTATGTCCAAGTCCTGAAATACTACCTGGAATATGTTGAGTTGGGCAATTTGTATTTGCTGAATGAAAATAAGACATTGTCTAATAAAAATATGATGTATGCTCAAAATGTAATTTTAAATATCTAGTAATTGCATTAAAAAGAGAAAATAGAAGGAGACAAAATTTGGTTTAAATATATGTAATATATTTATTTACACCAAAGTAACATAACTTAAATATGTATTGAATGTGAAAATTATTAATAAAATATTTATGTATCTTTGTTCATAGTGAGATCATAGTAAGGCTATAAAATATAAGTGCAATTATAATTTACAACATATCCCAATTCAAATTAACCCCGTTTCAAGTACTCAATAACTACACAGTTTTTTCTTCATATCAATCACTGTGGAGACCACTTGATTACAATAGAAAGTGTGGAGTGTAATATCAGCTATTGAATGTTCTTGGAGAAGTGACAAATCTCATATTAGAGGAGAAAAAACACATTGAAACATGACTTTATTATTTTTCAAGCAGCACAAAAGGGCAGACAGTTGGATAGCAGGATGAAAGAATTTCAGTAAACATCACAAGATCACAAGTCTCAGGATTTTCTAAGGTCTATCATTTGAAAAAATGGTCATGAAGTTGTTTAGGCAATAAAAGAACACAAAACAACCTGCCAACAGAAGGATACTATGAATGGCTTTGTTTTCAGTAGATGGCAGGGTAGAGAAGCTGGGACTGTGCAGATGCTGTGTTCTCTTGTGGTGTCTGTAGAGGAGACTCATCATGTAGATGCTTGTCCAGATCATGAGGACCACAAAGAGCAGACCTCAAATCACTATGACACTTACATATAATTCAGAAGGAAGAAAATATCCAACTCTCTCCTGACAATACACTTGAGAATCAAAGGACCTCCAGTAGTAAAATTGGTTCTGGCTACTAAGGATTCAATAATGTAGCTATAAACCATCATATTGATAATCCAGAAGAAAAGAGAAAAAAATGCATGTAGAGAGTTTAGGTTTAAGCCATGCCCACTTAGAAATCCTGGGACTGATGGTGATGGCTTGAAATGTACTCAGGAGAAAGGTGTTGCAGATGGAAAGACCCCAAATAACTCTGTATGTGTACATGGGTAACTCTGTATGTGTGCACAACTGCTTTACAATCAACACCATTAAAAAAATGTTTCACTCCGAAGGATGACATGACACCTGGTGTCAACATGAACATGATGGTCAAAACATTGACCAATGCCAGGTGCATATAAATCAAATCTATGTGCTTTCTCAAGTGAGACTGGGTGACAAATATGTACATATAGAACACAAAAAGCAATGAGTTCCCTGTGAAACCAATACACATTTGTGATCTGAGGAGAAACTGAAAATTGTGTTGCTATGAAACATGGTATTAATGATGTTGTAGATGTTCTAATTAGGTAGACCCACTGTAAATGAAAAATAAATTACATTGTGAAATTATATACAATAGAGGGCATTAAAGAATGAGATGGCCAACAGTTTTGTAGGAAGGGAGAGTCTTGAAATGTCCAAATCCACTGTATTTCAGGCCCAGATTTGACATTTCCAGAATTGACTTGCAAGCAATCTTGAGATAGAGTACAAAACGAGATGTTATGAAGAAGGTGGCATTCACATGATAACTGCCATCATTGCAGTGTGTTATCAAGGAGGCTATGATGATTTGCGTGAAAGACAAAGTTGTATTTTAACTCATTTTTTCTTCAGAGTTTCAGGCTACATTTTATCTCTAACCTACACTTTAACATTCTAAGCTTTGTAAATAAATTATACTTTCAACTAACAAAGAATACATGTGTATTTGAACTTTTAAGTTTTGACTGCAGATACAATCCATCCAAGAAAACAATCATTGGAAACACTCATTTAATATACCATTTTATAAACAGAGCCTTTTTTAATCCCATACACCACCTCATGCTTCTGCTGGCAGAGTTCTCAGACATTTGTACCTTTCTCAATTTAGCACAGAGCTACTGACATGCAATAGGTAGAGGATACTACAAGGATACTGCCAAATGTACAACAAGCACAGGAAACCACATGCCCATAAATGTTCTCTGCCTGAGTGGCACTCATACCATGGTGAGAAAAATCTCATCCTGTAAATAGTCTATGTATCTTGCTGAAGGCAACATACGCCAATTCACAGTTTGATTTTTTTTGAGACTTGTTATAAAAACAGAATTAGCAGTCAATACCACAGTCATAATGTTAAACATTAGTTAAAATAGAAGTGATATATTTATTATGATGAGCATTTAAGTACAAAGGTTATCACTTCATTTATATTTACTGGGTTGTGGAATTGCTTACTATCTATCTATCTCAGAGACTCATTCTTCCTCTCATCAGATGTTTCCATCATCTAACATATAATTCTTCTTTCCAAAATAAATACCTACTGAATTCTGCATGTCTCCTTTTTTATAGTGACAAGATTTGTAAGATTGTCCTGTGTTTACAATGATTGAGTCTTAGTGTGCCACCTTTCCGTGATGTTATCCATCATTTGTTAATAATATTTTAGCTTCTTACAGTGGTTACTGGGAAATCAGGACTCGATTCATGTTTGTTGAATTGTGTTTGTGGACACTATTTAGTACTCTGATATCTCTCTCTACTAAGCAATGGTTTTCTTATTTTCTCCTGAGGGAGGAAAAAACAAAAACAAAAACAAAAGTACTTCTTGAACAACAGAAATATGATACCACCATTTCTCTATAATCTCATTTTATTACTTCCATTAAATTTGCATTTTAGGTTTTATTTGTTTAAATTTTTTGCAATTGTAATACTTGATATAGTTGATAATTTTTTTACCATACCCTTGTTCTTCAATATGCACCTTAAGTTTAATACGAATTATTGCATGTGCTGCACAGAGAAAAATATACAGGGGTAGAAAAGAGTGCACACCATACTACTGGGAGAAAAAATTAGTTTCATGAGTCTTTTGGCATTCTAGGCCTAATGGGGCCAGTGAATCTACAAAAACACCCAATGATTACTCTTAAAAGTAGCTACAGGAAAGCCAACATAAAGAGATCCTCTGTAACCAAGGTTTTCATATGGAAACTTTAACACTGAAGCATCCAGAGCCAAAGCCAGAGGATCATAAAGTAGACACATGAAAGTACATCCGTAAGGAAGTGAAAAAAAGCAATTAAAAAAACAAATTTAACATTCATAAGAAGAAATAATCTGCACAAGAGAGAACAAACCAGAAAAATAATACTGGCAATATGAAAAGGCTGAGATTTTTCATCTCCATTTAAAAAATCACACTCATCCTTGAGCATTGAATCTTAACCAATATGAGATATTTGAAATTCCAGAGAAAGAATTCAAAAGGTTGATTATAAAATTGCTCAATGAGATACAAGGGTAATTCAAAATGGACATAATGAAAAAAAATTTCAAAACATGAATGAAAAGTTACCCAAGAGATAGATACTTCTAAAAAGCTGGAACTTCTAAAAAGAAGGCCTCATACTGAGAAGTAAAAAATGCAGTAGACATTTTTTGTTTTGTTTTGAGGATGGTGTGGTGGGTATTGTTAACACCATTTTATTTTTAAAGATGTGGAATGCAACTCAGAATTAGGTATAAAAATGGTCATCATACAGGTAAAGTTTGGGTCTCTCTTTGGTCCCCCAGTCTACCTGGTTTGAGATCAGGTACCTTTATTGGTGTTATGTGCTCCCTCCCAAGCAGTGTCTGACTACTGCAAATCCCTATGTTATTATTAACAACACTTTAAATATAAGTAGAATAAAACTCAAAGGGGTTACCTGACTTATCTGAAGCCATATAATTGTCAGGTGGCACGTGTGGGTCTTCCTACTCTGCCACCTTTCCTTGATGTCATCTATCATTTGTTAATAATATTTTAGCTTCTTACAGTGGTTACTGGGTAATCAGGGCTCGATTCATGTTTGTTGAACAGTGTTTGTGGACACTATTTAGTACTCCTTCCAGGCTCAACAGAAAGTGAGCGAAATGGAATTTTTGAATACATATTGTGGTAGAATAATAGAAACTTTACATACTTTTTAGTTTAAGTTTTTGCCACAAGCTGCGTATCATTCTGTTGAGGTATTCTCATGTCATATATGAGAAATTGAGCCTCAGGAGGGTTAACATAAGTTGTGGCACCAGAATTTCAATCCAATTCACTTTTTAATTTTTATTTATTTATTTTAAAGATGTGGGGTACAATTCAGGGTTAGGTATACAGATGTCCATTATGCAGGTACCCTGTAGAAGAGGTGTGCCCCTCCCTCCCCTGGCAGTTTCCTTCACTGCCAATTCCAACTCCCCTCCCGTGGCAGTTTCCCACTACTGCCAATCCTCACAGTAGAAAGTTTTAACAGTAGACTAGACCAAATAGAAGAAAGGATTTCAGAATGTGAAGACAATCCATTTAAATTAATACAATCAGACAACAGTAAAGAAAAGACAAAAAATGAGAACTGAAGAAAATCTCCAAGAAATTTGGAATTGCATAAAACATCCTTACCTAAGAATCGTAGGTGTTTTTGAGGAAGAAAAACAAAACCATGAGGTCTGGAAAATTTATTTGAGGAAATAATTGAGAAAAATTTCCCTGCCTTGCCAGAGACTTAAATATCCACATGAAAAACAAACAGATAAAACAAAACAACTTGGAAGATTCATTGCATAAAGATTACCCCAAGGCATCTAGTCATTAGGTTATCCAAAGTTAATGTGAAGAAAATAATTCTAAGGGCAGTGAGACAAAAGCAACTAATAACTTCTAAAGGAAAAACCTATCAGATGAACAGCAGCCTTCTCAGCAGAAACCACACAAACCAGATGGGATTTGGGCCCTATTTTAACAGCCTCAAACAGTATAACAGTCAGCCAAGAATTGTGTATTCTGTAAAAATAAGTTTCATAATTGAGAAGAAATGAATTTTTTTCAGGTAAGAAAATGCTGAGGGAATTTGTCACCATAGGATCAACTCACAAAAAAATACTCAAATTAATTCTAAACAATAAAACGAAAGATAAAATGCACCATTAGAAAAACACTGAAAATTCTAAAGCTCACAGAATTTATAAAACATCAACACAATGGGGAAAGCAAAGCAACCTGGTAACAACACAATTAATGGAACAGTACATCACACATCATTACTAACTTTGAATGTTAATGGTCTAAATTCCCCAGTTGAAAAGAGATATATTGGTACAATAAACAACAAAAAAAAACACAATCCAAACAAATTGTGTATTCACATGCTTCATCAAAACAAGTTAGTTATATAATAAACTAGCTTATGACAGCTAACGTAATATATAGTCACCTTATTTAACAAAAATCGATTGCATATTTGAAATGTTGTAACAAAGTAGATCTTAGGTGTTCTCACTACACACCGGACATGTTAATTAACTTGATTGTGGAAATTATTTCTCAATGGATATCAAAGCCTCATGTTGCACACTTTAAAACATAGTTTTTAATTTTTCAGTAACAACTTATTAAAGTTCAAAAAATATTTTATAAAGGAAATATATATAGCACATTAAGAAAAAGCACAGAATGCAAGACTAAAAAACACCCTATTGGATGTATGTGCTGTCCAATAGACTCGCATTTTAAATAGAAAGGCATAAATTGGTTCTATGTAATAGGATGTGCATAGGTATATTTTGCAGATACTAATCAAAAGAAAGTTGTAGTGACCAGATGGATATCTGAGAAACTAGACTTTAATACATATGGGTGTTTTATATGATACATATTCACACAAAAACATATAGAAACATTCAAAATAATGAATGGAAGTTGAAAACTATGTAAAAGCCAACCAAAAGAAAGTGCGTGCGCATTCAATAGAATAAAAAAACACACAAACTTTAAGGGGAAAGAATTACTGGATATAGACAAGACTATTTTGATAGGAACCAACATTCTAAATTTTCATACACACCCAAAACATCAATATATATATAGTAAAAACATAGAATTATAAAAATACATGGGAAAATCCACCACTGTCATAGGACAGTTTAACCAGTCTTTTAGTAATTATCAAAATCAGCAGGCAAAATGCCAGCTGTGATATAAAAAATTTGATCAATGTGTACATCTGAGCTAACTGCTATACAAAACAACCCAGTCAGTCACCATAAAAGCACATACAGACCAAGCACATACGGACCAAGTAGCAAAGTAGACATACAATAAGCATTCAGGTGTCAGCACATTTCTAAAGTTTAAGTTAACAAAAACAATTATAATGAATTTTAAATAAAATAATAAGTAATTAAACAAGAAAAACTGATTTCTCAATACTGGTAATACTATAACACATTTTAGTAACCACATAGTGAAAAAATGTCTTAGAAATACAGTATGGAATATATATTATGGAAATAAATGTAAAAATTAGATAAGAGCCTTTGAAGACAACAATACACTGGAAAATACAGCAACGTGGATCCTCAACAAGTGGGTATGGGAATTGATATAGTTATAAGCAGAATAACACAAAATAACCCAAAATGAATAGCAAAAAACAGTTAAAAGCCAACTCCTTGCAAAGAAGTAAAAAATTACCAAACCTCCAGGAAGACTATAACATTGGTCATTAAGAAGGCACACAGATTATCAGGACTAAAATGTGAATGAAATAGCGATGAAAAAACTGCCTATCTTAAAAAACATGACATTGTGATTACTTTGCCCATCAGTTTGGAACATTAGAAGATAATGAGAGCATTTTAAAAGACCTAACTTTCATGAAAAAATATTAGAATTGGAGAGCATCATAAATGTGAAATGCTTTCCAAGATGGAATGGAATAGTGGGCAAAAGTCATTCCATAGGAAATTCCAAAGAAGGCTTCAAGGGTGAAGTATGACAAATATACTGCATACAAAATATATCTACAAACTATTTCTAAAGATAAAGAAGATAACATTCTATTAATAACATTTTAAGATTAGCACAAACTTGGTAGCACAATGTTATGAAGACTGTATGAAATTCCAATAAAAAGGCCCATCTAAACTAGGCTTGTTGGCTCAGCCTGTAATCCCACACCTTTGGGAGGCTGAGGTGAGTGGATTACCTGAGCCCGCGGGTTTGAGACCCGCCTGGGCAGCAAGACCTCATCTCTACAATAAATCAAAAAATCAGCCGGGCGTGGTAGCGCATGCCTGTAATTCCAGTTACTTGGAAGGTTGAGGTGGAAGGATCGCCGGAGCCTAGCAGGCCGAGGCTGCGGTGGCCAGGAGCGGCCACTGCACTCCAGTCTGGGCGACAGAGTGAGACTCCAACTCAAAAAAATAAAATTAAAAAATTAAAAGACTATCTAGTTCAGAAGCAAAATGAAAAGAAAATACAAACAAAATTATTATAAAAGTATATTCCTCAGTATGTAAAGGTTTTTACAACAGCCAAGATAATTTTTTAGGATGCAAAATAAATTTAACATTATACACTTCATCTGTATGACAAACCCTAGTAGTGGATTAAATCAGAAAAAATATACATATCACTTCAAGATGCATGCTTTATTAGATACATATTAAATCAATACTGAAGAGACACTAAGTTATAACAGAAATTAAATAATGAAGAAAATAAAAACATATATGGAGGAAAAGAAAACGCTTGTCAATATAAATAGAAAAGAAAAAATTATAGACGTATTATGACAAAACAAATGCTAGAAAAATATTTCTGAAAAACTGGAAGTCTCTGAAAGGAAGCATAGAATGGGAAATGGGAATATTGAGAAGGTCTTTTTACTTCTCTCTAGTCCCCAAGGCTGATTGTAGCAGAATCCCATGACAGTGAAGCGTCTTGGGATGGCTGGGTCTTACCAGCAGTGACTGTATATCAGGAATGAATGGCAGGAATTCTCCCGATGGATATCAATTACCTTGTCATCTGCTGCCTCAAGTGCTTTGTTTATTGGTCATCATTTTGATGCACACAGAGGAACAACAAAAAAAAAAAACCACTCTCCCAGAAGCAGAATGATTCCCCTGGTAAATTTATTATGTTTCATCACTAGGATTGCAAAGTCCTTGTTTGAGAATACATGTTTTCCCAAGGTGAAGTTCATCAGAAAGTAAACTTCAGGGTTTAGAAAGTCATTAAAAGTTTTTATCCAGCTGGTGGAAATCACCACAGTCCTTAATGCAATCTAAGCACTGGGGAAGATTCAGAGAATACACTGTTTTCTGTGGGAGCCTATTGTGCCTTCTGCTTTTACAGTATTTTAACTTCATTCATGTTCCATAACACACAAATATAATGGAGGGCATTACTGTAACTGAATAATCACAAGCATAACTCAGGACTGTAACACCAGTAGGTTTACTATATTTTTATTTTAAAATTGATTACCACAATATAAAGATTAAAATCGCTCCAAAATTTTAATGTTAAAGACTTTGTTGCAGGACTTTTGAGCTCCATTGTCATCTTAAACCAGTAACCTCAGGTTTTTGTCCCATGACCAAGAAGACTAAGGAATACAGACACCAAAAGTATGGGTGAAAGAAGGAATTTATTAAGCATCAAAGCTCTCTAGAAAATGAGAGGGGGCCCAGAGTGAGTTATCTGCTGTTAGGAATTTTTTTTCTGTGGTTTTTATCTTATCTTTTCTGGGGGCATTTCTCTAATTTACATCTCATCTATCCCTTTCTTCCTGAAACCCAATTCTTACTGCACATGCAGGTCCTTGACCAAAGTTACTCCATCTTGAATATTATCCATATATACCACTTGTGGGGCCGGGTAACCATAATGCAAATGCTGGTTAATGATATTATAACAAGCTAAGGTCAAGATAGGACATCAAGCTAAGCTACTGTACCTGAATTTAAGCAGCAAAAAGTCCCTTTTAGCAGTACATCCTTGGACGACAGGATGTTCTTAACCACACTAACCACATTTTCAGCCAACAATTATATAACGGGAGTGGTGCAGGGGGCATTCCTGCAGATGTTAAGTCTTCTTGAGACCCTCCCTCTCTTTCTGCCTAACCAGCTTCTGACTATCCCCTCTCAATATCCTAAAAACATAACACAATGTATGTAAAATAAAAAGAATGTGTATTGTGTGTGCATATATACAACACAGGTATTAGTAGAATATCATCAATAGCTCTGAATACGTAAAACCTATATTTCTGAAATTAGTGTCTCTCCCTTTCCCTATGGGTTAAACATTTATGAATGTTTTATATATTATCCTTTTCATTTTGTATAAAGCCTGTGCAGGTTTTAATTTTTAAAAGTATATAATTAAGTTTTTATGAATTTTCACATTGTGCTAATGGCATATACCATTTCTATCAAGCCATTTTTATCTTTGCAAACACTTCTTTGTAACTGTAAGGGCTTAATTTGGAAACTGCTGTTATTTTCACTTTGTACTGTGTTTCATTTTATGAATACATAATACAATTTCATTCATTTTTGAATCGTTAAGAATTGTGTTAATTCTTTTTTCTCCCTATTTTATTATTGAGATGTACAAGACAGAATTAAGCGCCTAAGTGGTCTAGGTGTAGGTAAAGTTTGAGCACCTCACTTCCCCTGGTTCAGTTTCAGGTATCTTTTGTGATGCTGTGTGCCTTTCCCCTCCATCCCTCCCTTGACAGTGTCCCATGAGTGCTGATCGCTCCCTTGTAGCATTGTGATAAATGCTCAGGACCCACTTGTGAGTGAGAACATGTGGTATTCTATTTGGTGATAGATCACTTAGTATGATGGATTCTAAATCCATCCAGTTTGCTACGAAGTCCATATTTGTGTCTTTCTTTGTCTATGTAATACTCCATCATGTATACGTACCATTTTTTTCTTTATCCAGTCCACTTTTGATGGACAGCAGTGTTGGTTCCAAGTTTTTGCTATTGTGAATAGTGCAGCAATAAACCTGCACATGCAGGTATCTGTTTTGTAGAACAATTTAGGTTCCTCCAGGTATATTCTCATATGGGGATTGCTGGGGCATATAGAAGGTCAATTTCATATTCTTTGAAAAACTGCCACTTGTTTTCCATAGAGGATAGACTAACTTGCATTCCCACCAACAGTGTAGAAGCATTCTCTTTTCTCTGCATCCATGCCAGCATCTGTTGTTTTTTGATTTATTAATGATAGCTATTCTTATTGGAGTTAGGTGGTATCCCAATGTGGTTTTAATTTGTATTTCTCTGATGATTAGTGAGGCTGAGTATTTTTTCCTGTCTTTTAGCTGCTTATATGTCTTCATTTGAGAAGTGTCTATTTATGTCTTTTGCCCATTTTTTTAAATGATTGTCTTTTTCCCCCTTTGGCTCATTTGAGTTCTTTGTAGATCCTGGTGTTAGGCTCTTGTCAGATACATAATTAGCATTTTTAAACCCATTCCATGGGTTGTCTACTTCTTCTCCCGGTGGATTCTTTTGCTTTGTAGATTTTCAGTTTAACAAGGTCCCATGTGTCTATGGTAGACTTTATGCCCTTCACTTTTGGGGATTTATCATGAATGGTTGCCTACTCCTATGTGTATGTGTGTCTACTATGTTTTCTTTTATGATTCTTATAGTTTGAGGTTTTATGTTTAGGTCTTTTATCTATTTGGAGTTGAGTTTTTTAAGTGGCAATAGGTAGGTGTCCTGTTTCATTCTTCTGCATTTGGTAGGCCAGTTTTTCCAGCACAATCTGCTAAATAAAATCTCTTCTCCCCAGTGGTTGTTATTGCTGGCTTAATCGAAGATGAGTTAGTTAAGAGATAGTGTTTTTTGATTCCAGAATCTCTGTCCTGTTCCATTTATCTATATTGTGTTCTTGTACCAATACTAAGTTACTTTGATTATTGTAAACTTATAACAAAGTTTAAAGTCTGGAAGTGTGATACCTCCTGCTTTGTTCCTTTTGCTAAGGATTATTTTGGCTATTTATGTTCTTTTTTTATTCCGTATGAATTTCTGTATTGTTTCCACTTCTGAGAGGATTTTTATTGGTAATTTGATGGGTATTTTGTTGACTATCTAGCTTGCTTTGGGTGGATGTACATCTTGACATTATTGATTCTTTCAAACCATGAGCTTGGAATTTTTTCACTTCTCTGAATAGGGAAATGTCAAGGTATTTCATTTCTTATGTGGCTATTGTGAATGGAATTGAGCTTTTTATTTCATTTTCTGCCTGTTTGCTGCTGGTATATAGAAATGTCACTGTCTCGAGGAAGGAAGATGGGACTAACAGTAGTAAATATCTGTCTGGGGACAGGGAGACACCTCTTATCAACAAGGGTGCCTGAACGAAGCATATTTGTATACCTAACCCTTAACTGTACCCCACAATATCATGATAAAAAATATTGATTAGAAAAAAAAGTAATGTCACTGTCTTTTGCACATTGATTTTGTACCCCAAGACTTTTTCAAAGTTGTTTATCAGTGTAAAGAGGTTGTTGATGGACTCCCTTGGATTTTCAGGGTATAAGATCACATTGTCTGCAAAGAGGGATGGCTTAACTTCCTCTTTTCTTCTTTGGATATACTTTATTTTATTAATTTGCTTGATTGCTCTAGCTAGGACTTCCAACACTATGTTGAACAGGAGGCTTAAGAGTGGGCAACCTTGTCTTGTACCCTGTTTCAGGGAAATGTTTCCAACTTCTGTTCATTAAGCAATATGTTGACTGTGGGTTCATTGTATATGGCTCTTAATATATTGAGTTATATTCCTTCTGTGCCTAGGTGTTCAAGGATTTTTATCAAGAAGGGATTCTGGATTTTGTCAAAGACTTCTTCTGCATTTAATGGTATAATCATGTGGTTTCTGTTTTTACATTTGCTGATATACTGAATTACATTTGTGGTCTTGTGGAAGTTGAGCCAGTCCTGCATCCTAGGAAAGAAAGCTATATGGTCATGGTAAAAGATTTTTGAGATGTGTCATTGGATTCAATTTGGTAGAATCTTATTGAGAATTTTTGCAACTATGTTCATCAAGGAGATTGGCCTGCAATTCTTTTTACTTGTTGGGTCTTTTTTTAGGTATTTGTGTGAAATTAGCTTCATAAAATGATTTTGGGATGCCTCCATCTTTCACAATTGCCCAGAATACTTTCAATTGGATTGGTATCAACTCCTACTTGTACGTTTTGTAGAACTCTGCTGGGAAGCTCTCTTGTCCAGGGGTTTTTTTTGTAGGTAAACTTCTTATAATAGAGTCAATTTCCTGGGTTTTTTGAGTTGGAGTCTCACTCCGTTGCCCACACTGGAGTGCAGTGGCACACTCGCAGCCATCCCAGCATCGACTTGCTGGACTCTGGTGATCCTTCCACCTCAGTCTTCCAAGTAGCCAGCATTACAGGCATGCACTACCATGCCTGGCTAATTTTTAATTTATATTGTAGAGATAGGTCTCGCCAAGTTGCCCAGGCTGGTCTCGAACCCGTGGACTCAGGCAGTTCACTTGCCTCAGCCTCCCAAAGCACTGGAATTACAGGCTGAGTCATTGAGCCTGGCCCCTGGGTTGTCACCTGGTTATCAGTTTCTCCTTGTCTCAAACTTAGAGCATGTGTAATGTCAGAAAGTTTCCCATTACATTTAGGTTTTTGAGTTTGTTTCTGTACAGGTGTGCATAATAATCTCTGATTATCTTTTGAATTTCTTCAGGGTCAGTAGTCACTGCAACTTTGGTTTTCCTATCATGTTCATTTGGGTGTTTTCTCTTTTTTTTTTTCTTAGTCAATCTGGTTAGGGGTTCATCAATCTTATCCTTTCAAAGGACTAGCATTTTGTTTTGATGATTTTGTTCAATGATACTCTTGCCTTCTATGTCCTATCACTGAGATTTTATTTTGGTGATCTGGATTCTTCTGCTGAAGCTAGGGTTTTGGTGGTCTTACCTTTCCATCTCCCTTAGGTGTGACATTAGGCTGTTTTCTTTTTTAAATAATTTTTTAATTATAAAGATGTGGGGTACAAATATTGATTATGCAGGTACCCTTGTTGATGAGATATGCCCCTCCCTCGCCTATCAGTTTCCCTCAACTGCCAATCCCACCTCCCCTCCCCTGACAGATTCCTATTACTGCCAAACACTTTCTTATAGTATAATTGTTCAAGGTCCACTTATGAGTGAGAATATATGGTACCCTGCTTTTTGTTTCTGTGATAGATTACTCAGTATGATTGACTCCAAATCCATTCAAGTTGCTGTGAAATCCATATGTTTGTCCTTCTTTATGACTGCATAATATTCCATTGTGTATATGTACTACATTTTCTTTATCCAGTCCAGTTTCAATGGGCAACATGGTCGGTTCCATGTTTTTGCTGTTGTGAATAGAGCTGCAACAAACATAGGTGTGCAGGTATCTTTTTTGTAGAATGATTTGAATTCCTCTGAGTATATTCCCAACAGAGGAATTGCTGGGTCATATGGAAGGTCAATTTCTAGTTCTTTTGGAAATTGCCACACTGTCTTCCAAAGAGGTTGCACTAGTCTGCATTCCCACCAGCAGTGCAGAAGCGTTACTTTTTCTCCACATCCTTGCCAGCATTGGTTGTTGTTTGTTTTATTAATGATGGCCATTCTTAGAGAGGTTAGGTGGTATCTCACTGTGGTTTTGATTTGCATTTCTCTGATGATGAGTGAGGCTGAGCACTGTTTCATGTGTCTGTTGGCTGCCTGCATATCTTCTTTTGCCCACTTTTTAATGGGGCTGTTTTTTTCCTTTTGGCGCATTTGAGTTCCTTATAGACCCTAGATGTTAGGCCTTGGTTAGATATACAGTTGACAAATATTTTTCCCATTCTGTGGGCTGTCTCCCTGCTTTCTTGATGGTTTCTTTTGCTTTGCAGAAGCTCATTAGTTTGATGAGGTCCCATTTGTCTATCTTATTTCTTAAGGTATTGGTCTTTAGGGTTCTGAATAGGAATTGGTTGCCAGTTCCAATTTCCATAAGGGTATCTCCCACATTTTCTAAGACTCTTATAGTCTTTGTTTTTATGTTTAGGTCTTTGATTCATTTAGAGTTACTTTTTGTGTATGGTGATAGGTAGGGGTCCTGTTTCAATCTTCTGCATGTGGTCAGTCAGTTTTCCCAGCACCATTTACTGAATAGGTTCTCCTCTCCCCGGTGGTTGTTTTTGGAGGCTTTGCCAAAGATGAATTGGTGGAGGAACTGAGGTTTTGCTTCTGGAACCATTGGTCTATGTGCCTGTTCTTGTACCAATACCAGGCTGTTTTGATTACTGTAACCTGTAGTAAAGTTTGAAGTCTGGAAGTGTGATACCTACTGCTTTGTTTCTTTTGCTAAGAATTGTTTTGGGTATTTGTGGTCATGCATGTTTCCATATGAACTTCTGTATTGCCATTTCCAGGCCTGAGGAGAATGATGTTGGTAATTTAATGGGTATTACATTGAATCTGCAGATTGCCTTGAGTAGGATGGAGATTTTAACAATGTTGATTCTTCCTATCCATGAGCATGGAATATTTTTCCATTTGTTTGTGTCTTGGATTTCTCTGAGCAGCATTTTGTAGTTCACATTGTAAAGGTCTTTCACTTCCCTGGTTAGAAAGATGCCAAGGTATTTCATTTTTTGTGGCTATTGTGAATGGGATTGTGTTTTTTATTTGGGTCTCTGACTGCTTGTTGTTGGTGTATAGGAATGTAACTGTCTTTTGCATGTTTATTTTGTATCTTGAGACTTTGCCAAAGTCCTTTATCAGTGCAAGCAGGCTTTTGACAAATTCTTTTGGACTTTCAAGGTGTAGGATCATATCATCAGCAAAGAGGGATAACTTGACTTCCACTTTTCTTATTTGGAAACCCCTGATATCCTTCTCTTGTATAATTGTCTGAGCTAGGACTTCCAACACAATATTGAACAAGAGGGGTGAGAGTGAGCAGAAGCTGCCAATACTTATTAAAAGATGACATTGTGATTACTGTGCCCCATAAATTTAAAAGTATGAGAACATTTTAGAAGACTTACTTGAAATATAAAATATTAGAGTTGTGAAAAGCCATAAATGTGCAACACTTTCCAAGATGAAATCGAATAGTGGGAAAATGTTATTTCAGAGAAAATTCCAAAGAATGCTTCAAGGATGACATATATCAAATACACTGCATGGAAAATATATCTACCAACTCTTACTAAGATAAAGAAAAGAGCATTCTATTTCTCACATTTTAAAGTTAGCACAAGCTTGTGACAAACTGTAATGAAGATTTTATGTAAAGTCCACTGAAAGGACTACATAATTCATAAGCCACATGAAAAATAATACAAACAAAATTATTATAAAAGTGTATTCTCCAGTATGTAAAGATTCTCATAACAGGCAAGATAATTATTTAAAGAGGCAAAGTAAATTTAACATTATACACATCATCTGTATGATTAACCATAGTATGGTGGATTCAAAGAGGAAAAAATATACATCACTACAATATATATATATACCTTATTAGTCATTTAATTGATACATAAAAGACATGAAACTATAGTAGAAAAATAATGAAAAAATGACAATGTATATGGCGGAACAGAGAATACATGTCAATATAAATAGAAAAGAAAAAATATAGGTTTATTATAGCAAAACAAATGTTAGAAAAATACTTCTGAAAAAAAAAGAAAGTCTGTAATGAAGCATAGAATGGGAATATTGAAAAGATCTTCTTAACTCCCTCTAGATTCCAAGTCTGAGTATAGCAGAATCCTCACTAAAGGCAGTGGCCTTGGAAAGGTTGGGTCTGACCAGCAGTGACTGTATACCAGGGATTGATGGCAAGGCATCTCTTCCCAGGGGATGTCAATCACCTTGTCAACTTCTGCCTAAGGACCTTGTTTATTGTTCATCATCTTGATACACCCAGAAGAGCAACAAATCACTCTCCCAGAAGCAAACTGACTTCCCTGGTAAGTGTATTATGTTCATTAATTAGAATTGCACAATCTCTGTTTGAGAATATATTTTTTCCCAAGATAAACTATAACAGAAAGTAAACTTCAAGGTCTAGAAAGTCATTAAAAGCTAGTTTCCATCACCACAGTTCTTGATGTAATCTCACCACAGGGGAAGACCCAGAGAATACACTCAGTTTTCCATCGGAGCCTACTGTACCTCCTGCTTTACAGTGTTCTGACGTCCTTCATGTTTCATAAAGAAAAACCATCATATGGGCATCACTCAAGATTTGTAACACATGTGGTTTGCTATGAAATTTTTTTATCTTAAAAGTTCTTACCACAATATAAAAATTGAATTGCTCCAAAATTTTACTGCTAAATGTGCCCTAACAAAATATGATGCAATGTAAGAAAAATAAAAAGAACACATATACATAAACAACATAGGTATTAATACAATATCTCAATAACAGTGAATACATGAAACCAATACTTCTAAAATTAATATAGCTTTTTATTTTCTTAAGGGTTAAACATTCATGGCTTCTTTATTTATTTTATTATAAAGTGTGGGTACAAGTCAGGGTTACTTACATGATTAATCTACATGCAGGTGAAGTTTGGCCCTTCCACTGGTCATCACTTATTCTGGTTTAGGACCAGGTACCCTTTGTATTTCCACTTTCTCACTGCCACCTTTACACTGTCCTACTACTGCCAATCCCTCCCTTGTTTTATTGTGGTTAATTTTCAGGTCCCACTTATGACTGAGAACATGTGGTATTTGCTTTTTTATTTCTGTGAGACAGCACTAAGTATGATTGTCCCTAACTCCATCCAATTTGCTGCGAAATCCATTATTTTGTCCTTTTTAATGAGTGTGTGTGTACATCATGTATATTGTACCCCATTTTCTTTATCCAGTGTGCTTTCAATGGGCAATGGAGTTAGTTTCACATTTTTGCTATTTTTGGATGGTGCTCCAATAAACACATGTGTGCAGGTGTATATTTTGTGAAACAACTTATGTTCCTCTGGGAATATTCCCAAAAGGGGAATTGCTAGATCATACGGAAGATCAATTTCTAGTTCCTTTAGAAATCGTCACACTGTTTCCATAAAAGTGTGCACTCTCACTAACAATGTAGAAGTGCTCCCTTCTCTCCGCACCTGTGGCAGCATCTGTTGCTTTTTGATTTATTAATGATGGCCATCCTTGCTGGAGTTAGGTGGTATCTCAGTGTGGTTTTGATTCATATTCTCTGATGATTAGGGTGGCTGACCCTTTTTTCATGTATCTGTTGGCTGCTTTTAAGTGTTTTGAGAATTGTCTAGTCGTGTCCTCAGTCCATTTTTTAAATAGGGCTGTTTGTTGTTGTTATTTTTCCCCTTTCAGCACATTTGAGTTCCTTGTGGATCATGGATATTAGGCCTTTGGCACATACACCTCTTTTTGGATGGTTTCTTTTGTTGTGCAAAAGCTTTTCAGTCTCATGAGGTCCCACCTGTGCATCTTATCTTTTATGGCATACACTTTTGGGGATTTGATCAAGAATTCTACTCCAATGTGCGTAAGAGTGTCTTCTGCAATTTCTTCTAGGATTATTATCGTTTTAGATCCATTTAGAATTGATTTTTGTATATGGTGATAGGTAGGGGTCTTGTTTTATTCTTCTGCATGTGGTCAGCCAGTTTTTCCTGCATCGTTTGCTAAATAGGGTATCCTCTCCCCAGTGGTTGTTACCAACGGCTTTGTTGAAGATTAGCTGGTTGAGAGATCAAATTTTTGCTCCCAAAATCTCTTCCCTGTTCCATGTGCCTGTTCTTGTATCAGTACAAGGTTGTTTTAATTACTGCAGTCTTATAGTAAAGTTATAGTCTGGAAGTATGATACCTTTCACTTTGTTCCTTTTGCTGAGGATTGTTTTGGTTATTTGTGACCTTTTTTTACTTCCATATGAATTTCTGTACTGTCTTTTCCAGGTCTGAGAATGATGTTGCTAATTTGATGGGTATTGTATTGAATTTATAAATAGCCTTGGGTAGGAAGAAATTCTGACAATATTGATTTCTCCAATCCATGAGCAAGGTAAGTTTTTCCATTTCTTTGTGTCATCTTTGATTTCTTTAAGCAGGGTTTTGTAGTTCTAGTTGTGATGGTTTTTCACTTCTCTAGCTAGGTAGATGTCAAGATATTTTATTTTTGGCTATTGTGAATGGGACTGTGCTTTTTATTTGTTTCTCTGTTTGTTGCAGGTGTATAGAAATGCAACTGTCTTTTGCACATTGACTTTGTATCCCAAAACTTTACCATCATCATTTTCAGTGCAAAGAGGTTTTTGACAGACTGTCTTGGATATTGTCCCCAGAAGGGATGCTTAACTTTTCTTTTCTTCTTTGATAACTCTGATTTTCTTCTCTTTCTTAACTGCTATAAAAATGACTTCCAGCACTATGTTGATCAGGGGGGGTGAGAGTGGGCAGTTTTTTTCCTGTTTCTGTTCTCAAGAGAATGCTTCCAACATCTGTCCATTGAACATTATGTTGGATGTGGGTTCATCACAGACAGCCTTTACTGTTTTGAAAAATACTCCTTCAATGCCTAGGTGTTCAAGGGTTTTTACCAAGAAGTGCTGCTGGGTCTTGTTTTTACATCTGTTAATGTACTGAATTGTATTTATGGTGTTGCAGATTTTGAACCATCTTGGGATAAAAGCCTACTTGGTCATGGTGGATGAGTCATGATATGTGTTGATGTACCCAATTTTCTAGAATCTTATTGAGAAATTTTGCATCTACATTTTTCAAGGATATTGACCGTAAGTCTGGTTTACTTGTTGGGTCTTTGACAGGCTTATGTATCCATGTGATGTCAGTGTCATAAAATGATTTGGGGATAGTTCCATCTTTCTCAATTTCCCAGGATACTTTTGATAAGATTGGTATCAGCTCCTCCTTGCATGTTTTGTAGAATTCAACTGGAAAGCTATCTGGTCCAGGACTTTTTCTGTAGGTATATTTTTTCTGATGCAATTTCCTAAATTGTTATTGATCAGTTTAGAATTTTGATTTATTATTTCAACCTTGGAAGCTTGTGCAATGTCAGAAAGTCCTCCATGTTCTTTATGTTTTTGAGTTTGTTTCCATAAGTGTGTGCATAGTAGTCTCTGATAAAATTTTGAATATTTTCAGGGTCAGTTGTGACTTCATCTTTTACATGTCTAATTGTATTTATTTGGGTTTTCTCTCTGTCTTTCTTAGTTATTTTTGTTAGGGCTCCATCGATCTTATTTATCCCTCATAGAACCAGCTTTTTGTCTTGTTTATTTTTTTCTATGATATTTTTGTCTACTATGCCCTGCAGTTGTGATTTTATTTTGGATCCTTCTGCTGAAGTTAAAATTTTGGTGTTCTTGCCTTTCCAGTTCCTTAGGTGTGACGCTAAGCTATTTACTTGTGATCTTTCAGTTTTTTGGATGTATTTGTGCAGAGATATGTACTTTGTCTTAATACTGCCTTCATGGCATTGCAGAGATTCTGATAACATGTTTCTTTGTTATCTTTAGTTTCTAGGAATCTTTAATTTCTGTCCTGATTTCTGTGTTGGCCCAGAAATCATTCAGTCATATGTTTTTTTAGTGTACATTGCTTTGTGTGTTTGGGGGAATTTTGTTGGTGGCAATATTTATTTTTATTACCATTCTGATCTGAAATGATACACAGTATTATTTCAATCTTTGTAATTTTTTAAGCTTGATTTATATCCTAGAGTGTGGTCATTATTGGAGTATTTTCCACGTGCTGATGAGTAAAATGTATACTTAGCTGTTGTGTAAAGTGTTTTGTAGATATCTAAAAGTTCATTTGGTGACCCACGGACCTCCAGGCTGCGGCACTCAGCCCCACCCAAAGCATCCACTGCCCAGGGAGGCCCACAGCTCCCTCCCAGTGGAGATCTGGGCTCCCTTGCTGGCTGCACCGCCCTGACCCCAGCCACCCTAAATGCTACAATGACCAGCAATGGCTGGCAGTCTTGCACTCTGCCTCGCCCGGCTCACCCTTGACCACAGTAGGACCAGGGAACAGCTGGATCTTGAGACCAGGCAGAGACCTGCATTGTTCCATGAGCTCCACCCAGCTCTGCACAGGCTCTTTGTTCTTGGGACCTAAGAACAAAGAAAGAAAAAGAGCCCCATGTCACATGTGACACACTAACCTACTGAGACAGCACCCACTGTCTCACACTCTGCCTCGCTCAGCTGGACCCAGCCACAGTAGAACCTGAGATCATCTGAACCCCTGTGACCAGGCAGAAACCTGCAGTCTTTCACCCACCCAGCTCTGCCCAACCTCCAACTTGGGATCTAAGACCTCTTGTTTGTGTAAGGAAATAGTACATCATAAGGAGATTGGTCAGCATGTCTGTCTGTGTGATTGTATGTCCTAGTTTGTTTGTTGCTGTCACTGTTTTTTTTTTGTTTGATTGTTTGCCTTTTGTTCTTGATTTCTCTTACTCTTATCTGTCTTCAGGCCTGTTTTCATTTATTAGCAGGTACCACTGTCTGTTTTCCCTCTTACTCCCCTCTGTCTCCACCTTCCGCTTCCTCCCCTTCCCTGTTCCATTTATTTCCCTTTTGTTACATCATTTTACTTTCAGGGAACAAACCAACACTCCCACTTCATGAACAGTTTATAAGGTAGTGGGAAGCAGGATCCAACGTAGCCATACACCTGTTAGTGGATACTGGGATCTGCAGATAAATTTTTAATCACAGCTCCCTCCTCAAATAAATCTCAAAACTGCAAAAGGTATAGCTCCCAACCTACAGTACAGCTTCAGAATCGAACAATGCCAGAGGATTCACATAAGGAAGAATAGGAGATTGAGCAAATAGAAGTAAAAGCAACCCTGCCACTCCTGAACAACAGATTTAAAGAAGACAGAGGGAGGAGGGAGGAAAAAGTGAGGAGGAAAATTTACACAAATGAAGAAAAACCAAAAGAAGAATATAGGTATCACATGGACCCCTGGGAGATCAGATATTGAGAAAACAGATTTTGGAATGCAAACAATGAAGAGCCTTCAGAATGACTGGTCACATACTACAAACCCAAATATCAAGACATTAATAGAGAAAATAAAAAGAATTTAGGAGAGACAAGAGGAAAATAGGAAGGAGTTGATAACTGAGATAACAGCAGTAAAGAATACTGTGACTGAAATAAATAACATACTAATAAGCACGGAAAGCAGAATTAACCAAGCAGAAGAAAGACTCTTAGAACTTGAAGACCAAAATAAAGAACTAAACCAAACTGTCAAAAACATAGAAAAGAGGTTGAAAAAGACAGAACAAAACCTTCAAGAGATGAGCAATCACTTCAAGATGATCGCTTTCCTGAGGCAGAAAGAGGAACAGAGACCAACCTGGAAAAACATTCCACGTAATTATTCAAGAAAAATTCCCTCACCTCATTGATGATGTGAAAATTCAAACACATGACATTCGGAGAACCCCAGCAAGACAACAAATGAGAAGTCCAACTCCTAGGCACATAATAATCCTCCTGAACAAAGTAGATATAAAAGAAAAAGTTCTAAAAGCAGCAAGAGAAAAAGGTCGGACTACCTACCGGGGAAGACCAATCAGAATAGCAGCAGATTTATCTACAGAAAACCTTCAGGCTTGGAGAGCTTGGAGTCCAATAGTCAAAGTTCTCAAAGATAAACAACTTCAAACAATAACAACCTAAGCTAAGCTTCATCAGTAAGGGAGAATTAAAATCTCTCCCAGACATCCAATCCCTAAGAACTTATGCTGCCTCCAGACCACCCCTACAAGAAACTCTTAATAAAGTGTTAAACACAGAAGAAAAGGGAAAAAGAACAACAATGTTCTTCACAAGAGTACAGGAAAAAGATTGAAAACACACATGAACCAACCCAAAAATCCAAAAAAAAAAAAGACAACAAACAAACAAGTACAACAACTCTGTAAGAACATGATGACAAAGATAAACCCTCACATAATTGAATGTGAATGGACTAATGCACCACTGAAAAGACATAGAATGGCAAAATGGATAAAATATCATGAGGCAACAATATATTGTCTCCAAGAGACTCAACTCACCAGAAAGGACACTCAGAGACTGAAAGAAAAAGGATGGGAAAAAAATTTCAGGTGAATATAACACAAAAAAAGCTGGAGTTGCTATTTTATCTCAGACAAAATACCCTTTAAGCTATCAAAAATCAAAAAAGATGAAGAAGGTCACTAGATAATAATAAAAGGTTCAATCCATCAACAAGAAATATCCAATCTAAACATATATGCACCTAGCATAGGAGCACCAATGTTCGTAAAGCAGCTTCTAGGCAAACTTTAAAAAGAGATCGACTCTAACACTATCATGGCTGGGGACTTTAATACCCCACTCACAACTTTTAGGCAGATCATCAAGACAAAAAAACAACAAGGAGACCCAGAACCTCAATGAGACACTTGAACAAATGGACTTAATTGATACATACAGAAAACTCCACCCAAAGACCACAAAATATGTATTCTACTCACCACCACATAGAGGGTTATCCCAGATTGACCACATCATTGGCCATAAATCAAACATAAACAAATTTCATAAGATTGAAATCTTGCCATGCACCTTTTCAGACCACAGTGGAATAAAAATAAACATCAACACCCACAAAATTTTCCCAAAGCCCACAAATACATGGACACTAAAATGCATGATGCTGAACAATGACTAGGGGCAACACTGAAATCAAAGAAGAAATTGAAAGACTCCTGGAAACAAATGAAAACGAAGAAACATCCTACCAAAACATCTGGGATGCCATGAAATCAGTTCTAGGAGAGGAATTTTATCTCTAAAAGCACACATCAAGAAAATATGAAAGATCACAAGTAGAGAGCCTAACAAATAGCAGCAGAGCTGGTAAGAGAAGACCACCAAACCCCCAACTGGTAAGAGAAGATCACTAAAACCCCAACTTTAGAAGAAGAATTCAATTCACAAAAATAAGAGCCCAAATACAGGCTATAGAAGACACAAATATCGTAAAACACATCAAGAAAGCAAAAAACTGGTTCTTTAAAAGAATTAACGAATGCAACTGTCTTTTGCACATTTATTTTGTACCCTTTGACTTTGCAAAGTCCTTTATCAGTGCAAGCAGATTTTTGACAGATTCTCTTGGATTTTCAAGGTATAGGATCATATCATCAGCAAAGAGGGATAACTTGGCTTCCTCTTTTGGATCCCTAGCCAGAATGACCAAGAACAAGTCCAAATAATCACAATCAGAAACACAAAAGATCAATTCACAACTGACCCTGAAGAAATTCAAAAGATTATCAGAGATTGCTCTGTACACCTATATGGAAACAAACTCGATAACCTAGATGAAATGGAGGACTTTCTGATACCACACAACCTACCCAAGTTGAAACAAGAAGACACTGAGACATTAAATAGACCAATAGCACCCAGGAAATTGACTCTGTCATATGAAAACCACCTACAAAAACAAAAGCCTTGGACCAGGTGGCTTTCCAGCAGAATTCTACAAAATGTACAAGGAGGAGCTGATACCAATCCTATTGAAAGTATTCCAGGCAATTGAGAAAGATGTCATTTTCCCCAAATGATTTTACAAAGCTAACATTACACTGATACCCAAACCTGGTAAAGATGCAACACAGAAAAAACACAACAGGCCAATATCCCTTATGAATATAGATGCAAAAATCCACAACAAAATTCTAGCAAATTGGATCCAAAAACACATCTTAAAAATCATCCACCATGACCAAGTAGGCTTCATCACCAGGATGCAGAACTGGGTCAACATTGTCAAGACCATAAATGTCATTAAATACATCAAGAGATGTAAAAACAAGAACTACATGATTATCTCAATAGATGCAGAAAAAGCTTTTGATAAAATCCAGCATCCCTTCATGATAAAAACCCTCAAACACCTAGGTATAGAAGGAGTGCCATCTCAACAAGCCCACAGCTAACAAATTGCTAAATGGACAGAAACTTGAAACCTTTCCCCTGAAAACTGGAATAGAACTCCCCTGAAAACTGGCCCACTCTCACCCCTCTTGTTCAATATTGTGTTGGAACTCCTAGCCCAGGCAATTAGACAAGAGAAGGAAATCAGGGGTATACAAATAGGAAAAGAGGAAGTCAAGTTATCCCTCTTTGCTGATGATATGATCCTATATCTTGAAAATACAAGAGAATCTGTCAAAATCCTGCATGCACTGATAAAGGACTTTGCAAAGTCAAAGGGTACAAAATAAATGTGCAAAAGACAGTTGCATTCCTATACACCAACAACAAGCAGGCAGTGACCCAAATAAAAAGCACAATCCCATTCACAATAGCCACAAAAAAATGAAATACATCGGCATCTTCCTAACCAGAGAAGTGAAAGACCTTTACAGTGAGAATTACAAAACACTGCTCAAATAAATCCAAGAAGACACAAACAAACAGAAAAATAATCCATGCTCTTGGATAGGAAGAATAAACATTGTTAAGATGTTCATCCTTTCAAAGGCAATCTACAGATTCAACACAATACCCATTAAGTTACCAACACCATTCTTCTCAGACCTGGAAATGACAATACAGAAATTCATATGGAAACATAAATGATCACAAATAGCCAAAACAATCCTTATCAAAAGAAACAAAGCAGGAGGTATCACACTTCCAGACTTCAAACTTTACTATAAGGCTACAGTAATCAAAACAGCCCGGTATTGGTACAAGAACAGGCACATAGACCAATGGTTCCAGAAGCAAAACCTCAGTTCCTCCACCAACTCATCTTTGGCAAAGCCTCCAACAACAACCACTGGGGAGAGGAGAACCTATTCAGTAAATGGTGCTGGGAAAATTGGCTGACTATATGCAGAAGATTGAAACAGAACCCCTACTTATCACCATACACAAAAATTAACTCTAAATGGGTCAAAGACCTAAACATAAAACCTCAAACTATAAGAATCTTAGAAAATGCAGGAGACACCTTCATGGAAGTTGGAACTGGGAACCAATTCCTATTCAGAACCCTAAAGGTCAATAACTTAAGAAATAAGATAGGCAAGTGGTAACATCAAATTAACAAACTTCCACAAAGCAAAAGAAACCATCAAAAGAGCAGGGAGACAGCCCACAGAATGGGAAAAAATATCTGTCAACTGTATATCTGACAAAGACCTAACATCTAGGATCTACAAGGAACTCAAATGCACCAAAGGGGGAAAAAAGAGCCCCTTTAAAAAGTAGGCAAAAGACATGAATAGACACTTCTCAAAAGAAGATATACAGGCAGTCAACAGACACTTGAAAAAGTCCTCAGCCTCACTCATCATCAGAGAAATGCAAATCAAAACCACATTGAGATACCACCTAACCTCTCTAAGAATGGCCATCATTAATAAAACAAACAACAACCAATGCTGGTGAGAATGTGGAGAAAAAGTAACGCTTCTACACTGCTGGTAGGAATGCAAACTTGTACAACCTCTTTGGAAAACAGTGTTGTGATTTCCAAAAGAACTAGAAATTGACCTTCCATATGACCCAACAATTCCCCTACTGGGAATATACCTGGAGAACTCAAATCATTCTACAAAAGATACCTGCACACGAATGTTTATTGCAGCTCTATTCACTATAGCAAAAACATGGAAACCCAAACCCTGCTGCCTATCAAAGCTAGACTAGATAAAAAATATGTGGCACATATACACAATGGACTATTATGCATTCAACAAGAAGGACAAATATATGAACTTTGCAGTAGCCTGGATGGATTTGAGTCGATCATACTCAGTGATTTATCACAGAAACAATGAATAGAGTTCCATTTGTTCTCACTCATAAGAGGACCTTGAACAATTATAATGTTATAAGAAAGCGACTGGCAGTAATGTGAAACTGTCAGGTGAGGGGAGGGGTGGGATTGGCAATTTAGGGAAACTGCTAAGGGATCGAGGGGCACACCTCATCAACAAGGGTACCTGCATGATCAATCTTTATATAGCTAACCCTGAATTGTACCCCACATCTTTATGATAAAAAATTTTTTTTAAGTTCATTTGGTTGAGCGTCAATTTGAGGTTCTGTATATCTTTATTGATTTTTTTTTTTTTGCCTCAATGTTTCATTTGGGTTGTTAGTGGAGTAATAAGTCTTCTGCTATGATTGTGTATGAGTCAATGTCCTCTTTCAGTTTACATAGTAGTTGACTTATAAAACCTGGTTCTCCTGTGTTGGGTGCCTACATGTTTAGGATGAATATATCTTGCTGGTGGATTGAACTTTTTATCATTATCCAGGTTCCTTCTGTTTACTATGTAATTTCTATAGCTTGAAGGAAGTTTTATATGATATTAGAATATCTACTTCTGGCTTATTCTGTTTTCCTTTCATCTGAACGTTCATTTTTCAATCTCCTATAGACTCACTTTGAGTCTATAGGTGTCCTATGTAATGAGATGGTCTTCCTAGAGGCAGTGAATTGTTGGATCATGATATTTCATCCAATTTGCATCTCTATGCTTTTTTAGTGGTGCATTTAGTCCATTCACATTCAGGCTGATTATTGAAATGTGAGTTTATCTCTGTCATAGACCACTTAGAAAGCTGTTTTGTTTATGAATGGTTTATATATTACCTTATTCATTTGTATTTAAAGGCTGCATAGTTTTTAATTTTAAAAATTATATAACATTTAAATTTTTATTAATTTTCACATTGTATGAATGGCATATATCATATAAATTCTCATCAAACCATTTTTATGGGCACAATCACATTTTTTAATAGTGAGAGCTTAATTTAGAAGCTGCAGTTATTTTCAATGCTGAATTGCATTTCATTTTATGAATATATGTAAAATTTTATTCATTTATGAATTGGAAAAGTTGAGTTCTTTTTATTTATTCTCTCTGGACTGAGGTTTTGCAGAGAAGGGTTCTCTGAGTGCATTGAACAGTTTCTCGCATTTGGGCTAGGCTATTAAAAGTGAAGAATCACTATTGTTAAAATATATGTATCTCTAATTTCACTATAATCAGGAAAATTATTTCCAAGAGAATATTTACATTACAAACACTATTTTACTCTGCTTTATTTTTATAATAATTATTATTATTTTAGATTAAAGGGTTACTTTGCAGGTGTAGGCTTGGGCTTCTATTGAGTCCACCACAGAGGTGATGAACATGGTACCTGGTAGGTAGATTTTTTAACTCTCACCCCATTCCTCCCTACTTGAGAAGTATTCTGTAGTTCCAAATCTTGTAGCTGTGTGTATTGTGTTTAAGTCTTGCTCTTTAGTAATAACATGTGATATTCAGTTATCTTTTTCTATGATAATTTTCTCAGGATGATGGTCTCTAGCTGCATCCATGCTGCTGCAAAGATGTGTAGTGTTCCATAGTGTATATATACCACATTTTCTTTATCTAGTCCAGCATTAATGGCCACCTAGGATGATTCCGTGGTTATGTTATTGTGGTTAGTACTGCAAAAAGCAAAGGCAAACCGGTATCTTTTTGGTAGAGTAACTTGTGCTTCTTTGGGTATATACACAGTAGTAAAATTTCTGAATCAAATGGTAAATTTTGGGGGGATTTTAGAGAAATCATTAAACTGCTTTTCACAGAGGTTGAACTAGCTTGCATTTTTCTCAACAGTGAAGGAGTGTTCCCTTTCCTCCACACCCTTTCAACATCTGTTGATTTTTGACTTTTTAATAGAAGCCATCCTAAGTGGTGTGAGATAGTCTCACAATGTGGTTTTGATTTGCATTTCTCTGATAATCAGTGATGTTGAGCATTTTTTTCATATATTTGTGGACTACTTATATGTCTTTCACTGGGAAGTGTCTGTTCATATCCTTTGCCCAATTTTTATTGCAGTTATTAGTTTTTTTATCCATTTTATTTGAGTTGTTTGTAGATTCAAAATATTAGTCCTTTGTTGGATGCATAGTTTACAAATATTTTCTATCAATCTGCAAGTTGTCTGTTAACTCAACTGATGGTTTATTTTGCTCTGAAGAAGCACTTGTAAATTATGATTTTTTTTGGCTTTTGTTTCTGAGGTTAAGATCATGAAGTCATTGCTTAGGCTGATGTTGAAAAGTGTATTTCCTATGCTTTCTTCTATAAATTTTATAATTTGAAGTCTTACGTTTAGGTCTTAATCAATCTTGAGTCAATTTTCAAACAGTATTTTAATATTTTTTTGTGTTCCACATACTCACCAATATAAGATACTGAAAATTCCAGATTTGACAACTTGAAGAACATAAAATGACGTGACATATTGAGCTTCAAATTCCGATGGTCCTGTTTGGTGGGATTCTTTGTTCAGAAGGTGCCATGTAGTGGGCTCAATGATTACAGGTGCTGACTATTGAAGCTCTATGGTCATGGGGTAATTGCAAGCTTCAAAATCTCCACTTGCATGAAAAACAATAATGCCCCCCACCTCTCCAGAAAACAATGAGTCAACACTGTTGCTCCAATTATCTGAGAAAGAAGTTAAAAGGGATATGAAAATGCTCAAAAAGCAAAAAATACTCAAGCAATTTAAAGGCTTTGCACATATACAAAAAAGGAGAATTTAGGCAAGTATAATGAATGGAATAGTTTAGAACTTTTGGTTCTGAAATGACAATATGAGAGTAATCTGGCTTCACTTTTCCACTCTCCTCTGCATGGAAAACCAAAAGCAAGTACAGCACCAACATTATCGCCAGCAATACTCCAGAACTAAATATGAGAAAGAGACAGTTCTTGAGGTCACAAAGAAGTAATGAAACTTGGGCTATAATAAAGAATTGGAGCTAGACAAAGTGGCTTACACATGCAATCCCAGCAATCTTGGAGGCAGAGGCAAGAGGATTGCCTGAGTCTAGGGGTTTGAGAACAGCCTGAGTGACTTGGTGACACCTTTGTCTCTACAATTAAACAAAATTAGCAAGGTGTGGTGGTGCATGCCTGTGATTCAAGCTACTTGGAAGGCTGAGGAGGAAGGATCACCTGAGCTTAGCAAGTCAAGGCTGCAGTGACTGTGAGAGTGCCTGCCATTGCACTCCAACCTGAGAGACAGAGTGAGACTGTGATTTAAAAAAAAAAAAGAATTGGATGCCCATCTCTATGATGACCCTTTCCCCAGTCTTCTGTAGAACAAGCACATACAAAACTTTCTGTCTGACTCACTATTTCTAGAGCGGAAAGAGTGAGATCAGCATGGATAACAGGTTTCTCATCATCTTGTGTGCCCTACCTGGAGCCTGTCCCTGACTCGACTCCTATGAGATCAGGAGTGCCTGAAGGGAGAGACATTCCTCACAATAGCCAGAGATAAAAGGAGGAGATAGGACTACTATGCCCATCCCTGGATATCTACTCTAGAATTTGGCCAAAGGAGACAATATATCAGAGTAGCTATTCAGCAACACCACAGCCTTCTCACACTAACATGATATCCCCCGGGGGACCTATATCACTCAAGGTGGACGGTACTTCATTTGCTTAATAGAATTTAGGCAAACCTAGAAATTGGGTCCATCTAGTGTAGAATGGAGGCAGAAACCCAGTCAAATGAAACAGAAAGAAATCAAGAGGTAAGAAACAAAGAATCTCTAAGAAAATCTGTTCAATAAAAATCAAAACAATGCTGACAGATACAGCTGCAATAAATAAGTAACTTTTCACTGCAATGACAGATGTATATCCAGAAGAAACAACAGCAAACAGTTAACCATGACCTCCCAGGCATACAAAGCAAGGAACCAGTGTCTGCTCCTAAACTATGACAATATGTGAACTCTCTGACCAATAATTCAATGGTAGTTTTATGGAAATTTAGTGCTTCACAAGGTAACACATACAAACTATCAGAAGCTCATCAGACAAATATAATGCATAAATTAAAATCAAATCAAAGAGCCCCATTACAAAGTGGGCAACAGATATGAATAGACAGTTCTCAAAAGAAGACATACGAACAGCCAACAGATACATGTAAAAATGCTCAGCCTCACTAGTCATCAAAGAAATGCACTAAGATACCACCTAACTCCAATCAGAATGGCCAACATCAATAACTCAAAAAAACAGACACTGGAGAGGATGTGGTGAAAAGAGAACACTTCTACACTGTTTGTGGACGTGTAAACTAGCACAGCCTCTGTGGAAAACAGTGTGATGATTCCTAAAAGATCTAAATTTCCACCTTCCATGTGACCTTGCCAACCCCCTACTGGGAATACACCTGGAAGAACTCAAATCACTCTATAAAAAAGACCCCTGCACATGCATGGTTACTGCAGCATTGCTCACAGTAGCAAGAACATGGAACCAACTGTGTTACCCATCAAAAGAGGCCTGGATTTTAAAAATGTGGTGCATATACATGATGGAATATTACTCAGCCATAAAGAAGAGCAAAATCATGAACTTCACAGCAACCTGGATGAACTTAGAGTCAATAATACTCAGTGATCTTCCATAGAAATAAAGAACTGAGAATCACATGTTCTTACTCATAAGTGGACCCTGAACAATAATTGTAATACTATAAGAAAAGGATTGACAGTAGCGGGAAACTGCTAGGAGGGAGGTGGGGAAGCGGGATTGGCAATAGTGGGAGTCTGCCTGGGGAAGGGGGGTACACCCCATCAACAAGGGTACCTGCGTAATGAACATTTGTATACCTAACCCTGAATTTTACCCCACATTTTTAAAATAAAAAAATAATAGTTAAATAAAATAGAATAAAGTTGGTTTTCACTCAGCTGGTGGAAATCACCACAGTGCTTGATGTACCACTGGTGGGGACACAGATAACGCACTTAGTTTTCCATTGCAGTCTATTGTGCCTTCTTCTTTTACAGTGTTTTAATTTCCTTCATGCTTTATAAATCATAGGTATAATGAAGGGAATTACTGTAACTAAACCATCATAGACATCACTCAGGATTTTAACATGTGGTTTGCTATGAAATATTTTTATTTCAGAATTGCTTACCACAATATAAAGATTAAAATTGCTCCAAAATGTTACTGTTAAATGTATCCTCACAATATATGATGCAATGCAAGAAAAATAAAAATAACATATCTAGTGTAGGAGTATATACAACACAAGTATTAATAGAATATCATCAAAAACTCTGAATAATATCTAAAAGTAAAATATCTCTTTCTTTAAGGGTTAAACACTAATGAATGTTTTATGTATTGCCCTTTTCATTTGTATAAATCCTGTGTAGGTTTCAATTTTTAAAAGTGTATAGTTAAGTTTTCATGAATGTTCACATTTTATGAATGGCCTATATCATGTCAATTCTTATCAAACAATTTTTATCTTCACAAACACTTTTTTTTGTAATTGTAAGGGTTGAATTTGGAAGCTGCAGTTGTTGTCATTGCTGCATTGTATTTCCTTTTAGGCATATATTGTACAATTTCATTCATTTTTGAATTGAAAATTTGTGGGGGTTTTCTATTTATTTTATTATAGAGATGTGGAGTATACGTCACAATTAGGTACGTAAGTGCTCTATGTGCAGGAGAAGTATGAGCTTCCAACTGGTCCTCATTTCCCCTGGTTTAGGATCAGGTACCCTTTGCCTCCCCTCTCCATTTCTCCCTTGCCAGTGTTCCCCAACTTCTGACCCCTCCCTTGTAGCATTGTAATAAATGCTCAGGCCTCACATATGAGTGAGAACTTGTGGCACTCAGTTCTTTGTTTCTGTGATAGATCATTAAATATGATGGACTCTGAATCCATTCAGTTGGCTGCAAAGTCCATAATTTTGTCCTTCTTTATGAATGCATAATACTTCATCGTGTATATGCACCATATTTTCTCTATCCAGTCCGCTTTTGATGGACAGCAGGGATGGTTCCATGTTCTTACTATTGTGAATCGTGCACCAATAATCCTGTGTGTTCAGGTTTCTTCATTGTAGAATGATTTAAGTTCCTTCAGCTATATTCCAGGAAGGGTGAATGCTGGGTTATGAGGAAGGTCAATTTCTATTTATTTTAAAAATTCCCACACTGTTTTCCATTGAGGTTGGACAAATTTGCACTCCCACCAACAGCGTAGAAGCATTCCCTTTTCTCTGCACCCATGCCAGCAACTGTTATTTTTTGGCTAATTGGTTGGCTCTCCTTAATGGAGTTAGTCATTTTTCTTTTCAATTAAAAAAAAGAACGAAATTGCACAATATATTCCTAAAATGAAATACAATGCAACAGTGACGAAAATTGCAGCTTCCAAATTCAACTCTTACAATTACATAAAAATAGTTTGACAATATCTCAATGAGGTTTTAATTTGCATTATTCTGATGATTAGTGAGGTTGAGAATTTTTTCATGTGTCTGTTCGCTGTAAATATATCTTCTTTTGAGCTATTCATGTCTTTTGCCCAATTTTTAACATAGTTGTTTTTTTCTTCTTTTGTCTCATTTGAGTTCCTTTTAAATACTAGATGTTAGGTACTTGCAAGATATATAACTAACAAAATTTTTTCCCATTCTGTGACTTGTCTCCCCACTCTGTTGATGGTTTCATTTGCTGTGCAGAAGTCTTTCAATTTAATGAGATACCATGTGTCTATTGTAGCTTTTATGTCATTTGCTTTTGGAAATTTGACCATGAGTTGGTTACCTACTCCTATGTGCATAATTGTGCCTTCTACATTTTCTTTTATGATTCTTATTGTTTTGAGTTTTTATGCTTAGGTCTTTGCTCTATTTAGAGTTTATTTTTTTATATGGCAATAGATAGGGGTCCTGATTCATTCTTCCGCATGTGGTCAGCCAGTTTTCTCAGCACCATTTGCTACATAAAGTCTCTTCTTCCTAGTGGTTGTTATTGCTGGCTTTGTTAAAGGTGACAAGGGATTGAGTTTTTGCTTCTGGAATCTCTGACTTGTTCCTTTGTCTATATTCCTGTTCTTGTACAAGTACCAGACTGCTTTGGTTATTGTAAACTTATAGTAAAGTTTAAAGTCTGGAAGTGTGATACCTATTGCTTTATTCCTTTTGCTGATGATTGTTTTGGCTATTTGTACTCCTTTTTGTTTCCATATACATTTTGGTATTGTTTCTAGGTTTGAGAATACTGGAAATTTTATAGGTATTGCATTGAATCTGTAGATTTCCTTGGGGAGGACAGACAACTTGACAATATTGATTCTTCCTATCCATGAGTTTGAAATCCTTTTCACTTCTCTAGTTAGGTAGATGCCAAGGTATTTCATTTCTTATGTGGCTATTGTGAATGAGATTGTGCTTTTAATTTGGGGCTCTGCTTGTTTTTTGTTGGTGGATAGAAATGCCACTGTCTTTTGCACATTGATTTTGTAACCCAGGATTTTGCCAAGTTGTGTATCTGCACAAGGTTTTTGATGGACTCTCTTGGGTTTTAAAAATATAAAATCACATCATCTGCAAAGTGGGATAGCTTGACTTCCTCTTTGCCTATTTGGATACCGCTGATTTCCTTCTCTTGCCTGAGTGCTCTAGCTAGGACTTCCAACACTATGTTGAACAGGAAGGGTGACAGTGGGCAACCTAATCTTGATCCTGTTTTCAGGAGAAATACTTCCAAATTCTGTCAATTGAGGAATATGTTGGCTATGGGTTTATTGAAGATGGCGTGTACTATTTTGAGGAATGTTTCTTCTGGGCCTAGGTGCTCAAGGGTTTTTATCTAGAAGGGATGCTGGATTTGTTGAAGGCTTTTTATGCTTCTGATATAATGATGTAGTTTTTATTTTTACATCTGTTAATGTATTGAATCACATTAAAATGGTCTTGTGGAAGTTTAGCCAGCCCTGCTTCCTGGGAATGAGGCATACTTGGTCATGGCGGATAATTCTTGAGATGTATGATTAAATTCAATTTGCTAGAATCTTGTTGAGAATTTTTGCATCTGTGTTCATCAAGGAGATTGGCCTAAAATTCTGTTTCCTTGTTGGGTCTTTGCCAGGTTTTCGTATAAGTGTGATATTAGTTTCATAAAATGATTTGGGGAGTGTTCTATCCATCCATTCTCTGATCTCTGTGACTATCTTCTGATTGAAGTCGTTCTTGGAGATTTCCACTGTGCTTAAATGGCTGTTCTTTTGGGTTTTGTCTCTTTGGGATGCTGGGAGTTACCAGTGATTTTATTTGTTGTTGTTGTTTTCTAATTTTGGCAGTTATTTTGCCTTTTGTTTTGAATTCCATTGCTTATTGAGAATCACCAAAGCTGTCACTTCTGTTGTTTGCTCTATTCGTATCCTGCTTTGCGCTGAGCCTCCAGATTTGTTTGATTTTGAAATAGGCATGGGAATGGGGTGCTGTGATATCTATTAACAATTTTGACCACAAACTAAGGGGAGGAGGTGGGGACAGCAAAGGCTCAGAAACTACTTTTGGGTCACAATGCTCACTATCTGGATTACCTGAGACTTGTTGTCTGTCAACACTATATGTCCATTCAATGGGTGTGCTTGTAGCCCTGGATCCAAGATAACGAAAAAGAAAAGAAAAAACAGCAGGTGTGGAACCCCAGATGATCCAGCCCCTGACCCAGTGAAGGAGTGAAAAAAAAAAAGAGAGAAAAACAAAGCAGGAAAAAAACATTTAAAAAATCACACTGGTCATTGTAGTTTGTCTATCTCCACAAATTTGCTTGGGGGCTGGTAGCTTCTTCTTGTGGCAAATTTTGTAACTGCAGGTATCTTCTTCAGTGTTGAAACTTTAGTTGTTAGAATCTTTGTCCCTCTGCTGTGTGTAATTGATGGCTAGCACAGTCACAGCTCCCACAGCATCTGGTTCATGATGAGGAAACATGGCACCCACCCAACCTCTACCCAGCCTTCCCGATATCTTGGCACATTGCTGGATATGGGCAACCTCTTTGGCATTTACCAAATTCCTTCTCTGGTCAGATCCTCCTTCGGTGCATGTGTCTATCATGCAGCAACTGTCTCTGGATCGGGGGATGGATCACCTGGGGTTCCACACCTGCTGTGACACTCCAGGGCTTATGCACACAAGAAGATTGTTTCTGGATTCATGAAAAGCAGCCCCAAAGCAACTCAGAGTTCACCCACTGGTCTCAAAACACCAGTCTGCTGCTCTGTGGAGGCCACACTGAAGCACTTCTCTACCCAGTCTTTAGTCTGGTTGCTCAGTCTCTGACGAAATTGCTGTTACAGCTGATTTTTTTTTAATGGAGTAAATGGTTACTTGTGTAAGTTTAAGCTTGAACTTCTATTAGCCAGTCACTCAAGACATGAACAAAGTATGGTGGATAGTTTTTAAATTCTTACCATCCACAATTTGAGAATGCCCCAGTGTCTCTGGTTCCAATCCCTGGTATTCATTGTTTAGCTCCTACTTATTAAGGATGAAGTACAGTATTCAGTTTTCTGTTTCTATGATAGTTTTCTCAGTATGATAATCTCTAGTTGCATTCATGTTGCTGCAAAAAAGCATTTTTTACAACTGTGTGATATCCCAAATGTACCACATCTTCTTCATTCAGTCCAGCATTGTTGGGCACCAAGGTTAGTTTCATGTTTTTGCTATTGTGATTAGTGCTGAAATACACATGTGTGTGCAGGTGTCCTTTTGGAAGAATGATTTGTGTTTTGGAGAGCATATACCTAGTAGTGGGAATCCTGAATCAAATGGTAAATCTATTTTGAGTTCTTTGAGAAATGTCTAAACTACCTTCCACAAAGATTGAACTAACTTGTATCTTTCTCAACAATGGAGTGTTCCATTTTCTCCACACCCTCATCAACAGCTTTTGGTTTTTTAACATATATATATATATATTTATTTTAAAATTGTGGGTTACAGTTAAGGGTTAGGTATACAAATATTCATTGTGCAGGTACCCTTGTTGATGAGGTATGCTCCCCTTTCCCCAGATAGATATTGACTACTGTTAATCCCACCTCCCTTCCTGTTCCTTCCCTGTTTTTGATTTTTTATTTATTTTTATTTTTTTATTTTTGAGTTGGAGTCTCACTCTGTTGCCCAGACAGGAGAGCAGTGGCTGCTCCTGGCCACTGCAGCCTTGACCTGCTGGGCTCCGGCGATCCTTCTGCCTCAGTCTTCCAAGTAGCTGGAATTACAGGCACACGCCACCATGCCCGGCTGATTTTTTTTTAATTTATTGTAGAGATGAGGTCTCGCCAAGTTGCCCAGAAGGGTCTCAAACCTGCGGGCTCAGGCAATTCACTCACCTCAGCCTCCCAAAGCGCAGGATTACAGGCTGAGCCACCACGCCTAGCTTTGTTTTTGATTTTTTAAAGAATCCATCCCAAGTGGTGTGAGATGTTCTTTCATTGTGATTTTGATTTGCATTTCTCTGTTAATCACTGAGGTTAAATATTTTTTCATAGGTTTGCTGGCCACTTACTTGTCTTCCTTTGGGAAGTGTCTGCTCATGTCTTCTGCCCATGTTTTATTGCAGATATTAGTTTTATTACTGTTGATTTTTTTTTAGTTCTTTATAAACTCCAGATATTAGTCCTTTGTTGAATTTATAGTTTACAAATGTTTTCTCCCATTCTGCAAGTTGCCTGTAATTCAGTTGATGATTTTTTTTTGCTCTTCAGAAGCTCTTGAGTATTTCTAAGTTCCATTTGTCAATTATGTCTTTTTGCTGCCTTTGATTTTGAGGTTTTGGTCATCAACTCATTTCCTATGCTGATGTGCACAAGAGATTTTCCTAAACTTTCTTCTAGAATTTTTAGATTTTGAGGGATTATGTTTAAGCCATTAATCCATCCTAGTTAATTTTGCAAACAGTATTTTCATATTTTTGGCATTCTACATATTCACCAATATAGAATATTATAAAATTTAGATTTGACAATTTAAGAAATATAAAATGGTTTTTACTATATCGAGTTTCAAAGTCTGATGGTCCTGTCTCACCAGGCCTTGGCCTCAGAAGTGAGAAGGAACATTTTAAGCAGCTGAACATGGCAACAATCTCCATCACTGGGGAGACCAGTTGCTGAACCCACTAGGCAGACCCTGTATCACCATCTAAAGGCCAACAGCCTGACTACAACAACTAACAGGCAAAGGTTATTGGAGGTACAGATCTCAGGTGTGCAGAGGCCTGCAGAAAAAGCTGTGGCAACACAAAAATCAGAGAGTTGTGCTGTTCCACATATTGCACCAGTCTCCAAGTTGTAGATTGTCACAGAACAAAATGTTCATGATAACAGACATAGATTGCATAATATGGATGGCAAAGAAAATCATCAAGATCCAGGAGAGAGTGGTCTCCCAAATCAGAGAAGACACAAAAACAGTTCAAGCATTGGAAACTGAAATGGACATTTTAAAAAATGACTAAAATGAACTCCTGGAAATGACTAACTTGCTTTAAGAATATAAAAACACAGCTTCAAGTCATAGCAGCAGGTTTGACTTAGCAGAGGAAAGAATTTCAAAACTTGAAGACCAATCTCTAGAAGCAACCAGGCAGACAAAAATAAAGAACATCAAAAACTGAAAGGTAGAGGTATAGGATTATGTAAAGAGACCAAATCTACATCTGATTGTCATTTCTGAGGGCAAAGATGAAATTGGGAACACTCTGGAGACAGAAGTTGCAGACATAATCCATGAAAACTTCCTCAAATTGGCTTGAGACGTCAACAACTAGATACGAGGCATCCAGAGAATCCCTGCAAGATACTGTGTGAGACAACCATTCTTAAGGCACATCATTGTTACATTATCAAAGATTAGATTATAAATGAACAAAAAAATACTGGGGATGCAAAAAAACGTATACACATCTTAGGACTTGTTATCTATGTATTACTTTTTAAAGTTGAATTGCAATGTGGTAGCATTGTTTCATATGGCTTTCCCTCGATAGATGGTGTTATTCAAATGAATACTAGCATCACCATGCATCAGGCAATACAATACAGTCAAGGCAAATGGCATGAGCATGGTTATTGTTCTAGGTGCACAAAATCAGTTTGAAGTTTGATAATCTAGAATGCTGTGGAATTACAGCAACAATGAAGGCTTGAGCATGCAACAGAACCTCTAAAATGCTTAACAATTACACACCTTCAGGATTGGCGTGAGATGCATGGTAGTACCGTGTGTTGTACACAAAGAAAGATCTGGGAGGCCTCACACAGCAACAAGTCCTGGAGTAGATCATCATAATCAGAAACGTATGGTGCTGATGGTGACCACTTTGAGGCCCTCTGTATTAAAAGCAACTGGAGACAAGGGTCAGGACACCTAACAGAGGAGACCCCTTAGAATAACAGCAGGCCTCTCAACAGAAACTCTACAAGACAGTAGAGAGTGAAGGCCCGTTTACAATATTCTTAAAGAGAAAGCATACCAGCTTAAGAATTTCCTTTCATGACAAACTAAAATTCACAAATGAAGGTGAAATTAAGTCCTTCCCAGACAAGCCAGTACTATGGAGATTCATGGCATCAAGACTGCCTCAATGTCTTCACAATATGTTGTATGATGAAGAGGATTTTCTGTATTTTCAGTTTTTTGAATGATTGTGTTTCACATGAATAAATATACTGTATTTTGTTAAGATATGGTCATTGTTTTGCAATCACGATGTATTTTGACACCCACTCAGTTAAATTCAGATTCTAGCCAACATTAGGTATTAATTTCAGGGGAGCAGGCCAGATGCAATAAAAATAAAATTTAGGGTAGCATTGGTCAGCGGGAACATTTGCAGATTCACCCATGGACATAGAATAGAGTTTAAATCATGGAATAATAATACTTAAAATATCTCAGAACTCAATTGAGACCTTGTGAGTGTTTATTATTATTATTATTCCAGTTAGATACTCTAAAAAGGAATCATGCTAACCTTCTGGGAGGTTCTGATATTCTGTTTCTTGACCTGGGTCCTGATTGCATGGGGTGTCTGCTGAAAGACTTTAAAGAGTTCTATTATTTTCTGCACTTTTGTTGTACTTAAAAAACTTTTTTAAAAACACAAATTATGTATTGGAAGAAACCACACCTACTCAATTGCAAATGCTCAGTTGTATTTGTGATATCTTCTAGAGAAAAATTTCAAATTGTATTGATAGAATAAATGAAAGCATAATGAAAAGAAGAGGAAATACATACAATATAACAAATATATCAACATAACACTAATAAGGTTTGTGTGACTTTATGCGCAGATTCATGCAGACATGAAGAGACATACCATTGAATTTTATTCTATATGCAAAAGTGAAATCCATAGCACTTGTAATTTTCTTAACACTAGTCTATGTATCTTTTATTATATGTATGTATATTTTTCCTATACAACATATATTCATAAAATACCTTTAATAATTATGTTTATCTGCTTAGGTCACTTATGTATGTCCAACCCCTAAAACAACTTGGAATATGTTGAAGTGGCAATATGTATTTGTTGAATGAATCTAAGAAGTTTCTTGGGGGAGTGTAGTTTAACATACATATAACGAAAGCCCAAATGTAATTTAAATATCTAGTAGTTGCTTTAGAAAGAACTAAAAAGGAGAAAAAAGTTGGTTCAAATACGTGAATCATATTTAGTTTTCCCAAAGTAGCATAACTTAAATATGTAATGAAAGTGAAAATTATTAATATAATAGTTATATATCTTTATTCATCATGAGACTATATAATCTGAGAGTTATTACAATTTACAACATATCTCAATTCAAATTATCCCATTTAAGGAGTTCAATATGTACACTTTTTAAAATTAATAAATATCATTGTAAAAACTACATTGTTGAAATAGACAGTGTGATGGCATATTAATCATGGAATGCTCTTTGAGAAGTGACAATTCTCATAGTAGAAGGAAAAAATACATTGAAAAATGACGATGGGTTGATGTGACAGCTGCTGGGCTTGGCCCCTAGTGATTCCCAGTACACAGAAGCTGAGTGCCATTTTTTTTTTTTTGTAGAGACAAGATCTTGCCAAGCTGCCCAGGCTGGTCTTGAACCTGTGGGCTCAGACAATCCCACTCGCCTTGGCTTCCCAAAGTGCTGGGATTACAGGCTGAGCCCCTGAGCCCAGTCCACCCTTATGGAACTCATGCCCGGTAAATGCAAGCTTCACTTACCCCTGTCTTCTCTAACATGTCCACAGCCACCACTAGAACCAATGCAGCATTTTGGTTATGCCAAAGTATAACATGCAGAGAGACACTAAGTAATAATCCCTAGGGCATCTTTCTGGTAGAATAGTATACTAATTAAGGAAAATGTGTTTAAATCTTTGTCCTTGAAATAGTAAGAATGAAATTTTTAAAAGTGCTCAGGAAAATTTTTTTTAAAACGTAACCAATTTTATCCAAATCCTGTAGGATACTTCCATTTTTCATCAGGTCAGGTAGATCTGATTGGAATGACCAAAACAATTGATTTTGTCATAGTTAAGATTTATAAGGTGTTACTTTGTGCCAGGCATTTTTCTAGATAGGTTTGTTGCTTTTGTTGCCTAACTGTACTTAAATCTCCAAGACAATGTTGACTAGAAAAGCAGACAACTTTGTCTTGTTCCTGAGCTTAGAGAAAAAGCATTCAATCTTTCCCCATTAAAGTGCAATGTTCACTAAGGATTTTTCACGGACTCCATTTTTCAAGTTGAGGAAATTCATATCTACTTCTAGTGTGTTTGGTGCTTTGATGATGAAAGAGTGTTTGATTTTGTCAAGTGCTGTTCTGAATCTATTCAGATAATCATATAACTTGTATCCTTTATTCTATTAATATATGTATTACTGTGACTGCTTATTCGATATTAAACCAGCCCTGCAGTCCTGAAATAATTACCACTTGGTCATGGTGTATAATCCCTTTTTAAAACTTTTTATAGAGAAAAGATCTCACCATGTGGTGCAGGTTTGTCTCAAACTCCTGGCCTCAAACAATCCTTCCACTTCAGCCTCCCAAAGCACTGAGATTATAGGCATGAGCCACCATGCCCAGTTTATGTAATCCTGTTTGTATATTGCAGGATTCAGTCTGCTAGTATTTTGAGGATTTTTGCACTCCTATTCAAAAGGGATTTTCCTCTGCAGTTTTATTTTCTTCCAATGTCTTTTTCAGGTTTTGGTATCAAGGTGATGCTGGCCTTGTTGAATGGTTTGGAAAGTGTCCCTTCTTTTCTATTTTTGATTTGGTGAAGAATCGGCATTAATTCTTCTTTAAATGTCTGATGGAACTCAGTGAAGCCATTTGGGCTTGGTCTTTCCTTTATTGGAAGTTTTCACATTACTAATTCAATCTCTTTACTTATTTTAGGTCTATTCAAATCATCTAGTTTCTCTTGAGATACTTTTGGTAGTGAGTCATTCTAAGAATATGTCCATTTTATCTAGATTATCTAATTTGATGCCAGAGTTTTTTGTAATCCCTTAATATTTTTTATATTTTTGTAAGTTAAGTATTAATGTACCATCTTTCAACCTTGATAATATTGAATTTTCTGTCTTTATTGGTCAGTATAGTAAACTTGTCAGTTTTGTTGATCTTTTCAAAGTATCACTTTTGTTTCACTGATTTTCTCTAATTTTTGATTCTCTGTTTTATTTGCTTCCACACTAATCTTTGTTATGTTCTTTTTTCTGCTAGATTTAAATTTAACTTGATCTTCTCTTTTATTAAGTTGGAAGATCAGACTGTTAAGATTTGTATGCATTTTTTAGATAGGCACTTATAGCTTTGAGTTTTCCTCTAAGCACTAAAATAGTTGCCTTCTGCAAGTTTTTTATGTATTTTCATTTTTACTTATCTCAAAGTATTCTCTAATTTCCCTTGTGATTTCCTCTTTGACCTATTTGTTATTTAGGAAAGTCTTGTTGAATTCCTACAAACTTCTTCTATTGTGGGTTTCTAATTTCATTCAACTATTGTCTGAAAAAATAGTTTGTATTATTTCAATCTTTGAATTATATTGAGGTTTCTTTCAATGCCTAACATATAGTCTATCCTGGAGACTATTTCTTGTGTTCTTGAGAATAGTGTGTATTTTGCTGAGTGGAGTATTCTGTAGATGGCGATTAGATCTACTTAGTTACTGGGTTGTTAAGTATTTTATTTTCTTTTTGATCTCCTGTCTCATTATTCTATCAGTTACTGAGAGTAATGTTATATTACTTTCCTGGGGCATCTATAACAAATTACCATGAAATTGAGAGCTTGAAATAACAAAAATTTATCTCTCACAGCTGTAGAGGCCAGAAGTCCAAAATCAAGGAATTGGCAGTGCCACAATCCCTCTGACATCTCTAGGAGATAATCCTTCTTTGCCTCTTCCAGCGTCTGGTGGCTCTAAACAAATACTCCTCAGCTAGAGTCTGTGTAACTCCAGTATCTGCCTCTGTCTCCCCATGGCTTGCATCCCTCTGCTTCTGTATTGGAAATCCCCTTCTCCTTGTAAGAGTTTTAAGGACAAGAGTCATTGGAATTAAGACCATCCTAAATTCAAGATGATCTCATATCAAGAACCTTAATTCAGTTGCATCTGCAAAAACCCTATGTCTAAATAAGGCCATAATTACAGATACCATGGATTAGGACTTGGTCACATCATATAGGGGGCACTATTTCACTACAGAGGAACTTAAGGCTTCGATTATTATTGTTGAATGTCTGTTTCTCTCTTCAATCTGTCCAGTTTTGTTTCATGTAGTAGGGACTCTGCTGTATGTTTATAGTCATTATCTCTTCCTGTTGGGTTGGCCTTATTATTATAAAATGTTCTTATTTGTCTGTAGTGATAAATTGTGTCTTAAAACCTATCTCATCTGATATTAATATATCCACTTTAGTTCTCATTTGTTTCCTGCTTCTATCTTTTTCTTCCAACCTATTTATGTCTTGGAATCTAAAATGTGTCTCATGTAGAAAGCACTTAATTTTTGTTCATACTATCATTCTCTAACTTTTGATTATGGTGTTTAACAAATTTACATCTGCTGTAACAGTTGATAAGGTAGAATTTTTCTCCTCCATGTTATTATTTCTTTTCTATATATCTTATACACTTTTTATTACTGTTTCTCATTTTCTGTTCATCTTTGTGTTAAATGGATATTTTCAATTACACTTTTTAAATTCTTTGTTGTTTATTTATTATGATTGCAATTATCATATTAACTTAAAACAATCTAGTTTGAATTAACACTAACTTAATTTCCGCACAAAAGTACTACACAAAACTTTCTTCCAATATGCCTCCATTTCTGACCTTCTCCTTGTTGTTATAATTTTTATAAAAATTCAATCTGTATACCTTATAAGCTTATTGACACAATTTTATAAATATTTCCTTGTGCAGTTGTCTTTTTTTTTTTTTTTGAGTTGGAGTCTCACTCTGTCACCCAGACTGGAGTGCAGTGGCCGCTTCTGGCCACCGCAGCCTCGCCTGCTGGGCTCCGGCGATCCTTCCGCCTCCGCCTTCCGAGTAGCCGGAATTACAGGCATGCGCTACCATGCCCGGCTGATTTTTTGATTTATTGTAGAGATGAGGTCTCGCTGCCCAGGCGGGTCTCGAACCCGTGGGCTCAGGCAATCCACTCACCTCAGCCTCCCAAAGGCACGGGATTACAGGCTGAGCCACCGAGCCCGGCTCAGTTGTCTTTTTAAAACAGAAGAAATGAGTAACAAGCAAAAATATATTTACTCTGTATTTCATAATTCAGATGTAATTACTTTTATTGGTACTCTTTACTTCTTTGTGTGAATTCAAGTTACCATCTAGTGTCCTTTCATTTCACCCTGATGGAATCTATCTAGTATGTTTTGTAGTGCAGGTGTACTAGCAAAAATTATACTTTTATTTACCTTGATTTATATTTTAATTTCTTTAGTTTGGCAGTTCCTCAAAAAGTTAAACATATAACTACCACATGACCCATCAATTTCACTCCTAGGTATATACTCAAAACAAATGGCAACAGATGTCCACATAAAATTTGTTAAATGAATAGTCATAACACATTATTTTAAATCATTCAAAATTGGAAACAATCTAAATGTCTATCCCTGATGAATGTATAAGCAAAATATGGTTTATCCACGTGATGGGATAGTATTTAGCCATAAAAAGAATTATAAAATATTATTCAGCTTTTTTAAAAATGCTGCAATATGGATGAACCTGGAAAACATGCTAAGTGATAAGTCATACAAGAACAGATGCAGTATGCTTGCATTTATGTGAAATGTCCAGACTAGGCAAATCCATAGGGACTAAAAAAAAAAAAAGATTCCTGGGTCTGTAGTGGTGAGTGAGGGTGGAATATATGGAAGTGGCAATGAGGAGTGACTGCTAATGTGTACAAGGTTTCTTTATGAACAGTTGGAAATATTTTAAAGTTAGATTATGGTAATATTTGTACAACTCTATAATTCTAAAAATCACTGAACTGTGCACTTTAAATGAGTGAATTTATGATACATGAAATACATTTCAATAGAGCCATAAAAGTACATTTAAACTCAGTTGATGAGTTTTACAGCAGACAAAAAAATTAAATTAAATGATGCAAGAAAAGCTTTTAAAACTATTTTAGGTTCACAGGACTCTAAAACCTGCTAGCATGTTTACAGACTTCTCTCCTGCTTCAAAATTATCTGTCTCAGTAAGTCCACTCATCCTTCATGTCTCAGCTAAAACAGAATTTCCTTGAGGAATTTTCCTGAACCATTCTGATTCCATAGACCCCAAAATAAACTATGACATCCAGATATACATTCTCAGAGGCTTTCATTTTTGAGTTGAAATTTGTTAGATCTAAGACCATGTTTATTCTTCACCACTATATCTTTAGAGCCAAGCACAGAGATTGTCACAGAAGAGACATCCAATATTTGTTGATGAAGGAAGGAAGGGAGGAAGTGGGGGGAGGGAAGGAATGGATTTCCATAGCTGTTCCATGCGTCCAAGAACCAATACAGATAGTATTCTTTTTTGCTCAGCTGCTGGTTCCACCCAGAAAAGGGATTTATATGGAGCTTCCTTGGACCCATCTGTGCCATCTTCTCTGTGAGTGATATTGTTACACCATCCTTACTGCCCAGTTGAGGGTCATTAGGAGAGCAGGATTATAAGAATAGTAACAAGAGCAGAAATGTGCCTGGGTTGTCATGGGTTGGATTGGATTTCTTGAAATAAAAAAACTCCTCAACCCTCAAATTCTAACATTGTTATTCAATGTTTTAAAACTGCTTGCATGTATAATTGATGTTGGAGAGGCTAGGATGAAGAGATAACATGTTTAAATTTTCATTCAATAAATCTGTGGTTTCCTGAAGGTCAGTTTAGCTTTATTTCTCGTGACCCTCTGGATTTTGCAAAGCAAACTCTTCCCCAAAAATGAAGTGTCCACTCTCCAAAACACAAGGTAAGATGTAGAAGAGGGGACAACCACACAGACATACATGTATGGCTCCCAAGAGCAAAGCCATGTGTCTCAACAGCCCCTGGTGTCCCTTCTCAGGGTTCTGAGGGGACCCAGAGTAAACAGATACAGCCATCCTCCCACAGCAGCCATATCAGACCCAGTGGTCTGCTGCTGACACCCCATGCAAAATGTTCTGTCCATCTCTAACCCCAGTTTGTGGATCCCTCAATAACAGGAAGAGTCAACATTGGTTGACAAACTGTGTATAGATATATAGATGCATATACACAATGGACTACCATTCACCATTTAAAAAAATGAAATCATGTCATTTGCAGCAACATGGCAGAACTGGAGGACATTATGTTACGTGAATGTGGTGGAACTAGAGGTCATTATGTTAAGTGAAATAAACCAGGCACAAAAAGACCAGTATCACATGTTCTCACTCATATGTGGGAGCTAAAACTAGCTGATTACATGGAGGCAGAGAGTAGCATGACAGATACCAGAGGCTGGGAAGCGTGTGGGATGGGAGGGAAGGGATATAATGAGAACTTGTTTAGTGGGTACAAACATATAGTTAGATAGAAGAAATAAGTTTTAATGTTTGATAACAGAGTAGGGGACTACAGTAACCACAATGTATTATATATTTCAATATAGCTAGAAGAGAAGACTTGAAATGTTCTCAACACATATAAACTGTAGATACTCGAGGTGCTGGACACCCTAAATGTCCTGGCTTGATTATTACACATTCTATGCATGAAAAAAACAACACATGTATCCCACAATTATGCACAAATATTATGCATCAATTATAAATATAAAAGGCAAGAACAAAACATTCTTTGGGCTTTTGTCAGCAGTCTTATGATAGAAGTGCTAAAAATATTTATGTTTTCATGACTCCCACACAAGCTTATCCTCAGTTCAGATGCCTTTTCACTCCTCATGCAATTCTCCCTCTGGAAAAATTCTGGTCAACATCAAATCCTCTGGGGGTCTTGGGCAAGCCTTCACTCCAGGCACAGTGGAGTGCAAAATTAATGTTCTTTCTTCCAGGTTTCTATCGATATCCTTCCCAAACTTTGTACATCATTCTCTGGTTGTATTATTCATTTGAAGAGACTATGAACTTCATGGAAACAGAACTCTTCTCTTTGTTATTTTTAATGCCAGGCTATAGCATAGTACATCCTCAGTAAGGTTGGTTGAACAAAATTTGGGATCTTCATTTGAACACAGAATTATGAAGGGAGACCAAAACCCTGGAATTTATTTATTTAAAAATTGTGTATTTATTCTTACATGTTTAAACTTCAGTCGCCTTCGAAGTACTCTTCATTTGATGCAATATACCTGGTGAAATGCTTTTTTCACTTTTCAAAAGTTTTTGAACTCATCAATTTTGATGCCTTTCAATGCTTCTGCCATTTTTTGTTTGTTTGTCTTGTTTCCCCTCTTCCACATCAGCAAAACATTTCCCTTTGAGGATTTTTTTTATCCAAAGAAATAACAGCAACAACAAAAAGTCGCTCAGTGCAAGATTGGGTGAATATGGAGGGTGGGACATAGGGGTCAGGTCATTTTTGGTCAAAAACTGCTGAACACTCAGTGTGGTATGGACAAGGGTGCCGGAAAATCACCCACCATGAAATGGACAAATGAGTTGAAAGAAACTAAAAAAAAAAAAAAAAAATCACTGAAGCTGAACATAATCTCTCACAATGCTGAGGGGTTCCTAGAAAACTTGCTAGCAGAGGAAACCTGTACTACAAGGTGCCAGCTCCCCAAAAGATAATTCCTGGATTTTTGGGGTCCCCTCTCATATGAAGTATCTCTGTTCTTCTTGGTCCAAGTCAAAATGCTATCCTAGATCCAAGTGTCATTTCTACTGTGGAGTAACAATGACAGGAAAGATCTAAGCCAATCACAATTAAGTCTGAGAAACTACCTTCAGGGAAGAGCAGGGAGCCCCTGGGTGGAGACAAGAATAGCCTTGATCCTGTGGCTCTGGGTGCAACAAACCTCCTTTCTCATCCAACCCAGAATGCTGACATTTAAAGCAATGGCTCTGCTCTTCATCCTGGGCTGCAGGTGGGTCTGGGCTTCCTATAGGTGGACCCAGCTGCCCAGGTCATGGTCTACCTCTTCACCATCATCAATAGCCTTCAGGGCTTCTTCATCTTCCTGGTCTACAGCCTCCTCAGCCAGCAGGTACCACTGCCCAGCTCCCACCCAGACTTCTCCCATTCCCGACCCTCTGTGAGCTGACCCAGAATGTGCTTACCTCTGCAGGTCCAGGAGCAATTTGGGAAATGGTTCAAAGGGATCAGAAAACTCAAAGCAGAGTCTGAGGCATACACACTCTCCAGCAGGGCCATGTCGGATGCCTTTAAATCCAGCATGGTTACACGCATCGCTCCCAGAGCACTTTGCTGAATGATTCACTGTCAGAGCACGTGCCTGTCACTCTGGGCAAACCTGGGAGCATAGCAGGTGATGCCCTAGGATGGCCACATGTGGGGGCTCCTTGACTCATTAGATATTAGTAATGGTCTCCGTTTAAATGGTTGTTCTTCCATGGTGTATACAAGTAGGAGACTTCAAAGAAATGAATTATCTTTTGGAGGACAGGCTCCTTGTAGTACAGGCTTCCCCACTAGGTAAGTGTTCTAAGCATCCATCGGCATCAATGTACCAGCTAACGTTGTTGTGAGAGGCTGTGTTCAACTTCAATGAATTTTTTTTGGAGACTCTTTCACCATGCTTGCCCATTGCATGATGGGTGATTGATGAGTGCACCTGCCACACCTCGCTGAGTGTTCATCAGTTCTTGACCAAAAATAGCATGACCCCCGTGCTGCCCCCCATTTACCCAATCTCTCCCCTAGCACCTTTTTTTTTCATTTATTTCTCTGGATGAAAAAAGTCCTCAAGGGGAAACATTTTGTCAATGTGGAAGAGGTGAAAAAAGCACAGAAAGTCACCAAAATTGACAAGTTCATAAACTGTTTTGAGCAGTGAAAAAAGCATCTCGATAGGTGTATTGCATCAAATGAGGAGAGTACTTTGAAGGTGACTGAAGTTTAAACATGTAAGAATTGAATACACAATTTTGTATATTCTGGGTTGTGGGGGTCCCCCTTGTATATACCACATTTTCTTTATCCAGTCAGTTATCAATGGGCACTTATTTTGTTTCCATGATTTTGCTATTGTGGATAGTGTGGCAATGAACACATGAGTACAGGTATCCTTTTCATATGTTAATTCATTTTTCTTTGAATAGGTCCCTAGTAGTAGATTGCTGGGTCAAATGGTAATTCAATCTTTAATTCTTTGAGTAATCTTCGTACTGTTTTCCATAGAGGTCGAGCTAGATTATGATCCTACCAGCAGTGGATGAGCATTCCCTTTTCTCTGCAATCGTGCCAACATCTATTGTTCTTTGTCTTTCTAGTAATTGCCATCCTGACTGGTGTGAGTGATATGGAATACTATGCAGTCATAAAAAAGGATGAAACCATGTCCTTTGCAGCAATGTGGATGGAACTGGATATCATCATCATAAGTGAATTGACTCAGAAACAGAAAACCAAACACCACATGTTCTCACTCATATATTTGAGCTAAATGGTCTCAAAGATGGAAAATATAGACACTGGGGATATCAGTGAGGAGGGAAGTGAGGACAGGGGTTGGGGTCAGAAATTACCCATTGGGTGCAATGTTCACTATCTGGGGAATGGGTCACCTAAGACCAAATCCCCACCACTATACAGTATGTCCATGTAACAAAGATGCATGTGTACCCCCTAAATCTAAAATAAAAATGAAAAAAAATTGTTATTAAAAATCCTTTGTTCTTACTCCCTAGGGAACTGTGTTCATCTTGACTCTTACATGTGAAAACCTACTATGGTGCCATGCATGGTAAACTAAATAAGCAATAGTTGGTTATCTGAAGCAGTGATGCCCATTCTACTCAGAAATACATTATTCTATCTTTTTCCTCTACACACAACTCTATCTCACAGTCTTTTAGTACTACCACCCCCAAAAAAGCTAGAGTGGGCAAAATGCTGTACATATTTAGAAAACAAACAAAAGTGAGTGTTAGGGACTAGGCACAGTGGCTCATGCCTATAATCCCAGCACTTTGGGAGGCCAAGACAAGAGGATTGCCTGAGCCCAGGAGTTCAAGACCAGCCTGGGCAACATAGTGACACCGCATGTCTACAAAAATTCAAAACATTAGCAGGGCATGGCAGACACACTTGTAGTTCCAGCTACTTGGGAGGCTGAGATGGAAGGATGACCTGAGTTCAGGAAGTTCAGGACACAGTGAGCCATGGTTATGCCACTGCACTCCAGTCTGGGTGACACAGTGAGACATCGACTAAAAAAAAATTATATGAAGCCACAGAAAAGACTGTAGGGATGAGAGAACAAGGCCACACTCCCCCCCACCTTCAGCCAGACCCTAGAGAGACAAATTGTCATCACATTCTAGCACTAGAGGAGATATTAAACAATGACTTTTATCAATCTTCAGCCTGTAGATAGCAGTGCTATTATAAGAATCACCTCATACCTTTATTAAGTCTTATCCCAAATTTTGCTGTTGGAATATACCAAAAATATAGAATAAAATAGTGGAAATTTTTACAAGCTCAGAATTCCAAGTTAAAATAGCTCAGTTTACTTCATAAAAGTACATGTGCATGTGTGTGCACACATAAGCTATTTTCTGCCATTGTGGGGCAGTGGCCATAAAGTATCACTTAACATTATGTGGAATTGAAGGAAAAGATAAAGATGCTGGCATGCTTAGCTTGTAAATCACAGCCTGAAACATTTGGTTCTCTCTGTTTAACTAATAGATATGTCTATCCTTAAAAGTTTGGGGTATTTGCCTACATTTATAAAGTATATGGCATTACAGGCAGCACAAAGTAGGTGCCCAATACTTTTATGGATTCTTTAATGAGCATGTGAAGAATCAAGCTGAACATAGTCACTTAATGAGGAACAACCAACTTTTTAACAATGTTTTTAATGGAGGAAATGCCTTCTAGTGAGTCAAAGAATAGGTCAATGTGAGCCATCCTAGAACATCACCCACTGTGTATCCAGGCTGCTGGTGTTATGAGCATGTGCACTCCAAGTGAATCAATTAAGAGGTTCTCTGGGGAAGAGCAAAGCATGCTCATACTTTGTTCGATTTGAAGGCATAAGACACAGCCCTACTGGAGAGTGTCAGACTCAACTATTGTTTTCTTGATCCTTCTGAACAAGTTTCCACAGAGGCAAGCCATGCTCTGGGTCAGCTCACGGCATCAAAAAGGATGCCTGAAATTAAACCAGTGGAAGTGAGGTGGCTCAAACTTCACCTGCACATAGACCACTTATGCACTTAATTTTGACTTGTACACCTCAATAAGAAAATGGGAGAAAAAAAGAATTAACACAATTCTTATTGATTCAAAAATTAATTAAATTGTATTATGTATTAATAAAATGAAATACAGGGAGACGGGGCAAGATGGCGATGGCATAGGTGAACTGGTGAGATTCTCTGAACGTGAGTTCCCAAAAAGGCTATTGCTTCTCTTCCCCCATCCCCCAGCCCACCACCAACCGTGCTGGTGCCAGGCCCGGGAAATTCCCACGCAAGGCCAGATATTGCGCACCCCTCACAAACTGCTGCTGTTCTACTCGTGTGTGGAAGTCTCCGGTCCCAGCCCCCTCCAGATCCCTCCCCAGCTGCATTGTCTCCAGCCTGACACCTGGCACCCGGCACCGCCGGTCACACAGAGAGGCTCTGGGCGCCCGCCCCTCAGAGACTCTGGTCCCTTTCCTGGCCGAAGTACACTGTAGGGGTCCCAGCACCACTCTCACCACTCACCACCTTCCCTTTGGAACTTTGGGGCTCTGGAACTCCGGGTCCACCCTGGCTGAGGCACTCAGCATGAGACCCCAAGCCGGAGGACCCAGACAAGTGGAAAAAAACAGATCTGCTTAAATTGCCTCGCCATTCTCCAGGCAGAGACTCCCATTGCCCTGCCCACCTATCAACAAACTACCTCATTTCCTAAGGCCAGATATTGCAGCGTGCGGGGGAGTTTTGGGTCCCTGCTCCCTCCGGCCCTCTCCCCAGCCCCATTGTCTCCAGTCCGACACCCGGCAGCCGGCACCACCGGTCACACAGGGAGGCTCTGGGCACCCACCCCTCAGAGACTCCGGTCCCTTTCCTGGCCAAAGTACACTGGGGGGGGCCAGAGCCACTCTTGCTGCACACTGCCTGCCCTTTGGAGCTTTGGAACTCTGGAACTCCGGGCCCACCCTGACTGAGGAACTCAGTGCGAGACCCCAAACTGGGGGACCCAGACAAGTGGAGAAAAACAGATCTGGGTAAACTACCTTGCTATTCTCCAGGCAGAGACTTCCATTGCCCCACCCACCTATCAATAAATTTTACCTCAGTTCCTAAGGCAACAGCACGAAACAGGAGACAAAGCCCAACCCCTACGCTGCAACGAAAAACAAAGGGGAGAGGCTGGAATTGGAGATCACAGAAGTGACTCTAGTCTGATCGCTTATTTTGACTTATGACTTTATCATTGAAACCGTTGATTTAGATTACGTTTGGTGTTTACCTTTTGACTTACACTGTTTCTTGATTTTATTGACCTGTCTCTGTGTAACTATCAGTATTCTTTAGGGAATCTTTCTTACCTGTCTTTCGTCACTTCTTCCCGGCCCTGTGTCTCTCTCTCACCTGATAGTTGGTATGTATATCTGTTTTCCCTCTCGCACTTCTCTCTTCCTAACTCCCTATTGACCCCCCCTTCCTCCATTATTTTCCTCTTTTATATGCCCCCTTTTTAAATCTAGGGACCAAGGCTGCATACTGCTGAATAGACAAACTATAAAGCAGAGGGAAAAGTGAACAAAGCCAGAAGACCCTCATAAGGAAGAGCAGATCATTGCAGAAGAGAAATAAAAGCAATCCCACCTTCCCTCAAAAACAGAATTGAAGAGGGGGAGGGAAAGGGGGAGAGGGAGAAAAATCTACAGAAATGAAGAAAAACCAAAAGAAGAGTATGGGTCTCTCCCAGACGCCTGGGAGAGCAGACATTGAGAAAACTGACTTTGGAATGCAAACAATGAAAAGTCCCCAGAATGAAGGGTCTCAAAATGCAAATGTAGATATCAAAACAATAATGGAGAGATTAAAAGAATTGAGGAGACACAAGAAGAAAATAGGAAGGAGCTGATATCTGAGATAACAATAATAAAGAATACTGTGAATGAAATAAATAACAAATTGATAAGCATGGAAAGCAGAATTACCCAAGCAGAAGAAAGAATCTCAGAGCTTGAGGACCAAAATATAGAAATAACCCAAACTCTTAAAAACACAGAAAATAAGCTCAAAAAGACAGAACAAAACCTTCAAGTTTTGAGTGACTACCTCAAGAGGCCTAACCTAAGAATAAGCAGACTCCCTGAGGCAGAAAGAGAAACAGAGACCACATTGGAACAAACTTTCCATGAGATCATTCAAGAAAACTTCCCTTATCTAATCAGTGATGCAAAAATTCAAACACAAGAGATTCAGAGAACCCCCACAAGACAACAAATGAGAAGACCAACTCCTAGACACATAATAATTCGCCTAAATAAAGTAGGCACAAAAGAAAAAATCCTAAAGGCAGCAAGAGAAAAAGGCCAGGTCACCTACCATGGAAGACCAGTCAGAATAGCAGAAGATTTATCTGCAGAAACCCTGCAGGCTAGGAGAGCTTGGAGCCCTATCTTCAAAGTCCTAAAAGATAAACAATTTCAACCAAGAAAACCGACCCGACCAAGCTAAGCTTCATCAGTGAGGGAGAATTAAAATCTTTCCCAGATATCCAATCCCTAAGAACTTATGCTGCCACCAAACCATCTCTACATGAAACACTTAAGAAAGTATTAAACACAGAGGAAAAGGAAAAAAGAACAACATTCTTCACAAGAGTACAGGGAAAAGAATAAAATATACACGAACCAACCCCAAAACCAAAAGAAAGACAAAAAAAGAAAAAAGAAAAAACCAAGTGGAAGAACAACAACTCAATAAGATTTCCATGATAGGGACAAACTCTCACATTTCAATAATTAGTCTGAATGTGAATGAACTAAATGCACCACTGAAAAGACATAGAATGACAAAATGGATAAAATATCACCAGGCAATAATATACTGCCTTCCAGAGACCCATCTCACTAGAAGGACATACACAGACTCAAAGTAAGAAGATGGGAAACAAATTTTCAGGCGAATGGAACACAAAAGAAAGGAGGAGTTGCGATCCTAATTTCAGACAAAATACCATTTAAGCTATCAAAAATTTAAAAAGATACAGAGGGCCACTACATAATGATAAAAGGTTCACTCCATCAACAAGAAATATCTATCCTAAACATATATCCATCCAACATAGGAGCACCAACAATCATAAAGCAACTTTTAGAAAAACTAAAGAAAGACATAGATTCTAACACCATAATAACTGGGGACTTTAATACACCACTCACAACCCTAGACAGATCATCAGGACAAAAAATCAGCAAGGAGATCCAGAACCTCAATGAGACTCTGGAGCAAATGGACTTAATTGATACCTATAGAACACTCCATCCAAAGACCACAGAATACACATTCTACTCATCACCACATGGAACATATTCTAAGATCGACCACATAATTGGACACAAATCAAGTATAAGCAAATTTAAAAGGACTAAAATTCTACCATGCACCTTCTCGGACCACAGTGGAATAAAAACAAACATTGACACCAACAAAGTTCCCCCAAAACCCACAAGGACATGGACACTAAACAGCATGATGCTAAATAACTCCTGGGTCAATGATGAAATCAAAACAGAGATCAAAAGATACCTGGAAACAAATGAAAATGAAGAAACATCTTACCAAAATCTCTGGGATGCCTTAAAAGCTGTAATAAGAGGGGAATTTATATCCCTACAAACACACATGTGGAAAATGGAAGGAACAGAAATTAACAACCTAACAAGCCACCTAAAGAAGCTGGAAAAGCAAGACCACAAAAACCCTAATTTCAGCAGAAGAATTCAGATCACCAAAATAAAAGCCCAAATCCAGGACATAGAAGACAAAAAGATAATACAAAAAATCAATGAAACAAAAAGCTGGTTCTTTGAAAGAATAAACAAGATTGATGGTCCCCTAGCTAGACTGACCAAGAAAAAATGAGAATAAAACCAAATAAGCACAATCAGAAACACAAAAGATGAAGTCACATCTGACCCTGAAGAAATACAAAAGATCATTAGAGACTACTACGTACACTTGTATGGAAACAAACTTGAAAACCTTAAGGAAATGGAGGACTTTCTGACATCACACAACCTACCTAAGTTGGAACAAGAAGAAATTGAGACCCTAAATAGACCAATAACAAACAAGGAAATCGACTACGTAATAAGAAAACTTCCTACAAAAAAAAAGCCCTTTACCAGATGGCTTTCCAGCAGAATTCTACAAGACATTTAAGGAAGAGCTGATACCAACCCTACTGAAGGTATTCCAGGCGATTGAAAAAGATGGAATGCTACCCAAATCCTTTTACAAAGCCAACATCACATTGATACCCAAGCCAGGTAAAGATCCAGCAAAGAAAGAGAACTACAGGCCAATATCTTTGATAAACATAGATGCTAAAATTCTCAACAAGATCCTAGCAAACCGGATTCAGCAATACATCTCAAAAATCATCCATCATGACCAAGTAGGCTTCATTCCTGGGATGCAAGGCTGGTTCAACATTCGTAAACCATAAATGTTATTAAATACATCAACAGATGTCAAAACAAAAACCACATGATTATATCATTAGATGCAGAAAAACTTTTGATAAAATCCAGCACCCCTTCTTGATAAAAACCCTTGAACATCTAGGCATACGGGGAACATACCTCAAAATAATAAAAATAAAAAAGATACCTGCACACGCATGTTTATCGCAGCATTGTTTACAATAGCAAGAACCTGGAAACAGCCATGCTGCCCGTCAAAAGAGGACTGGATTAAAAAAATGTGGTACATATACACGATGGAATACTACGCAGCCATAAAAAAGAACAAAATCATGAATTTCGCAGCAACCTGGATGGAACTAGAGTCTATAATACTGAGTGACCTCTCACAGAAACATAGATCCGAGTATCACATGTTCTCACTCACATAATGGACCTTAAACATCCAATGCAATACTATACGAAAATGACTGACGGCACTGGGAAACTATGGTGGGGGGAGGGAGATGGGATTAACAGTAGCAAATATCTGTCTGGGTACGGGGAAACATCCCATATCAACAGGATGCCTGAATGAAACGCAATTTTATACCTAACCCTTAACTGTACCCCACAACTTCACAATAAAAAATAAATAAATAAAAAATAAATAAATAAATAAAGTGAAATACAATGCAGCAGTGAAAATAATGTTTGTTTCCAAATTAAGCCCTTACAGTTACAAAAAAGTGTTTTTGAAGATAAAAATGGCTTGATAGAAATTTATATGCCATTAGCGCAATGTGGAAATTCATAAAAACTTAGTTATATACGTTTAAAAATTAAAACCTGCACAAGCTTTATGCAAAATGAAAAGGATAATATATAAAACATTCATAAATGTTTAACCCATAGGGAAAGGGAGAGACACAGTAATTTTAGAAGTATAGGTTTTATGTGTTCAGAGTTATTGATGATATTCTATTAATACCTGTGTTGTATATATGCATACCCAATACACGTTCTTTTTATTTTATCTACATTGCATTATGTTTTTAGGATATTGAGAGAGGAGACAGTCAGAAGCTGGTTAGGCAGACAGAGAGGGAGGGTCTCGAGAAGACTTAACACCTGCAGGAACGCCCCCTGCACCCTCCCCCCAATACATAATTGTTGGCTGAAAATGTGGTTAGTGTGGTTAAGAATATCCTGTCGTCCAAGGATGTACTGCTAAAAGGGACTTTTTGCTGCTTAAATGCAGGTACAGTAGCTTAGCTTGATGTCCTATCTTGACCTTAGCTTGTTATAATATCATTAACCAGCATTTCATTATGGTTTCCCCTTCCCCCCACAAGTGATACTTATGGATAATATTCAAGATGGAGTAACTTTGGTCAAGGACCTGCAGGTGCAGTAAGGATTGGGTCTCAGGAAGAAAGGGGCAGATGAGATGTAAATTAGAGAAATGCCCTCAAAAAAGATAAGAAAAAAACACAAAAAAATTCCTAACAGCAGATAGCCCACTCTGGACACCCCCTCATTTTCTAGAGAGCTTTGTTGCTTAATGGACTCCTTCTTTCACCCTCCTTTTGGTGTCTGCACTCCTTAATCTTCTTGGTCATGGGACAAGAACCTAAGGTTGCTGGTTTAAGCTGACAATGGAGCTCAAGACTCCCGCAACAAATTATTTAACATTAAAATTTTGGAGCAATTTTAATCTTTATTTGGTGGTGATCAATTTTTAAATAAAAATATAGTAAACAACATGTGTTACAATTCTGAGAGATGCTTGTGATCATGCAGTTATAGTAATGCCCTTCATTGTGTTGGTGCATTATGTAACATGAAAGAAGTTAAAATACTATAAAAGCAGAAGGCACAACAGGCTCCCACAGAAAACTGAGTGTATTCTCTGAGTGGTCCCCAGTGCTTAAATTGCACTAAGGACAATGGTGATTTCCAATAGCTGGGTAAAAACTTTTAATGACTTTCTAAACCCTGAAGTTTACTTTCTGATGAATTTCACCTTGGGAAAACATACATCCTCAAACAAGGACTTTGCAATCCTAGTGATTAAACATAATAAATTTACCAGGGGACTCATTGTACTTCTGGGAGAGTGGTTTTTTTGTTCCTCTATGGGCATCAAAATGATGACCAATAAACAAGGCCTTTGAGGCAGCAGATGACAAGGTAATTGATATCCATTGGGAGAATTCCTGCCAACCATCCCTGATACAGTCAGTGCTGGTAAGACCCAGCCTTTCCAAGATGCCTCACTGTCATGGTGAAGCTGAATGCCTTTACTGAGGATTTTGCTACAATCAGCCTTGGGGACTAAAGAGAAGTAAAAAGACCTTCTCAATATTCCCATGTCCCGTTCTGTGCTTCCTTTCAGAGACTTCCAGTTTTTTCAGAAGTATTTTTCTAGTATAGGTTTTGTTATAAAAGGCCTATAAATTTTTCTTTTCTATTTATATTGACATGCATTTTCTTTTCCTCCATACGTTTTTATTTTCTTCATTATTTAATTTCTGTTATAATTTAGTGTCTCTTCAGTATTGATTTAATATGTATCTAATAAAGCATGTATATTGAAGTGATATGTATATTTTTCTCTGATTTAATCCACTACTAGGGTTTGTCATACAGATGAGGTGTATGATGTTAAATTTACTTTGCATCTTAAAAAATTATCTTGGTTGTTGTGAAAACCTTTACACACTGAGGAATATACTTTTATAATAATTTCTTTGTAATTTTTTTTCATTTTGCTTCTGAACTAGATAGTCCTTTTAGTGGAATTTCATACAATCTTCATAACATTGTGCTACCAAGTTTGTGCTAACCTTAAAATGTGGTTACTAGAATGTTATTTTCTTTATCTTAGAAATAGTTCGTAGATATATTTTGCATGCAGTATATTTGTCATACTTCACCCTTGAAGCCTTCTTTGGAATTTCCTGTGGAATGACTTTTGCCCACTACTCCATTCCATCTTGGAAAGTATTTCACATTTATGATGCTCTACAATTCTAATATTTTTTTCATGGAAGCTAGGTCTTTTAAAATGTTCTCATTAACTTCTAATGTTCCAAATTGATGGGCACAGTAATCACAATGTCATGTTTTTAAAAGAGGGAGTTTTTTTGTCGCCATCTCATTCACATTTTAATACTGATAATCTGTGTGACCTTTAATGGCCAATGTTATGGTCTTCCTGGAGGTTTGTTAATTTTACACTTCTTTGCAAGGAGTTGGCTTTTAACTGTTTTTTTAAAGATTCATTTGGGGTTATTTTATGTTATTCTGCTTATACCTATATCAATTCCCATACCCACTTGTTGAGGATTCACTTTGCTATATTTTCCAGTGTATTGTTGTCTTCAAAGGTTCTTATCTAAATTTTACATTTATTTCCATAATATATATTCCATACTGCATTTCTAAGACATTTTTTCACTATGTGGTTACTAAAATGTGCTGTAGTATAACCTGTATGTGAAATCAGTTTTTCTTGTTTAATTACTTATTACTTTATTTAAAACTCATTATAATAGTTTTTGTTAAATTAAACTTTAGAAATGTGCTGACAGCTGAATGCTTATTGTATGTCTACTTTGTTACTTGGTCCATATGTGCTTTGTCTGTATGTGCTTTTAAGGTGACTGTATTGTTTTTTTATAGTGGTTAGCCCAGATGAATGCATTGATCAAATTTTTTATATCACAGCTGGTATTTTGCCTGCTGATTTTGTTAACTACTAAAAGACTGGTTAAACTATTCTACAACAGTGGTGGATTTTCCCATGGATTTTTATAATTCTATGTTTTTACTATATATATATTGATGCTTTGGGTGTCTATGAAAATTTAGAACGTTGATTGCTATCAAAACAGTCTTGTCTATATCCAGCAATTCTATCCCCTTAAAGTTTGTGGGTTTTTTTATTCTACTGATTTTGCACGCACTTTCTTTTGGTTTCCTTGTACATAGTTGTTAACTTCCATTCATTATTTTGAACGTTTCTATATGTTTTTGTGTGAATATGTGTCATATAAAACACCCATGTGTATTGAATCTAGTTTCTCAGATAACCATCTTGTCACTCCAACTTTCTTTTGATTAGCATTTGCAAAATAAACCTATGCACATCCTATTACATAGGACCAGTTTATGCCTTTGGATTTAAAATGTGAGTCTATTAGACAGGACATACTTCCGATACGGTGTTTTTCAGTCTTGCATTCTCTGCTTTTTTTTAATGTGCTATGTGTATTTCCTTTTTAAAATATTTTTTGAACTTTAGTAAGTTATTACTGATAAATTAAAAACTATGTTTTAAAGTGTACAACATGAGGCTTTGATATCCATTGAGAAATAATTTCCACAATCAAGTTAATTAGCATATCCGGTGTTTAGTGAGAACACCTAAGATCTACTTTGTTACGTTTCAAATATACAAGCAATTTTTGTTAAATAAGGTGACTATATATTACGTTAACTGTCATAAGCTAGTTTATTATATAACTAACTTGTTTTGATGAAGCATGTGAAAACGCATTTTTTTTTTTTTTGGATTGTGTTATTTTGGTCATTCTTCCAATATATCTCTTTTCAACTGGGGAATTTAGACCATTAACATTCAAGGTTAGTAATGATGTGTGATGTACTGTTCCATTAATTGTGTTGTTACCAAGTTGCTTTGCTTTCCCCATTGTGTTGGTGCTTTATAAATCTTGTGAGCTTTATAATTTTCAGTGTTTTTCTAACGGTGTATTTTATCTTTTGTTTTATTGTTTAGAACTCCTTTGAGTATTTTTTTGTGAACTGATCCTGTAGTGACAAATTCCCTCAGCATTTTCTTACCTGAAAAAGACTTCATTTCTTCTCAATTATGAACCTTATTTTTACAGAATACAAAATTCTTGGCTGTTATACTGTTTGAGGCTGTTAAAATAGGGCCCAAATCCCATCTGGTTTGTGTGGATTCTGCTGAGAAGTCTGCTGTTCATCTGATAGGTTTTTCCTTTAGAAGTTATCCGTTGCTTTCGTCTCACTGCCCTTAGAATTATTTTCTTCACATTAACTTTGGATAACCTAATGACTGTATATGTCTTGGGAGTAATCTTTATGCAATGAATCTTCCAAGTTGTTGTGTTTTTTTAATGTGGATATTTAAGTCTCTGGCAAGGCAGGGAAATTTTTCTCAATTATTTCCTCGAATAAATTTTCCAGACCTCATGTTTTTGTTTAGTTTCCTCAGAAACACCTATGATTTTTAGGTATGGATGTTTTATGCAATTCCACATTAGAGACTTTCTTCAATTCTCATATTTTTGTTTTGTTTTTTTTTTTAATTGCTGTCTGATTGGGTTAACTTAAAAGGCTTGTTTTCAAGTTCTGAAATCCTTTCTTCTATTTGATCTAGTCTACTGTCAAAACTTTCTACTGTGAGGATTGGCAGTGGTGGAAAACTGCCGCAGGAAAGGGGTCGGGATTGGCAGTTGAGGGAAACTGCCAAGGGTGGGAGGGGCACACCTCATCTACAAGGGTACCTGCATAATGGACAACTGTATACCTAACCCTGAATTGTTACCCCACATCTTTAAATTAAATAAATAAATAAATGAAAATTAAAAAGTAAATTGGGTTTAAATCCTGGTGCCACAGCTTACGTTAACCCTCCTGAGGCTCAATTTCTCATGTATGATATGAGAATGCCTCAACAGAATGATATGCAGCTGGTGGCAAAAATTAAACTAAAAAGTATGCAAAGTTTCTATTATCCTATTACAATATGCATTCAAAAATTCCACTTCACTCACTTTCTGTTAAGTGTGAAAGGAGTACTGAAGAGTGTCCACAAACACAATTCAACAAACATGAGTTCAGCCCTGATTACCCAGTAATCACTGTAAGAAGCTAAAGTATTATTAACAAACAATGGCTGACAATCAAGGAAATGTAACAGAGTAGGAAGACCCACATATGCCACCTGACAATCATGTGGCTTCAGACAAGTCATGTAAACCCTTTGAGTTTTATTCTACTTATATTTAAAATGATGTTAATAATAAGATAGGAAATTGCAGTAGCTGGAAACTGCCGGGAAGGGAGCACATAACACCAACAAAAGTACTTGATCTAAAACCCCCAGGTGGCCTGGAGACCAGAGGGAGGCCCAAACTTTACCTGTATGATGACCACTTGTATACCTAATTCTGAGTTGCACCCACATCTTTAAAAATAAAAAAATAAAATCATGTTAATAATACCCACCATACCATCCTCAAAACAAAACAAAAACTTTCTACTGCATTTTTTACATCTCAGTATTAGTCCTTTTAGAAGTCTGAACTTTTTAGAAGTATCTATCTCTTGGGTAACTTTTAATTCATGTCTTGAATAGTTTTTTTTTTTCATTATGTCCATTTTCAATTTCTCTTGGATCTCACTGAGCAATTTTATAATCAATCTTTTGAACTCTTTCTCTGGAATTTCAAATATTTCATTCTGGTTAAGATTCATTGCTCAAGAATGAGTGTGATTTTTTAAATGGAGCTGAAAAATCTCAGCTTTTTCATATTGCCAATAATATTTTTCTGGTTTGTTCTCTCTTGTGCAGATTATTTCTTCTTATGACTGTTAAATTTGTTTTTTTAATTGCTTTTTTCACTTCCTTAGGGATATACTTTCATGAGTCTACTTTATGATCCTCTGGCTTTGGCACTGGATGCTTATTGCTAAAGTCACTGTATGAAGACCTTGATTACAGAGGATCTCTGTATGTTGGCTTTCCTGTAACTACTTTTAAGGGTAATCATTGGGTATTTTTGTAGATTCACTGGCCCTGGTAGGCCTAGAATGCCAGAAGACGCATGAAGTGTGGTGTGCACTCTTTTTTTTCCCCTGTATGTTTTTCTCTGCGTAGCACATGCAGTAATTCATATTAAACCTAAGGTGAATATCGAAGAACAAAGGTATGGTAAAAAATTATCAACCATATCAAGTATTACAATTGCAAACAATTTAAACAAATAAAACCTAAAATACAAATTTAATAGAAGAAATAAAATGAGATTATAGAGAAATGGTAGCATCATATTTCTGTTGTTCAGTAAGTACTTTGTTTTTTTTTTCTCTCAGGAGAAAAAAAGAATACCATTGCTCAATAGAGAGAGATGTCAGGGTAGAGAGTTGTGTGGAACACAAAGACTAAACCTTTGTAAACACAGGACATTCTTACAAATTTTGTCACTATAAAGAAGGAGCCATGCAGAATTCAATAGGTATTTACTTTGGAAAGAAGAAATATATTTTAGATGATGGAAACAACTAATAAGAGGAAGAATGAGTCTCTGAGATAAATAGATAGTAAGCAATTCCACAATCCAATAAATATAAGTGAAGTGATGACATTTGTACTTAAATGTTCATGATAATAAATATATCACTTCTATTTTAACTAATGCTTAACATTATGACTATGTATGGACTGCTAATTCTGTTTTTATAACAAGTCTCAGAAAATCAAACTGAATTGACATATGTTGCATTCAGCAAATAACATAGACTATTTATAAAATGAGATTTTTCTCACCATGGTATGAGTGCCACTCGGGTAGAGAACATTTACGGGCATGTGGTTTCCTGTGCTTGTTGTACATTTGGCAGCATCATTGGCCTCTACCCATTGCATGTCAGTAGCTCTGTGCTAAATTGAGAAAGCCACAAATGTTTGAGAACTCTGCCACCATGAGGTGGTGTGTGGAATTCAAAAAGGCTCTACTTATAAAATGTTGTATTAAATGAGTGTTTCCAATGGTTGTTTTCTTGGAAGGGTTGTATCTGCAGTCAAAACTTAAAAGTTCAAATACACATATATTCTTTGTTAGTTGAAAGTATAATTTCTTTACAAAGTTTAGAATATTAAAGTGTAGGTTAGAGATAAAATGTAGCCTGAAACTCTGAAGAAAAAATGAGTTAAAATACAACTTTGTCTTTCATACAAACCATCATAGCCTCCTTGATAACACACTGTAATGATGGCAGTTATCATGTGAATGCCACCTTCTTCATAACACCTGCTTTTGTACTCTAAGTGTCTCAAGATTGTTGGCAAGTCAATTCTGGAAATGTCAAATCTGGCCCTGAAATACAGAGGATTTGGGGATTTCAGGACCCTCCCTTCCTAAAAAAATGTTGAACGTCTCATTCTTTAATGCCCTCTATTGTTTATAATTTCACAATGTAATTTATTTTTCATTGACAGCGGGCCTACCTATTAGAACATCTGCAACATCATTAATACCATGTTTCCTAGTGACATAATTTTTCAGTTTGTCCTCATATCTCCAATGTGTATTGGTTTCACAGGGAACTCATTGCTCTTTGGATTCTATATGTACATATTTGTCATCCAGTCTCACTTGAGAAAGCACATAGATCTGATTTATATGCACCTGGCCTTGGTCAATATTTTGACCATCACGTTCATGTTGACACCAGGTGTCCTGTCATTCTTTGGAGTGAAACATTTTCTGAATGGTGTTGATTGTAAAGCAGTTGTGAACACATACAAAGTTACCCATGTACACATGCAGAGTTATCTGGGGTCTTTCCATCTGCAGTACCTCTCTCCTGAGTATATTTCAAACCATCACCATCAGCCTCAGGATTTCTAAGTGGGCATGGTTTAAACCTAAATCTTCTACAGGCATTTTTTCCCTCTTTTCTTTTCTTCTGGATTATCAATATAATGGTTTATATCTACATTATTGAATACATTGTAGCCAGAACCAATTTTACTTTTGGAGGTCCTGGAATTCTCAAGTGTATTGTCAGGATAGAGTTGGATATTTTCTTCCTTCTGAATTATGATAAGTGTCATAGTGATTTGAGGTCTGCTCTTTGTGGTCCTGGACAAGCATCTACATGGTGAGTTTCCTCTACAGACACCACAGGAGAGCACAGCATCTGCACAGTCCCAGCCTCTCTACCCTGCCATCTCCTGAATACAAAGCCACTCATAGTATCCTTCTGCTGGCAGGTTGTTTTGTGTTCTTTTATTGCCTAAACAACTTCATGACCATTTTTTCATTTGATAGACCTTAGAAAAACCTGAGACTTGTGATGTTTACTGAAATTCTTTCATCATGCTATCCCACCGTCTGCCATTTTGTGCTGCTGGAAAATAATAAAGTCATGTTTCAATGTGTTTCTTCCCCTCTAATATGAGAATTGTCTCTTCTCCAAGCACATTCAATAGGTGATATTCCACTCCACACTTTCTATTGTAACAAGGTGGTCTCCACAGTGATGGATATGAAGAAAAAACTGTGTAGTTATTGAGTACCTGAAATGGGGTTAGTTTGAATGGAGATGTGTTGTAAATTATAATTGTACTTATATTTTATAGCTTTATTATCTTACTATGAACAAAGATTCATAAATATATTAATAATTTTCACATTCAATGCTTATTTAAGTTATGTTACTTTGGCATAAATAAATATATTACATATATTTAAACCAAATTTAGTCTCCTTCTATTTGCTCTTTTTCAATGCAATTACTAATATTTAAAATAACAGGGGACTTCCGGCAAGATGGCAACTGGCCGGCATGGTATGTGAGACCCTCTGCGAAAGAGAACACCCATAAAGACCCTAGCTCTCTCCCAGGGGCTGCAGCCCTCATCTTCTGCAGCCTGTTCTTCACAGGGAGCTCAACCACCACTGTCACCCGCCGTTGCTACTTGGATATCGCGATGAACTGGGTTGCTCCTGCAGTCACGGCGACGGGACTGGGCTGCTCTTGCAGTCAGCGATGCTGCTGCTGCAGTCATTCCCAGCTCATGCCTGAGCCAGCCCACAACTTCAGACCATGAAGCCCCACAAGTCAGATCTTCTGAGAGCCCCGCTGCCACGCCGTGCCCCTAGCCCGGAGAAAGGCCTGTGGAACTCCCCCCATGAAGTTGCTGCAGCAGGTTGCAGATTCATAGCAGGCTCCCTCCCCTCTGGACTGTAGCCACAGAATAGCACCACCTGCTGGGGAACCAAGGTAATATTATCAAAACGGGAATGGCAGAGGTTCATCCCTCTTCAAAAATGGAAAAAGTCAGATCTCAGTGATAGACTGGTCAGGGGGCCCAAATCTGAAATGTTCTTCACAGCAGGCCAGGAGCAACTGACCCTAACTGTAAACTATTCCACCAGCCTGCAAAGAAAGCTAGAAATCAGAGCTGAAAGGACATTGAACTTAAAGGAAAAGTCTCAGAGTGTGCTTGACTGGGTCTGTTAGTCTACTGACGTTAATCTATCCCTTCCCCCCTCTTTTTTTTCTTTTTTTTTCTTTTCTCCCCTCCTTTCCATTTTTCTTATTTCTCTGTAAATCCCATCTTTGTATAAAGGAATAGGACACCAACAAGGAGGTTGATCAGTGTGTACATTACCATCATTGTATGTTTTAGATTTTTATATGGTTGTTGGTTAGTTTTCAGTCGTGGTTATTGTTTTTCTTTATATTTGTTTCAGTTCTTGTGTTTCTTTTCACTTACTAGTTGGTACACTCAACCGTTTTCATTCTCACTCCTCTCTCTCTCTCCACCCCCTCTCTCCCCACTGCCTGCTCCACTCTCTCCCCTCTGTTAACCTCATTTTGCTTTGAGGGAGTAAACCTACAACCCCACTACATGGACAGACTCCAAGGCAGTGGGAAGTGGGTTTCAGACTATCCATACAGCTATTGGTGAACACCAGGATATGCAGAGAGATTTTGAATCACAGCTGCCCCCTTAATTAAATCCCAAAACTACAAAAAGGACTACCCTCAACCCACAGTCCAACTCCAGAACTGAACAAAGCAAAAGAAACTATATTAGGAAGAATAGGAGATTGAACAAACAGAAGTAAAGGAAACACCTCCACCCCCTGAATAACAGAATTAAAGAAGACGGGGAAGTGGAGGGAAGGGAAAAGTAGGGAGGGAAAATCTGCACAAATGAAGAAAAACCAAAAGAAGAACACAAGGCTCACACAGAACCCTGGGAGGTCAGACACTGAGAAAACAGACTTCAGAACACAAACAATGAAGAGCCCCCAAAATGACTGGTAACAAGCAACAAACACAGACATCAAGGCATTAATAGACAATTTAAAAAATTGAGGAGAGACAAGAGGAAAATAGGAAGGAGCTGATGACAGAAATAACAGCAGTAATGAATACTGTGATGGAAATAAATAACAAACTAATTAGCATGGAAAGCAGAATTAGCCAAGCAGAAGAAATAATCTCAGAACTTAAAGAACAAAATACAGAACTAACCCAAACTGTCAAAAACATAGAAAAGAAGCTTAAAAAGTCAGAACAAAACCTTCAGGAGATGAATGATTATCTTCAAGAGACCCAATATAAGAGTAATTGGACTTCCTGTGGCAGAGAGAGAAACAGAGGTCACACTGGAACAAACATTTTATGAAATCATTCAAGAAAATTTCCCTTATCTCATCAAGGATGAAAAAATTCAAACACAAGACATTCAGAGAACCCCTGCAAGACAACAAATGAGAAGACCAACTCCCAGACACATAATAATTCGCCTAAACAAAGTAGCTATAAAAGAAAACATCCTGGGAGACAGAGCAAGATGGCGATGGCACAGGTGAACTGGTGAGATTCTCTGAACGTGAGTTCCCAAAAAGGCTATTACTTCTCTTCCCCCATCCTCCAGCCCACCACCAGCCATGCTGGTGCCAGGCCCGGGAACTTCGGTCTCATGCAGGGCCAGATATTGTGGCCCCCTACTGCTGCTGTTCCACTGCATGTGTGGGAGTCTCTGGTCCCAGTCCCCTCCAGCTCCCTCCCCGGCTGCATTGTTTACAGCCCAGCACCCAGCACCAAGCCACCAGTCACACAGGGAGGCTCTGGGCACCTGCCCCTCAGAGACACCAGTCCCATTCCTGGCTGAAGTACCCTGTGGGGGGCCCAGGGCCACTCTCGCCACTCACCACCTGCCCTTTGGAGCTTTGGAGCTCTGGAACTCCAGGCCCACCCTGGCTGAGGCACTCAGCATGAGACCCTAAGCCAGGGGACCCAGAAAAATGGAGAAAAACAGATCTGCTTAAACTGCTTCCCCATTCTCCAGGCAGAGACTTCCATTGCCCCACCCACCTATCAACAAATTTTACCTCATTTCCTAAGGCCAGATATTGTGGCCCCCTGCTGCTATTGTTCCACTACGTGCATGGGAGTCTCAGGTCCCAGCCCCTTCCAGCTCCCTCCCTAGCTGCATTGTCTCCAGCTCGGCACCCAGCACCAAGCTGCTGGTCATGCAGGGAGGCTCTGGGCACCCACCCCTCAGGGACACTGGTCCCATTCCTGGCTGAAGTACCCTGTGGGAGGCCCAGCACCACTCTCACTGCTCACAGCCTGCCCTTTGGAACTTTGGAGCTCTGGAACTCCGGGCCCACCCTGGCTAAGGCACTCAGTGTGAGACCCCAAGCCAGGGGACCCAAACAAGCGGAAAAAGCAGACCTGCTTAAACTGCCTCACCATTCTGTAGGCAGAGACTTCCATTGATCTGCCCATCTATCAACAAACTTTACCTCATTTCCTAAGGTCAGATATTGCGGCTCCATGCTGCTGCTGTTCCACTGCGTGAGTGGGAGTCTCAGGTCCCAGCCCCCTCTATCTCCCTCCCTGGCTGCATTTTCTCCAGCCCGGCACCCAGCACCAAGCCACCAGTCACACAGGGAGGCTCTGGGAACCCACCCCTCAGAGACACTGGTCTCATTCCTGGCTGAAGTACCCTGAGGGGGACCCAGGGCCACTCTTACCAGTCACCACTTGACCTTTGGAGCTTTGAAGTTCTGGAATTCCGGGCCCACCCTGGCTGAGGCACTCAGTGCGAGACTCCAAGCCAAGGGACCCAGACAAGCAGAGAAAAACAGATCTGCTTAAACTGCCTCACCATTCTCCAAGCAGACTTCCATTGCCCCGCCCACCTATCAACAAAATTTACCTCAGTTCCTACGGCAATGGCACAAAATAGGAGACAAAGCCCCACCCCTATGCTGCAATGAAAAACAAAAGAGAGAGACCAGAATCGGAGATCAGAGAAGTGACTTTAGTCTGATCACTTATTTTGACTTATGATTTTGTCATTGTAACTGTTGATTTAGATCACGTTTGTTGTTTACCTTCTGACTTACACTGTTTCGCTATTTTATTGGCCTGTCTATGTGTAGCTATCAGTACTCTTTAGGGAATCTTTCTTACGTGTCTTTCTTCACTTCTTCCCGGCCCTGTTTCTCTTTCTCACCTGATAGTTGGTATGTATATCTGTTTCCCCTCTCGCACTTCTCTCTTTCTAACTCCCTATTGACCCCCCCTTCTCCATAATTTTCCTCTTTTATATGCCCCCTTTTTAACTCTAGGGACCAAGGCTACATACTGCTGAATAGACAGACTGTAAAGCAGAAAGAAAAGTGAACAAAGCCAGAAGACCCTCATAAGGAAGAACAGGACATTGCAGAAGAGAAATAAAAGCAGCCCCACCTTCCCTCAAAAACAGAATTGAAGAGGGGGAAGGAAAGGGGGAGAGGGAGAAAAATCTACAGAAATGAAGAAAAACCAAAAGAAGAGTATGGGTCTCTCCCAGACGCCTGGGAGAGCAGACATTGAGAAAACTGACTTTGGAATGCAAACAATGAAAAGCCCCCAGAATGAAGGGTCTCAAACTGCAAATGTAGATATCAAGACAATAATGGAGAGATTAAAAAGAATTGAGGAGACACAAGAAGAAACTAGGAAGGAGCAGATATCTGAGATAACAGTAATAAAGAATACTGTGAATGAAATAAATAACAAACTGATAAGCATGGAAAGCAGAATTACCCAAGCAGAAGAAAGAAGCTCGCAACTTGAGGACCAAAATATAGAAATAACTCAAACTCTTAAAAACACAGAAAATAAGCTCAAAAAGACACAACAAAACCTTCAAGAGATGAGTGAATACCTCAAGAGACCTAACCTAAGAATAATTGGACTCCGTGAGGGAGAAAGAGAAACAGAGACCACATTGGAACAAACTTTCCATGAGATCATTCAAGAAAACTTTGCTTATATAATCAGTGATGCAAACATTCAAACACAAGAGATTCAGAGAACCCCTGCAAGACAACAAATGAGAAGACCAACTCCTAGACACATAATAATTCACCTAAATAAAGTAGGCACAAAAGAAAAAGTCCTAAAGGCAGCAAGAGAAAAAGGCCAGATCACCTACCATGGAAGACCAATCAGAATAGCATCAGATTTCTCTACGGAAACACTGCAGGCTAGGAGAACTTGGAGCCCTATCTTCAAAGTCCTAAAAGATAAACAATTTCAACCAAGAATAACCTACCCGGCCAAGCTAAGCTTCATCAGTGAGGGAGAATTAAAATCTTTCCCAGATATCCAATCCCTAAGAACTTATGCTGCCACCAAACCATCTCTACATGAAACACTTTAAAAAGTACTAAACACAGAAGAAAAGGAAAAAACAACAACGTTCTTCACAAGAGCACAGGCAAAAGAATAAAATATACACAAACCAACCCCCAAAACCAAAAGAAAGACAAAAAAAAGAAAAAACCAAGTGGAAGAACAACAACTCAATAAGAACTCCATGATAGGGACGACCTCTCACATTTCAATAATTAGCCTGAATGTGAATGGACTAAATGCACCACTGAAAAGACATAGAATGAGAAAGTGGATAAAATATCACCAGGCAACAATATACTGCCTTCAAGAGACTCATCTCACTAGAAAGGACATACACAGACTCAAAGTAAGAGGATGGGAAATAAATTTTCAGGCAAATGAAACACAAAAGAAAGGAGGAGTCGCAATCCTAATTTCAGACAAAATACCATTTAAGCTATCAAAAATTTAAAAAGACAGAGGGCCACTACATAATGATAAAAGGTCACTCCATCAACAAGAAATATCTATCCTAAACATATATGCACCCAACATAGTTTGCCATCTTTCATAAAGCAACTTCTAGGAAAACTAAAGAAAGACATTGAGTCTAACCCCATCATAATTGGGGACTTTAATACACCACTCACAACCCTAGACAGATCATCAGGACAAAAAATCAGCAAGGAGATCCGGAACTTCATGAGACTCTGGACCAAATGGACTTAATTGATACCTACAGAACACTCCATCCAAAGACCACAGAACACACATTCTACTCATCGCCGCATTGAACATATTCTAAAATTGACCGCATAATTGGACATAAATCAAGCATAAGCAAATTTAAAAGGACCGAAATTCTACCATGCACTTTCTCGGACCACAGTGGAATAAAAATAAACACTGACACCAACAGATCCCCACAAAACCCACAAAGACATGGACACTAAACAGCATGATGCTAAACAACTCCTGGGTCAATGATGAAATCAAAACAGAGATCAAAAGATACCTGGAAACAAGTAAAAATGAAGAAACATCCTTCCAAAATCTCTGGGATGCCATCAAAGCAGTAGTAAGAGGGGAATTTATATCCCTACAAACGCACATGAGGAAAATGGAAGGAACAGAAATTAACAACCTAATAAGTCACCTAAAGAAGCTGGAAAAGCAAGACCACAAAAACCTTAATTTCAGCAGAAGATTCCAGATCACCAAAATAAAAGCCCAAATCCAGGATATAGAAGATAAAAAGATAATACAAAAAATCAATGAAACAAAAAACTGGTTCTTCGAAAGGATAAACAAGATCGATGGTCCCCTAGCTAGACTGACCAAGAAAAAACGAGAAAAAAAACAAATAAGCACAATCAGAAACACAAAAGATGAAGTCACATCTAACACTGAAGTAATACAAAAGATCAGTAGAGACTACTACGTACACTTGTATGGAAACAAACTTGAAAACCTTAAGGAAATGGAGGATTTTCTGACATCACACAACCTACCTAAGTTGGAACAAGAAGAAACTGAGACCCTAAATAGACCAATAACAAACAAGGAAATCGACTACGTAATAAGAAAACTTCCTACAAAAAAAAGCCCTGGACCAGATGGCTTTCCAGCAAAATTCTACAAGACATTTAAGCAGGAACTGATACCAATCATACTGAAAGTATTCCAGGCAATTGAAAAAGATGGAATGCTCCCCAAATCATTTTACGAAGCCAACATCCCATTGATACCCAAGCCAGGTAAAGATCCAACAAAGAAAGAGAACTACAGGCCAATATCTTTGATGAACATAGATGCTAAAATTCTCAACAAGATCCTAGCAAACCGGATTCAGCAATACATCTCAAAAATCATCCATCATGACCAAGTAGGCTTCATTCCCGGGATGCAAGGCTGGTTCAACATTCGTAAAACCATAAATGTTATTAGATACATTAACAGATGTCAAAACAAAAACCACATGATTATATCATTAGATACAGAAAAAGCTTTTGATAAAATCCAGCACCCCTTCTTGATAAAAACCCTTGAACATCTAGGCATACGGGGAACATACCTCAATATAGTAAAAGCCATCTACGAGAAACCCACAGCTTGCATACTCCTAAATGGACAATAATTAGAACCATTTCCCCTGAAAACTGGAACAAGACAAGGATGCCCACTCTCACCCCTCCTTTTCAACATAGTATTGGATGTCCTGGCTGGAACAATCAGAGAAGAGGAGGCAATCAGGTGTATCCAAATAGGAAAAGAGGAAGTCAAGTTATCTCTCTTTGCAGATGATATGATTGTGTATCTTGAAAACCCAAGAGAATCTGTCAAAAACCTCCTCAGACTGATAAAGGCCTTTGGCAAAATCTCAGGATACAAAATAAATGTACAAAAGACAATTGCATTTCTCTACACCAATAATAAACAAACAGAAACCCAAATAAAAAACACATTTCCATTCACAATAGCCACACAAAAAAAATTAAATACCTTGACATTTTCCTAACCAGAGACGTGAAAGACCTTTACAAGGAAAACTACAAAACACTGCTCAAAGAAATCAAAGTTGACACAAACAAGTGGAAAAATATCCCATGCTCATGGATCAGAAGAATCAACATTGTGAAGATGTCCATCTTACCTAAGGCAGTCTACAAATTCAATGCAATACCCATCAAATTACCAACATCATTCTTCTCAGATGTAGAAAAAACAACACAGGAATTCATATGGAAACAGAAACATCCAAGATTAGCCAGAACAATCCTCAGCAAAAAAAACAAAGCAGGTGGTATCACATTACCAGACTTCAAACTTTACTATAAAGCTACAATCATCAAAACAGCTTGGTATTGGTATAGGAACAGGCATATAGATCAATGGAATAGAATTGAGATTCCAGAAGCAAAACCTCAATTTCTCAACCGACTCATCTTTGACAAACCCTCCACCACCTACCACTGGGGAGAGGAGAACCTATTCAGTAAATGGTGCTGGGAAAACTGGCTGACCATATGCAGAAGGTTGAAACAGGACCCCTACCTATCCCCATGCACAAAGGTTAACTCCAAATGGATCAGAGACCTAAATGCAAAACCCAAACCATAAGAACATTAGAAAATGAAGGAAATACCCTCATGGAAATCGGAACTGGCATGCAATTCCTGAACAAAACTCGAAACCCACAGGCCATAAGGGATAAGATATACAAGTGGGACCTCATTAAACTGACAAGCTTCTGCAAAGCCAAAGAAACCATCAAGAGAGCAGGGCGACAGCCTACAGACTGGGAGAAAGTATTTGCCAACTTCAGGTCTGACAAAGGCTTAACATCTTAGATCTACAAGGAACTCAAACGTACTGAAAAGAAAAAAAACAAACAACCCCATTATAAAATGGGCAAAAGAAATGAACAGACACTTCAAAAAGGAAGACATCCGAGCAGCCACCAAACACATGAAGAAATGCTCAACCTCACTAATCATCAGGGAGATGCAAATCAAAACCACAGTGAGATACCACCTAACTGCAGTCAGAATGGCAAGTATCAATAACTCAAAAAATAACAGTTGTTGGAGAGGGTGTGGCAAAACGGGAACACTCCTACACTGTTGGTGGGAGTGTAACTAGTGCAAACTCTGTGGAAAGCAGTGTGGCGATTCCTAAAAGCTCTAAACATCAACCTCCCATATGACCCTGCAATCCCCCTACTGGGAATATACCCTGAAGAACTCAAAGCACTCTATAAAAAAACATACCTGCACACGAATGCTTATCGCAGCATTGTTCACAATAGCAAGAACCTGGAACCAACCATGTTGTCCATCAAAAGAGGACTGGATTTTAAAAATGTGGTACATATACACGATGGAATACTATGCAGTCATAAAAAAAGAACAAAATCATGAATTTTTCAGCAACCTGGATGGAACTAGAGTCTATAATACTGACTAACCTCTCACAGAAACAAAGATCTGAGTATCACATATTCTCACTCATATAGTGGACCTTGATCATCCAACGCACTACCATAAGAAAATGACTGACAGTGGTGGGGGAAACTATGGGGGAGGGGAAGGTGGGTGGGACTAATGGTAGTAAACATCTGTCTGGGGACGGGAGACACCTGTTATCAACAAGGGGGCCTAAATGAAGCATATTTGTATACCTAACACTTTACTGTACCCCACAACATCATAATAAAAAATATTGATTAAAATAAAAGAAAATAATAAAATAAAATTACATTTTGAGCATGTATTATATTTTTATTAAGCAATGTCTTATTTTCATTCAACAAATACAAATTGCCCACCTCAGCATATTCCAGGTAGTGTTTCAGGGCTCGGACATACATCAGTGACCTAAGCAGATCAAACATAAGAGCAAAAGAATTTTCATAAATTATTCATTGTATAAGAAAAATACACATACATATAGTAAAAGATATGTTGATTAAGAAAATTACAAGTGCTAAGTGCTTTGCTTTTTCATATAGAATAAAATTCAGTGGCGTGTCTCTTTATGTCTGCATGAAACTATGAATAAAGTCAAACATACCTTATCAGTGTTATGCTGACATATTTGGTATATTGTTTGTTTGCCCTTTTCTTCATTATACCTTCATTTCTTGATCGATATAAACTGAAATTTTTCTCTAGAGATATTACAAACCCAGTTGAGTATTTGCATTAAGTATGGTCTCCTCAAAATATGTAATTTTTTATTTTCTTTTTTAAGTACAAGAGTACAGAAAATTATAGAACTTCCTGGATTATTTCAGCAAATACTCTCATGTAACCAGGGTCTAGATCAAGAAACAGAATATCAGCTCTTTTTAGAAGGCTAGCATGACCACTCTCAGTCACTCTGCCCTAAGAGTATCTATTGAACTATTTACAGCATCCGCTATAATTATTTTTTGCACAAATTCTTATGAGATAATATCACAAGGTCTCAACTGAGTTCTATCTGAGATACTTGAAGTATTCTAATCCTATGATTTAAGTTCTATTCTGTGTCCATGGTGTGAGTCTGCAAATATCCTCCTGACCAATGCTACCCTTCATTCCCTTTCAATTGCGTCTGGTCTGCTCACCTGAAAATAATACTGAATGTTGCTTAGAATCTGAATTTAACTCAGCAGGTTACAAAATACATTGTGATTACAAAACAGTGGACTTATCTTATCAAAATACAATATATTTAATGATTAATGTCAAAACATGGCCATTCAACAAACTGCAAATGTAGAAAATAGCATTCATCATACTACGTATGAATTCCTTAAATGTTTGCTAGTCTGGGAAGGAGTTAATTTCACCTTCATTGATGAATCTTGGTTTGTCAGGAAAGGAGATTCTTGGCTGGAATTTTTTATTTGAGAATATTGTAAAAGGGCCTCCACACTCAGAATTGTAGAATTTCTGTTGAGAGGTCTGCTGTTATTCTAATGGGTCTGTCTTGGTAGGTGTCCTGATCATTCTCTCTAGTTGTTTTTAATACAGAGGGTGCCAAAGAAATTTTTTTCTTTCTTTTAAGAGAGAAAAATCCGTATTAAAATTGTAATACTCAATTTATACCAATAACACAAGATGAATATAAGTCACATTTGACTTCTGCAATTGCAAGATGTGCTCCAAGTGTTTGTCATCAGCATCCAGACACTTCTGATTATCGTGAACTACTGTAGGACTTGCTGTGTGAGGCCCCAGATCTTCTCTTGTGCACATCACACACAGTACCATGCATCTCAAACTTATCACGAATGATGCAACTGTCAGGCATGTTGAAGTTTCTGTCACATACTCATGCCTCCATTGTTCTTGTACTTCCACAACGTTCTCAAATTTCAAATACCACTTCAAAGTGGTGTTGCACTCCTCAAATGACAATCGTGCATCTGCCATTTTCTTTGACTGTTCTGCCTGTCATGTGCTGGTGTTAGCACTCATTTGAATAATGTCATCTTTTGAGTGCATGCTATACTACACATTGCTACTGTAAAGCAATTCAACTTCAAAAAGTAATACATAGATAACATCTCTTAAAATATGTACACTTTTTTTGGCACTCCTGGTATTGTTTTCATCTAACAACAATGTGACATCTTACAACAGGGATGATTGTCTCATATAGTATCTTGCAGGGGTTCTCTGGATGTCTTGTATCTTAATGTTGACACCTCTATCCTGCTGGGGGAAGTTTTCACAGATTATGTCTGCAGCTCCCATCTCTAGAGTGCTCTATTTTCTATTTTTCCCTCAGACATGCCAATCTGATGCATATTTGGTCTCTTTACATAATTGTATTACTCCCAGAGGCTTTGTTCATTTTTTGATATTTTTCTTTATTTTTGTCTGCCTGGGTTCTTCTAGGGATTGGTCGTCAAGTTTTGAAAGTCTTTCCTCTGCTAGGTCAAGTCTGTTGTTATGGCTTGACTGGGTTTGATATTCTTGAAGCAAACTCTTCATTTCCAGGAACTAAGATTGGTTCTTGTCCAAAACGTTCATTTCAGCTTTCAATTCTTGACCTTTTTTGGTGGACTCTCTGATTTGAGAGACCACAGACAGGACACCATCCTGGATCTTGATGAGTTTCTTTGCCATCCATATTTTGAATTCTATGTGTGTCATTATGAACATTTTGTTCTGTCATTTATCCATACTTGGGAAGCAGGTGCAATCAGGTGGGGATAGCACAACACTGAGATTTTTATATTGCCATAGTTTTTTCCACTGGCCTCTACACACCTGAGACATACTCCATCCCCCCGCCCCCCATCTTCCCATTAGGTGTTATACTTCAGGCTATAGGTCTGTCGATGGCAATAGACGACCTACGTAGTGGGTCTAGAGGTCAGCCAGCCTGATGATGACTGTACCAGGCCAGGAGCAGTGACTCAAGCCAATAATCCCAGTACTTTGCAGCACTTGGGCGAGAGGATTGCCTGAGCCCACGGGTTCAATACCAACCTGGGAAACATGGTGAGAATTCCTCTCTACAATAAATCAAAAAATTACCTGGGCTTGCTAACACACACCTGTAGCTCTGGCTACTTGGAAAGCTGAGGCAGAAGGACCACCACAGTCCAGCAGGTAGATGTTTGGGTGGCGTGAGCATACCACTGCATGCTAGTCTGGGCAACTGAGTGAGACTCCAATTAGAAAAAAAAGGACTGTGCCACGGTGAGCTGCCTGCAAAGAACCTGCTGGTTTCTGACTCTGAGACCCGGTGTGCCACGGTTGTGAGGAATGGCCAGGACAATGGAGGCCACTGGGCACCCTGGTTACTATCTGTTCCTACCTGTTTTGGCAGCAGAAAGGACTGACTCAAACCTCAAAGACTGGAGGTGGCATATCTGCTGACTAGTATCCCACAATCGATACCTGATCAAATGTGTCATAATGGGAGAAGGCAAAAGTTGCTCTGTCTCCTCGCTACTCCTGTTTTTGGGGGTCTGCAGGCTGTGGTGGGGACGCAATTCACTTTGGGAGGCCAAGGTGAGCAGATTGCCTGAGCCCGCAGGTTTGAGACCTGCTTGGACAACTTGGAAAGACCTCATCTCTACAATAAATCAAAAACAATTAGCCAGGCGTGGTAGCGCGCGCATGTAGTTCCAGCTACTTGGAAGGCTGGGGTGAAAGGATTGCCAGAGGCCAGCAGTTGAGGCTGAGGTGGCCGGGAGTGGCCACTGCACTCCAGTCTGAGCGACAGAGTGAGACTCCAACTCAAAAAAAAAAAGGAAAACCCAAGAGAATCTGTCAAAGTCCTCCTTACATTGATAAAGGCCTTTGGCAAAGTCTCAGGTACAAAATAAATGTGCAAAAGACAATCGCCTTTCTCTACACCAATAATAAACAAACAGAAACCCAAATAAAAAACACAATTCCATTCACAATAGCCACAAAAAAATGAAATACCTTGACATCTTCCTAACCAGAGATGTGAAAGACCTTTACAATGAAAATTACAAAACACTGCTCAAAGAAATCAAAGCTGACATGAACAAGTGGAAAAATATCCCATGCTCATGGATTGGAAGAATCAACATTGTGAAGATGTCCATCTTACCTAAGGTAATCTACAAATTCAATGCAATGCCCATTAAATTACCAACAACATTCTTCTCAGACCTAGAAAAAACAACACAGGAATTCATATGGAAACACAAACGTCCAAGAATAGCCAGAAACAATCCTCAGCAAAAAAAACAAAGCAGGTGGTATGACAATACCAGATTTCAAACTTTACTATAAAGCTACAATCATCAAAACAGCTTGGTATTGGTATAGGAACAGGCATATAGATCAATGGAACAGAATTGAGATTCCAGAAGCAAAACCTCAATTTCTCAACCAACTCATCTTCACAAAGCCCTCACCACCTACCACTGGGGAGAGGAGAACCTATTCAGTAAATGGTGCTGGGAAAACTGGCTGACCACATGCAGAAGATTGAAACAGGATCCCTATCTATCCCCATGCACAAAGGTTAACTCCAAATGGATCAGAGACCTAAATGTAAAACCTCAAACCATAAGAACCTTAGAAAAGGAAGGAAATACTCTCATAGAAATCGGAACTGACATCCAATTCCTGAACAAAACCCGAAACCCACAGGTCATAAGAGAGAAGACAGACAAAAGGGACCTTATTAAACTGACAAGGTTCTGCAAAGCCAAAGAAACCATCAAGAGAGCAGGGAGACAGCCTACAGACTGGGAAAAAGTATTTGCCAACTCTAGGTCTGACAAAGGCTTAACATCTTGGATCTACAAGGAACTGAAACGTACTGAAAAGAAGAAAACAAACCACCCCATTATAAGATGGGCAAAAGATATGAACAGACACTTCACAAAAGAAGACATTCGAGCAGCCAACAAACACATGAAGAAATGCTCAACCTCACTAATCATCAGGGAGATGCAAATCAAAACCACACTGAGATACCACCTAACTCCAGTCAGAATGGCAATTATCAACAACTCAAAAAATGACAGCTGCTGGAGAGGGTGTGGTGAAAAGGGAACACTTCTACACTGTTAGTGCAACCTCTGTGGAAAGCAGTGTGGCGATTCCTAGAAGCTCTAAAAATCGACCTTCCATATGACCCCGCAATCCCCATACTCGGAATATATCCTGAAGAACACAAATCACTCTATAAAAAAGATACCTGCACACGTATGCTTATCGCAGCGTTGTTCACAATAGCAAGAACCTGGAAACAACCATGCTGCCCATCGAAAGAGGACTGGATTTAATAAATGTGGTACATATACACGATGGAATACTATGCAGCCATAAAAAAGAACAAAATCATGAATTTCACAGCAACCTGGATGGAACTACAGTCTATAATACTGAGTGACCTCTCACAGAAACAAAGTTCCAAGTATCACATGTTCTCACTCATATAATGGACCTTGAACATCCAATGTAATACTATAAGAAAATGACTGACGGTACTGGGAAACTATGGGGGGGAGATGGGATTAACAGTAGCAAATATCTGTCTGGGGATGGGGAAACACCTCTTATCAACAGAGTGCCTGAATGAAACGTAATTGTACACCTAACCCTTAACTGTACCCCACAAAACCATAATAAAAAATATTGATTAATAAAAAAAATGTATGTTCCCTGCCATGAGGCTTCCTCTCTAGACTAGGAATTCTAGTACCATGGGTGGGTGTGTTCCTGTCCCTCAGCAAAGGAGCTTTTGGACTCCTTTGTCCTGCTGCAGCTGGCACTGATCTGTGCAGATCTTGGTGGCCTGAGGGACTTGTGTGTGTCTCCATGTCAGTAGGTCACAGAGGCTTTCTCTTGACAGCAGCAGGGGCAGTTGGGCCTGTGAGGTTTCTTGTTCTCTCTGTCACTCAGCACTTCTCCACATTAGGAAGCTCCTTTTTGCCTCTGGAACCCAGTCCTTGTAGGCAGGCTGTCCTGTCTAGATACATACATCTTCCTCCCTGGGATCTATCTCTTCTCTGTGAACCCTTAGAGGTAAATTCCTCCATGTCCTGCTTTGAGTATAACAACTTGCTTTCTATTTTTGGTTTCTCTCTGTGGGAGAGAACACCAGCTGCTACTAATTGGCCAACTTTCTTCACCTTTAGAGATCTATTTTTTTCATGATTCAGTAGTTAGGTTGTATGTGTCCAGGCATTCATTCATTGTATTTTTGTTGTCTCGGTTTTTTGTTTCTTTTTCCATTTCTGACTGTATTTATTAGATGTACTTTCTTTTTTTTCTTAGTCTTGCTAAATGTTTATAATTTTGAGATATCTTTCTTAAAAAGCAACATTTATTTTGTTGATCTTCTGTGTTGTTTTTTTCTTTAGTTTTAATTTTTTTTGCTTTGACTTTTATTATTCCTTTCTTTTTACTAATTTTTGGTTTGGTTTGTTCTCACTCTTTTAGTTCTTGAGTTGCATTATGGATTGTTTAATTCAAATTGTTCTACTTTTTGATTTTAGCATTTATTGCTAATATCTTTCCTCTTAATATGACTTTTGTTGCATCCCATACATTTTCATATGTGGTACCTATATTTCATTTGATTAGAGAAATATTTAAATTTTCCTTTTTATCTCTTCAGGGGTGCATTGTTCTTTCTTGAGAAATCTGATTAGTATCCATGGTTTTGTGCATTTGCAAGAATCCTCTAAAATAGTATGATTTTTACTTTGATATAATTTCTACGTTTTTGAACTTGATGAGATTTGTTTTGTGGCCAAAGACATGGTTTATTCTGGCGTTTGTTCTATGTGCTGATGAAAAGAATGTATGTCCTAAATAAAATGATTTGAAAGTGTCAGTTAGGTCTAATTGGTCTAGTGTGTGGTTTAACTCTAATTCCTCTTTCTTGATTTCCCCTTTAAATGATCTTATCATTGCTGAGAGTGGCATGCTGATGTGTTCTACCCTTGCCATATTGCAGTCTCTCTCTCTCTCTCTCTCTCTCTCTCTCTCTCCTCTCTCTCAATCTCTCTCTTTCTCAAAATCTTTTAATATTTGCTTGATACCTGAAGGCTCCTGTGTTAGGAGAATAGATATTTAAAAGTTTTGTATCCTCTTGGTGAATGGACACCTTCTTGTCTATTTTTAGAGTCTTCAATTTGCAGACTATTTTATTTGATATAAGTATAGATACTCATTCTCTTTTAATGTACAGGGTTACATAAAATATCTTTCCATCGCTTTGCTTTCCATCTACATGTGTGTTTATAGGTGAAATGGGTTTCTTGTAGTCAGCATCGAGTTGAATCTTGTTTCTTTATTCATTCAGTTAAGTATATGCATTTTAATTGAGAAATGAGTCTATTAACACCCACTGTTATTGAGAAGTAAGGACTTCTACTATCTTGTTGCTTTTCTAGTCATTTTATAACTTCTTTTTCCTTTCTTATACTGTCTTTTGATGTTAAGACATTTTTACTTGATATGTGTTATAATTTTTTGTTGATATTTTTAGTTGCTCTATTATAGGTTTTTGCATTGTGATTACCACAAGTCTTACGAAAAACATCTGACAGACCTAAGAGGTTATCTTAGAAGAAAGACAACTTTCTTGGGATCACAAGGAAATGAATAATAACAAAGAATTTAAAAAGAAAAACCTCTACATTTTTACTCTAATCTTCCACACACATATTGAATTTTTATGGTCTCAGTTTACATATTTTTATATTGCCTATCTCTTAACAGATTGCTTTAGCTTGTTATTAATATTGATAAAATTGTCATTGGGGCTTTTGATTAGAGTTATAAGTGGATCACACAACACAGTTACAGTAGTAAAGTATTTTGCATTTGTCTATGTACTTAATTTTACCAGTGAATGTTATGCCTTCCAATGTTTCCCTTGCACATTAATGTTTTGGGCTTTTTCTGTCTTTTTTTCTAATTAAAGAACACACTAGCATTTCGTGAAAGATATGTCCAGTGGTAGTGAATCCACTCAGACATTCATCTCTTAAGACTTTTATCTGGACATGTGCTACTGTCCTTAATATTTGAAGAGCAGCTTTTCTGGAAAGAGTATTTTTGAATTAGGGTTTGGGGTTTTTTTGACAACACTTTGAGAGGAGTCACAAGATGGTAACCAGACAGGCTGGACTGTGAGAGTCTCCACAAAAGCAAGTGTCCATAAAGACTTCTGCATGAGTAGGCATGTGCTGGTGGGTGAGTGAAAGTCCATCTGAGGGGAGACTCAGGTTCATGCACCTGGAGCTCCCCTCTGAAGATACCTGCAAGCCCCCACTACCCTGAAATTGGGGCCGTGGGCACACAAGATCATCTGCTTTTCATGGGACTCACCTGAGAAAAGCCTGCCAAATGCAGCTGATTCTCATCACCTGGCACATGCTCCGCCCCATCCCCTGATATAGAAAATCAGCTAGATCACTGGATCCAATCAGTGGAGAGAGAAGTTCAGGGAGAGCTGGAGAGAAGCCCCATCCCCAGTGAGGAAATGCCAACTGCAGTCATTTTCTCTGTTCCAGGACCAGGCAGAGACCTGCATTGCCCCGCCCAGCTCCACCCAGCTCTGCCCTGCCTCCAACTTGGAACCTAAGGTAATCTCATCAAATGGGAGAGAGAGAAGTTCCTCTCCCATGCTGGACTGGACACAGACATGTCAGATCTGAGTGACAGACTTGACAGGCTGCTAGCCTGAAGAGTCCAGATCTGATCCATCCTCCTTACACAGTAGACCTGGGGCATCTACCCAAACTGTGAGAAACCCTATCAGCCTGCACTGAGAGCAGAGGGGAAGGGCTAGAGCAGAGATGAAAGGACATTAGACTCACAGGAATGACTTCAGAGTTTAGTTCCTTGGTTTTGTTTTGTTTTATTTTGTTTTTGTCTGTTTGTTTTCCTCTTTTTTGCTTGTTGTTTGTTTTAGTTTTTTCTCTTTCTGTTTTTGATAATGTTTTTGTACTTGCTTTGTTTGTTATTTTACTGATTTATGGTTATGGTTAGGGTTAGGGTTTCTGTTTGTGTATGGGAAGAGTACATCAATAGGAAGGTTTTTGTTGGTTAGTGTCTTTGTATGATGTCTGTATGTTTTATTTTTTTACACTTTTCTGTCTTTGTGTCTCTTTTCATTTGTCAGTCGGCAAGTCTGTCTGTTTTCCCTCTTACTCTTCTCTCTCTCTACCTTACTCTTGGCCCTCTCTACCTTTTCCATTCTTTTCCTTTTTTCTTACTCCATTTTTCTTCCAGGAAGCAAACATATACACCCTCTGCATGGACATATTGTAAAGCTGTGGGAAGTGGATTCCAGGGTGCCCATATTCCTGTTGGTGGATACTGGGGTATCCAGATAAATTTAGAATCATAGTTCCCCTCATTTAAATATCAAAACTGCAAAAAGTACAACCCCAACCCACAGTCCAGCTTCAGAACTGAACAAAGCTGGAGGATCCAAATAAGGAAGAAAAGGAGATTGACCAAACAGAAATAAAATCAACCCCACCATCCCTGAAATGCAGAATTAAAGAAGAGAAAAAAATTGGGAGGGGATCTAAACAAATGAAGAAAAACCAAAAGAAGAATATGTGTCTCACAAAGACCCCTGGGAGATCAGACACTGAGAAAACAGACTTCAGAACACAAACAATGAATAGCCCCCAAATGACTGTCCTCAAACTACAAATCCAGTTATCAAGACATTAATGGAGAGATTAAATAGAATAGAGGAGAGACAAGAGGAAAGAATGAAGGCGTTGATAACTGAGATAACAGCAGGAAAGAATACTATGAATGAAATAAATAACAAACTGATAAGCATGGCAAACAGAATTAGCCAAGCAGAAGAAAGAATCTGAGCTTGAAGACCAAAATAAAGAAATAATTCAAGCTGTCAAAAACATAGAAAAGAAACTTAAAAAGACAGAACAAACCCTTCAAGAATGATTATTTCAGGAGGCCAAATCTAAGAGTAATTGGACTTCCAGAGGCAGAAAGAGAGACATAAACAATCCTGGAACAAACATTCCATGAAATTATTCATGAAAACTTCCCACATCTCATCAGTGATGTGACCATTCAAACACAAGAGACTCATAACACCCATACGAAACAACAAATGAGAAGACCAACTTCTAGATACATAGTAATTTGCCTAAACAAAGTAGGTACAAAAGAAAACATCCTAAAGGCAGCAAGAGGAAAAAGATCAAACTTCCTACCAGGGAAGACCAATTAGAACAGCAGCAGATTCATCTACAGAAACATTTCAGGCTACGAGAGTTTGGAGTCCAATCTTCAAGGTTCTCAAAGATAAACACTTTCAACCAAGAATAACCTACCCAGTTAAGCTAAGCTTCATCAGTGAGGGAGAATTTAAATCTTTCCCAGACATACAATCCCTAAGAACTTACACGGCCTCTAGACCAGCTCTAAAAGAAACACTTAAGAAAGTATTAAACACAGAAGAAAGGAAAAAAGAATGACAATGTTCATCACAATAGTGCAGGAGAAGGATTGAAAAAACACATGAATCAACCCCAAAATCAAAAGAAAGACAACAAACCGGAACAACAATAATTCTATAAGAACCTCATGACAGGGATAAACTCTCACATGTCAACATTTAACCTGAATGTGAATGGACTAAATGAACCACTGAAAAGACATAGAATGGCAAAATGGATAAAATGTCATGAGGCAACAATATATTGTCTCCAAGAGACTCATCTCACCAGAGAGGACACTCACAGACTCAAAGTAAGAGAATGAAAAGTAAAATTTCAGGTGAACGAAACACAAAAGAAAGCTCGAGTTGTGATCTTAACAACAGACAAAATACCCTTTAAGCTATCAAAAACAAAACAAAAGATACAGAAGGTCACTACATAATGATAAAAGATTCAATCCATCAACAAGAAATATCATCCTAAACATATATGCACCCAAAATAGGAGCACCAGCTTTCATAAAGCAGCTTCTAGGCAAACTTAAAAAAAGATATTGACTCTAACACTATCATTGCTAGGGACTTTATTAGGCCACTCACAACCCTAGATAGATCAAGAAGACAAGAAATCAGCAAGGAGATCTGCAAGGTCAATATGGACTCTTGACCAAATGGACTTAATTGATACCTACAGAACACTCCACCCAATGACCACAGAATACACATTCTACTCATCACCATATGGAACATACTCTAGATCGACCACATTCTCAGCATTAATTCAAGCATAAAAAAATTTCATAAGATTGAAATTCTGCCATGCACCTTCTCAAACCACAGTAGAATAAAAATAAATATCAACACCAAAAAAAGTACCCAAAAACCCACAAAAACATGGACACTAAACAACATGATGCTGAGCAACTCCTGGGTCAACATGGAAATCAAAATAGAGATTAAAAGGTACCTGGATACAAACGAAAATGAAGAAATATCTTACCAAACCTCTGGGGTGCCATGAAAGCAGTAGTAAGAGGGGAACACATATTGCTACAAACACACATGAAGAAAATGGAAAGATCACAAGTTAACAGCTTGACAAGCAACCTAAGGAAGCTGGAAAAGCAAGAGGACCAAAACACTAACTTCAGCAGAAGAATTCAAATCACCAAAATAAAAGGCCAAATCCAGGACATAGAAGACAAAAAGATAATATAAAAAAATCATTGAAACAAAAATCTGGTTCTTTGAAAGAATAAACATGATTGACGCTCCCCTAGCTAGACTGACCAAGAAAAAGAGAGAAAAAGTTCAAATAAACACAATCAAAAACACAAAAGATGAAGTCACAATTGACCCTGAAGAAATAAAAAAGATTTTCAGAGACTATTCTGTACACTTGTTTGGAAACAAACTTGAAAGCTTAAAGGTAATGGAGGACTTTCTGGCATCACACAACCTCCCAGGTTGAAACAAGAAGATATTCAAACCCCAAATAGACCAATAACAATCCAGGAAATTGACTATGTAATAAGAAAATTACTTACAGAAAAAAAGCCCTGGACTGGAAGACTCTCCAGCAGAATTCTACAAAAGATACAAGGAGGAACTGATACCAATCCTATTGAAAGTATTCCAAGTGGTTGAGAAAGATGGAAGTCTCCCCAAATCATTTTACAAAGCTAACATCATATTGACAACCAAGCCAGGTAAAGATCCAACAAAGAGAACTACAGGCCAATATCCATGATGAATATAGATGCTAAAATTCTCAACAAGATCATAGCAAACTGGACTCAACAACACATATCAGAACTTATCCACCATGACCAAGTAGGCTTCAACCTGGGATGCAAGACTTGTTCAACATGTGTACGACCATAAATGTAATCAATGCATCAACAGATGTAAAAACAAAAGCCACATAATTATATCATTAGATGTAGAAAAAGTTTTGATAAAATCCAGCATCCCTCCTGATAAAAACCCTCAAACATCTATGCATAGATGGAAAAACTACCTCAAAATAGTAAGTCATCTATGAGAAACCCAGTTAGCATACTGCTAAACAGACCAAAATTTGAACCATTCCCCCTGAAAACTGGAACAAGGCAAGAATGCCCACTCTCATCCCTTTTGTTCAACATAGATTTGAAAGTCCTAGCTAGAGCAATCACAAAAGAGAAGGCGATCAGGGATATCCAAATAGGAAAAGAGGAAATCAAGTTATCCCTCTCTATAGATGGCATGATGCTATACCTCAAAAACCCAAGAGAATCTGTCTAAAACCCTTCCTGGCGCTGATAAAGAACTTTGGCAAAGCTTCAGGGTATAAAATATAGGTGAAAAAGACAATTGCATTTCTATATACCAATAATAAACAAACAGAAACCCAAATAGAAAGCACAATCCCATACACAATAACCACAAATAAAGAAAAATATTGGCATCTTCCTAATCAGAGATGTGAAAGAACTTTACCATGAAAACTACAAAACACTGCTCAAAGAAATCAAAGATGACACAAACAACTGGAAAAATATTCCATGCTTATGGTTTGGAAGAATCAACATTTTTTAAAATGCCCATCCTACCAAAGGAAATCTACAGATTCAACGCAATATCCATTACGTTACCAACATCAATTCTTCTCAGACCTGAAAATGACAATACATAAATTCTTATGGAAACATAAATGACCAAGAATAGCCAAAATAATCCTTAGCAAAAGAAACAAAGCAGGAGGTATCACACTTCCAGACTTCAAACTTTACTATAAGATTACAGTAATGAAAAAAGCTTGGATTTCATACAAGATTAGGCACATAGACAAATGGAACAGAATAGAGATTCCAGAATTCCTCAACCAACTCATCTTTGACAAAGCCTCCAACAACAACCACTGGGGAGAGGAGAACCTATTTAGTAAATGGTGCTGGGAAAGCTGGCTGAACACATGCAGAAGATTGAAATAGAACCCCTATCACCATACACAAAAATTAACTCTAAATAGATCAACAACCTAAACGCAAAACCTCAAACTATAAGAATCTTAGAAAATACAGGAGACACCCTTATGGAAACTGGAACTGGCAACTGACTCCTGATCAAAACACCAAGTGCCCATACTATAAGAGATAAGATAGACAAGTGGGACCTCATTAAACAGACAAGCTTCTGCAAAGCCAAAGAAAACATCAAGAGAGCAGGAAAACAGCCCACAGAATGGGAAAAATATTTGCCAACTATATGTTTGACAAAGGACTAACATCTAGGGTCTACAAAGAACTCAAACACACTGAAAAGAAAAAAGCAAATAGCCCCATTACAAAGTGGGCAAAAGATATGAATAGATAGTTCTCAAAAGGAGATGTATGAACAGCCAACAGATACATGAAAATACGTTCAGCCTCACTAGTCTTCAAGAAATGCAAATTAAAACTACACTAGATACCACCTAACCCCAGACAGAATGGCCATCATCAATAACTCAAAAAATAGCAGATGCTGGAGAGGATGTGGTGAAAAGGGAACACTTCAACACTGTTGGTGGGAGTGTAAACTAGTACAGTCTTGGTGGAAAACAGTGTGGCGATTCCTAAAAATTGACCTTCCATATGACCCCGCCACCCTCTACTGGGAATATACCCAGAAGAACTCAAATTACTCTATAAAAAAGATACCTTCAGCCAGGCTTGGTGGCTCAACCTGTAATCCCGCGACTTGGGAGGCTGAGGTGAGTGAATTGCCTGGGCCCGCCGGTTCGAGACCTGCCTGGGCAACTTGGTGAGACCTCATCTCTACAATAAACCAAAAAATTAGCCAGGTGTGGTAGCACGCGCCTGTAGTTCCAGCTACTTGGAAGGCTGAGGCGGAAGGATCGCCGGAGCCCAGCAGGCCGAGGCTGCGGTGGCCGGGAGCGGCCACTGCACTCCAGTCTGGGTGACAGAGTGAGACTCCAACTCAAAAAAAAAAAAGATACCTTCACACATATGTTTATCGCAGCATTGTTCACAATAGCAAGAACATGGAGCCAACACTGCTGCCCATCAAAAGAGAACTGGATAAAAAATGTGGTATGTATACACAATGGAATATTACACATTCATAAAGAAGAACAAAATCACGAACTGCAGCAACCTGGATGGACTTAGAGTCTATAGTACTGAGTGATCTTTCACAGAAACAAAGAAGTGTGTATCACATATTCTCACTCATAAAGTGATCCTTGAACAACTATTATAATACTATCAGAAAAGGATTGACAGTTGTGAGAAACTCCAGGGTTGGGGGAGGTGGGATTAGCAGTAGTAGGAATTTGCTTTAAGAAGGGGGATGCACACTTCATCAACAATGGTGTCTGCATAATGAATATTTGTATACCTAACCCTGAATTGTACCCCACAATTTTAAAATAAAAATGTTAAAAGTTAAAAAAACTGCAAAAAAAACCAAACTTTGAAAATGTCACCCCACTGCCTACTGTCTTGTATAGTTTTCAGTGAGAAGTGTATTACCTGAAGAATTGGGCATCCTTTACATGTTATATGCTTCTTTTCTGTTGCAGCTTTTAGGATCCTCTTTTTGTCCTTCATCTTTGAGAATTTCTTATCTGCCTTGAGTAGTCTTCTCTGGATACACTCTGTTTAGCATTCTGTGATTTTTTTCAGTGCCTGGATATTTATCTCTTTCTCATGTTTTGTAAAGTCTTTGTAACCACTTTTTAAAATATACTTTCTACATTTTGATTTTGCTCAACTCTCTCTTGAAAACAATTCTTAGCTTTGGTCTTATGAGGTTATTTTCTACATGGTGTTGTGATCTTTGTTACTTTGTATTCTTTTTTTTTTTCATTTAATGGGCTTTTTTTTTTTGCAAATAGCCCATCTTTGAGTACACTAATTCTTTCCCCTGCTTGATACAATTTGCTATTGAGAAACTCTAACACATTTTTTAATTTAGCAAATGTAATTTTATATCAAGGATTTCTGTTTGGTTTTATTTTATTTCAACTTATGTCTTATATTTAACTAATGAGTTTCTGGTAGTTTACTGTATTAACTTGTGGACCACTAAATTTCCATAAAACTGTTATTTTTAACTATTAGTCACAGAGTTCACATATTAACATCATGTTAGGGGCAATCACTGACTCCTTACTTTGTACTTCTGGGGAGGTCATGGTTCTCTATTTGCTGTTGGTTCTATGGATATACATCTGTCATTGCAGTGAATGATTAGTTAAATAGTTTCAGTTGTATCTCTCAGTCTTGTTTTGATTTTTTCACCTACATTTATCTATTTATTTATCTTTTTTAATTTTTAATATAAAGGTTTGGGGTACATTTCAGGGTTAGGCATGTAAACATTGATCATGCAGGTACCATTGTTGATGAGGCATGCCCCTCCCTCCCCTGACAGTTTCCCACTACTGCCCATCACTTTCTAATAGCATCATAATTGTTCAAGATCCATTAATGAGCGAGAACATATGGAACTCTGTTCTTTATTTCTGTGATAAATCACTGAGTATGATCGACTCCAAATCCATCCAAGTTGCTGCAAAGTCCATATATTGTCCTTCTTTATGACTGCATGATATTCCATTGTGTATACGAGAAGAATGATGTTGGTAACTTAATGGGTATTGCATTGAATCTGTAGGTTGCCTTTGGTAGGATGGACATCTTAACAATGTTTATTCTTCCTATCCATGAGCATGAATATTTTTCCATTTGTTTGTGTCTTCTTGGATTTCTTTGAGAAGTGTTTTGTAATTCTCATTTAATGGTCTTTCACTTCTCTGATTAGGAAGATGCCAAGGTATTTCACTTTTTGGTGTCTATTGTGAATGGGATTGTGGTTTTATTTGGATCTCTGCCCGCTTGTTGTTGTTGTATAGAAATGCAACTGTCTTTTGCACATTTATTTTGTACCCTTTGACTTTGCCAAAGTCCTTTATCAGTGCAAGCATGTTTTTGACAGATTCTCTTGGATTTTCAAGGTATAGGATCATATCATCAGCAAAGAGGGGTAACCTGACTTCCTCTTTTCCTCTTTGGATACCCTTGATTTCCTTCTTGTGTCTAATTGCCTGAGGTATGACTTCCAACACAATATTGAACAAGAGGGGTGAGAGTGGGCAGCCTTGTCTTGTTCCAGTATTCAGGGGAAATGGTTCTAGTTTCTGTTGTTTTAGCAATATGTTAGCTATGGGTTTGTCATAGATGGCACTTACTATTTTTAGGTATGTTCCTTCTTTACCTAGGTGTTTGAGGGTTTTTATCAAGAACTGATGCTGGATTTTATCAAAAACTTTTTCTGCATCTAATGAGATAATCATGTGGTTCTTGTTTTTAAATCTGTTGATGTAACTAATAACATTTGTGGTCTTGTGAATGTTGAACCAGTCCTGCATCCTGGGGATAGAGTCTACTTGGTCATGGTGGATGATTTTTGAGATGTGTTTTTGGATCTGATTTGCTAGAATCTTGTTGAGGATTTTTCCATCCACGTTCATAAGTGATATTGGCCTCTAGTTCTCTTTCTTTGTTGCATCTTTACCCAGTGTGGATATCAGTGTGAGGTAGCTTCTTAAAATGATTTGGGGAGATTCCATCTTTCTCAATTGCTTGGAATACTTTCAATAGGATTGTATCAGCTCCTCCTTGTACGTTTAGTACAATTCTACTGGAAAGCCATCAGGTCCAGAGGTTTTGTTTTTATTATTATTTTGGGTTTTTTTTTTTTTTGTAGGTAGTTTTTTTATGACAAAGTCAAATTCCTGGGTTGTTATTGGTTTATTTAGTGTCTTGCTGTTTTCTTGTTTAACATGGGGAGGTTGTATGATGTCAGAAAGTCACCCATTTTACCTGGTTATCGAGTTTGTTTCCACATAAATGTACACAGTAATCTCTAATACTCCTTTGTATTTCTTCAAGGTCAGTTGTGATTTGATCTTTTGTATTTCTAATTGTGTTTATTTGGGCTTTTTCTCTCTTTTTCTTAGTCATTCTGGCTAGGGATCCATCAATTTTTTAAATCTTTCAAATAATTAGTTTTTTGTTTTGTGATGGTTTCTATGATATTTTTTGTCTTCTATGTCCCATAATTGGGCTCTCATTTTTGTGATTTGTATTTTTCTGCTAAAGTTGGGGTTTTGGTGGTCTTCTTTTTCCAGCTCCCTTAGGTGATTTTTTAGGCTCTCCACTTGTGATCTTCCAATGTCTTGATGTGTGCTCATAGAGATATAAATTCCCCTTTTAGAACTGATTTCATGGCATCCCAGAGGTTTTGGTAAGATGTTTCATCATTTTCATTTGTTTCCAGGAATCTTACAATTTCTTCTTTGATTTCAGTGTTGACCCAGTCATTGTTCAACAACATGCTGTTTAGTGTCCATGTTTTGGGGGCTTTGGGGAAATGTTGTTGGTATTGACATTTATTTCTATTCCACTATGGTCTGAGAATGTACATGGCAAGATTTCCACCGTATGGAATTTGTTTGTGTTTGATTTATGGCCAAGGATGTGATCAATCTTGGAGTATTTCCATGCGGTGATAAGTAGAATGTATATTCTGTGGTTGTTGGGTGGAATAATCTGCAGGTATCTACTAAGTCCATTTGTTAAAGTGTCATGTTTAGGTTCTGGATCTCCTTGTTGGTTTTTTGCCTCGATGATCTGTTAGGGCTTTCAGTAGAGTATTCAAATCCCCTGCTATAATAGTTTTAGAGGCAATATCTTTTCTTAGTTTATTTAGTAGTTGCTTTATAAATGCTGGTGCTCCTGTGTTGGGTCATATATGTTTAGAATGAATATTTATCATTGATGGATTGTACTTTTTATTATTATCTAGTGTCCTTGCATCTTTTAAAGTTTTTGATAGCTTAAAAGTTGTTTTGGAGACGGGGCAAGATGGCGACGGCATAGGTGAACTGGTGAGATTCTCTGAACGTGAGTTCCCAAAAAGGCTATTACTTTCTTCCCCCATCCCCCAGTCCACCACCAACCGTGCTGGTGCCAGGCCCGGGAACTTCCCATACAAGGCCAGATATTGCGCAGCTCCCACCACTGCTGCTGTTCTACTCGTGTGTGGAAGTCTCCAGTCCCAGCCCCCTCCAGATCCCTCCCCAGCTGCATTGTCTCCAGCCCGACACCCAGCACCCAGCACCGCCGGTCACACAGGGAGGCTCTGGGCACCCGCCCCTCAGAGACTCTGGTCCCTTTTCTGGCTGAAGTACTCTGTAGGGGGCCCAGTGCCACTCTTGCCGCTCACCGCCTTCCCTTTGGAACTTTGGAGCTCTGGAACTCCGGGTCCACCATGGCTGAGGCACTCAGCGTGAGACCCCAAGCCGGAGGACCCAGACAAGTGGAAAAAAACAGATCTGCTTAAACTGCCTCGCCATTCTCCAGGCAGAGACTTCCATTGCCCCACCCACCTATCAACAAACTTTACCTCATTTCCTAAGGCCAGATATTGCAGTGTGCAGGGGAGTTTTGGGTCCCTGCTTCCTCTGGCCCTCTCCCCGGCTCCATTGTCTCCAGCCTGACACCTGGCACCTGGCACCACCGGTCACACAGAGAGGCTCTGGGCGCCCACCCCTCAGAGACTCTTGTCCCTTTCCTGGCCGAGGTACCCTGTGGGAGGCCCAGAGCCACTCTCACTGCACACTGCCTGCCCTTTGGAGCTTTGGAGCTCTGGAACTCTGGGCCCACCCTGACTGAGGCACTCAGTGCGAGACCCCAAACCAGGGGACCCAGACAAGTGGAGAAAAACAGATCTGGGTAAACTACCTTGCTACTCTCCAGGCAGAGACTTCCATTGCTCCGCCCACCTATCAACAAACTTTACCTCAGTTCCTAAGGCAACAACGCAAAACAGGAGACAAAGCCCCACCCCAACGCTGCAATGAAAAACAAAAGGGAGAGGCTGGAATCAGAGATCACAGAAGTGACTCTAGTCTGATCGCTTATTTTGACTTATGACTTTATCATTGAAACTTGGTTTAGATTATGTTTGCTGTTTACCTTCTGACTTAAACTTTTTCTTGATTTTATTGGCCTGTCTCTGTGTAACTATCAGTATTCTTTAGGGAATCTTTCTTACCTGTCTTTTTTCACTTCTTCCCGGCCCTATGTCTCTCTCTCACCTGATAGTTGGTATGTATATCTGTTTTCCCTCTCGCACTTCTCTCTTTCTAACTCCCTATTGACCCCCCTTCCTCCATTATTTTCCTCTTTTATATGCCCCCTTTTTAAATCTAGGGACCAAGGCTGCATACTGCTGAATAGACAGACTGTAAAGCAGAGGGAAAAGTGCACAAAACCAGAAGACCCTCATAAGGAAGAACAGGTCATTGCAGAAGAGAAATAAAAGCAATCCCACCTTCCCTCAAAAACAGAATTGAAGAGGGGGAGGGAAAGGGGGAGAGGGAGAAAAATCTGCAGAAATGAAGAAAAACCAAAAGAAGAGTATGGGTCTCTCCCAGACGCCTGGGAGAGCAGACATTGAGAAAACTGACTTTGGAATGCAAACAATGAAAAGTCCCCAGAATTAAGAGTCTCAAGATGCAAATGTAGATATCAAAACAATAATGGAGAGATTAAAAAGAATTGAGGAGACACAAGAAGAAACTAGAAAGGAGCTGATATCTGAGATAACAGTAATAAAGAATACTGTGAATGAAATAAATAACAAATTGATAAGCATGGAAAGCAGAATTACCCAAGCAGAAGAGAGAATCTCAGAACTTGAGGACCAAAATATAGAAATAGCCCAAGCTCTTAAAAACACAGAAAATAAGCTCAAAAAGACAGAACAAAATCTTCAAGAGATGAGTGATTACCTTAAGAGGCCTAACCTAAGAATAATCCGACTCCCTGAGGCAGAAAGAGAAACAGAGACCACATTGGAACAAACTTTCCATGAGATCATTCAAGAAAACTTCCCTTATCTAATCAGCGATGCAAAAATTCAAACACAAGAGATTCAGAAAACCCCCACAAGACAACAAATGAGAAGACCAACTCCTAGACACATAATAATTCTCCTAAATAAAGTAGGCACAAAAGAAAAAATTCTAAAGGCAGCAAGAGAAAAAGGCCAGGTCACCTACCATGGAAGACCAATCAGAATAGCAGCAGATTTATCTGCAGAAACCGTGCAGGGTAGGAGAGCTTGGAGCCCTATCTTCAAAGTCCTAAAAGATAAACAATTTCAACCAAGAATAACCTACCCAGCCAAGCTAAGCTTCATCAGTGAGGGAGAATTAAAATCTTTCACAGATATCCAATCCCTAAGAACTTATGCTGCCACCAAACCATCTCTACATGAAACACTTAAGAAAGTACTAAACACAGAAGAAAAGGAAAAAACAACAACGTTCTTCACAAGAGTACAGGGAAAAGAATAAAATATACATGAACCAACCCTAAAACCAAAAGAAAGACAAAAAAAAAAAAAAAAAAAACCAAGTGGAAGAGCAACAACTCAATAAGAACTCCATGATAGGGACGAACTCTCACATTTCAATGTTAGTCTGAATGTGAATGGACTAAACGCATCACTGAAAAGACATAGAATGACAAAATGGATAAAATATCACCAGGCAACAATATACTGCCTTCAAGAGACCCATCTCACTGGAAAGGACATACACAGACTCAAAGTAAGAGGATGGGAAACAAATTTTCAGGTGAATGGAACACAAAAGAAAGGAGGAGTCGTGATCCTAATTTCAGACAAAAAACCATTTAAGCTATCAAAAATTTAAAAAGATACAGAGGGCCACTACATAATAATAAAAGGTTCACTCCATCAACAAGAAATATCTATCCTAAACATATATGCACCCAACATAGGTGCACCAACATTCATAAAGCAACTTCTAGGAAAACTAAAGAAAGACATTGATTCTAACACCATAATAACTGGGTACCTTAATACACCACTCACAACCTTACAGATCATCAGGACAAAAAATCAGCAAAGAGATCCAGAACCTCAATGAGACTCTGGACCAAATGGACTTAATTGATACCTATAGAACACTCTGTCCAAAGACCACAGAATACACATTCTACTCATCACCACATGGAATATATTCTAAGATCGACCACATAATTGGACACAAATCAAGTTTAAGTAAATTTAAAAGGACTGAAATTCTACCATGAAACTTCTCGGACCACAGTGGAATAAAAATAAACATTGACACCAACAAAGTCCCTCCAAAACCCACAAAGACATGGACACTAAACAGCATGATGCTAAATAACTCCTGGGTCAATGATGAAATCAAAACAGAGATCAAAAGATACCTGGAAACAAATGAAAATGAAGAAACATCTTACCAAAATCTCTGGGATGCCTTAAAAGCTGTAATAAGAGGGGAATTTATATCCCTACAAACACACATGAGGAAAATGGAAGGAACAGAAATTGAAAACCTAACAAGCCACCTAAAGAAGCTGGAAAAGCAAGACCACAAAAACCCTAATTTCAGCAGAAGATTCCAGATCACCAAAATAAAAGCCCAAATACAGGACATAGAAGACAAAAAGATAATATAAAAAATCAATGAAACAAAAAGCTGGTTCTTCGAAAGAATTAACAAGATCGATGGTCCCCTAGCTAGACTGACCAAGAAAAAATGAGAAAAAAAAACAAATAAGCACAATCAGAAACACAAAAGATGAAGTCACATCTGACCCTGAAGAAATACAAAAGATCATTAGAGACTACTACGTACACTTGTATGGAAACAAACTTGAAAACCTTAAGGAAATGGAGGATTTTCTGACATCACACAACCTACCTAAGTTGGAACAAGAAGAGATTGAGACCCTAAATAAACCAATAACAATCAAGGAAATCGACTACGTAATAAGAAAACTTCCTAAAAAAAAAAGCCCTGGTCCCGATGGCTTTCCAGCAGAATTTTACAAGACATTTAAGGAGGAGTTGATACCAATCCTACTGAAGGTATTCCAGGCGATTGAAAAAGATGGAACTCTCCCCAAATCATTTTACGAAGCCAACATCACATTGATACCCAAGCCAGGTAAAGATCCAGCAAAGAAAGAGAACTACAGGCCAATATCTTTGATGAACATAGATGCTAAAATTCTCAACAAGATCCTAGCAAACCGGATTCAGCAATACATCTCAAAAATCATCCATCATGACCAAGTAGGCTTCATTCCTGGGATGCAAGGCTGGTTCAACATCGTAAAACCATAAATGCTATTAGATACATTAACAGATGTCAAAACAAAAACCACATGATTATATCATTAGATACAGAAAAAGCTTTTGATAAAATCCAGCGCCCTTGTTGATAAAAACCCTTGAACATCTACGCATACAGGGAACATACCTCAAAATAGTAAAAGCCATCTACGAGAAACCCACAGCAAGCATACTCCTAAATGGACAAAAATTAGAACCATTTCCGCTGAAAACTGGAACAAGACAAGGATGCCCACTCTCACCCCTCCTGTTCAACATAGTATTGGAAGTCCTGGCTCGAGCAATCAGAGAAGAGAAGGCAATCAGGGGTATCCAAATAGGAAAAGAGGAAGTCAAGTTATCTCTCTTTGCAGACGACATGATTGTATACCTTGAAAACCAAAGAGAATCTGTCAAAAACCTCCTTACACTGATAAAGACCTTTGGCAAAGTCTCAGGATACAAAATAAATGCACAAAAGACAATCGCATTTCTCTACACCAATAATAAACAAACAGAAACCCAAATAAAAAACACAATTCCATTCACAATAGCCACAAAAAAAATGAAATACCTTGACATCTTCCTAACCAGAGACGTGAAAGTCCTTCACAAGGAAAACTACAAAACGCTGCTCAAAGAAATCAAAGTTGACACAAACAAGTGGAAAAATATCCCATGCTCATGAATCGGAAGAATCAACATTGTGAAGATGTCCATCTTACCTAAGGCAATCTACAGATTCAATGCAATACCCATCAAATTACCAGCAACATTTTTCTCAGACCTAGAAAAAACAATGCAGGAATTCATATGGAAACACAAACGTCCAAGAATAGCCAGAACAATCCTCAGCAAAAAAAACAAAGCAGGTGGTATCACACTGCCAGACTTCAAACTTTACTATAAAGCTACAATCATCAAAACAGCTTGGTATTAGTATAGGAACAGGCATATAGATCAATGGAATAGAACTGAGATTCCAGAAGCAAAACCTCAGTTTCTCAACCAACTCATCTTTGACAAAGCCTCCACCACCTACCACTGGGGAGAGGAGAACCTATTCAGTAAATGGTGCTGGGAAAACTGACTGACCACATGCAGAAGATTGAAACAGGACCCCAATCTATCCCCATGCACAAAGGTTACTTCCAAATGGATCAGAGACCTAAATGTAAAACCTCAAACCATAAGAACCTTAGAAAATGAAGGACATACCTTCATGGAAATCGGAACTGGCATCCAATTCCTGAACAAAACCCAAAACCCACAGCTCATAAGAGAGAAAATAGATTAGTGGGACCTTATTAAACTGACAAGCTTCTGCAAAGCCAAAGAAACCATCAAGAGAGCAGGGAGACAGCCTACAGACTTGGAAAAAGTATTTGCCAACTCCAGGTCCGACAAAGGCTTAACATCCTGGATCTACAAGGAACTCAAGCATGCTGAAAAGAAAATAACAAACAACCCCATTATAAAATGGGCAAAAGATATGAACAGACACTTCACAAAGAAAAACATCCGAGCAGCCAACAAACACATGAAGAAATGTTCAACCTCACTAATCATCAGGGAGATGCAAATCAAAACCACACTGAGATACCACCTAACCCCAGTCAGAATGGCAATTATCAACAAGTCAAAAAATAACAGCTGCTGGAGAGGGTGTAGTGAAAAGGCAACACTTCTACACTGTTGGTGGGAGTGTAAACTAGTGCAACCTCTGTGGAAAGCAGTGTGGCGATTCTTAAAAGCTCTAAATACCAACCTCCCATATGACCCCGCAATCCCCCTACAGGGAATATATCCTGAAGAACACAAATCACTCTATAAAAAAGATACCTGCACACGCATGTTTATCGCAGCATTGTTCACAATAGCAAGAACCTGGAAACAGCCATGCTGCCCGTCAAAAGAGGACTGGATTAAAAAAATGTGGTACATATACACGATGGAATACTATGCAGCCATAAAAAAGAACAAAATCATGAATTTCGCAGCAACCTGGATGGAACTAGAGTCTATAATACTGAGTGACCTCTCACAGAAACAAAGATCCGGGTATCACATGTTCTCACTCATATAATGGACCTTAAACATCCAATGCAATACTATACGAAAGTGACTGACCATACTGGGAAACTATTGTGGGGGGAGGGAGATGGGATTAACAGTAGCAAATATCTGTCTGGGTACGGGGAAACATCCTATATCAACAGGGTGCCTGAATGAAACGCAATTGTATACCTAACCCTTAACTGTACCCCACAACTTCACAATAAAAAAAAAGTTGTTTTGTCTGATATTCAGATTGCAACTCCTGCTCTCTTATCCTGTTATCCATTTGCCTTGAAACTCGTTTTCCATCCTTTAACTTTGAGTCTGTGTGCATCCCTTGTAGTGAGATGAGTCTCCTGGATGCAGCAAATAATGGGGTCATGGTTTCTAATCCAGTCCACCATTCTGTGTCTTTTCCGTAGTGCATTTAGTCCATTCACATTCAGGCTAATTATTGAAATGTGAGGATTTATCCCTGTCATGAGATTCTTATAGAGTTGTTGTATTGTTCCTGCTTGTTTGTTGTCTTTCTTTTGGTTTTTGGGTTGATTCATGTGGGTAAGGCAAACAGACAAATAATAAACATTTTTAAAAGTTTAAAAATTAAAACAAGGGAAGCAAGCACACTCTGAGACTTTTCCTTTAAGTCCAGTTTCCTTTCAGCTCTGATTTCTAGCTCTCATTGCAGGCTGGTGGAGTTGCTCACAGTTAGGGTCAGTTGCCCCTGGCCTGCTGTGGAGGGTGGATCAGATCTGGGTTGCCTGTCAAATCTGCCACTCAGATTTGGCTTGTAACTATCTAACTTGGGGGAAGAGTTTCTGTCCCTCCAATTTTGATGAGGTTACCTTGGATCCCAAGCTGGAGGATAGACCAAACTGTGATCTCTGTTTCTGCTGCAGCCTGGTCAAGCTGGAGAAGGTAGAATGCAAGACTGCCAGGCAATGCAGGCCTGTATAGCACTGGGCTACTCAGGCTGGACCGGGTGGAGTGGTACAGCAGGCAAGGGAGCTCAGAACTCCACAGGGGTAGGAGTCAAGGGCCACCCTGGGCAGGAGGGAGCAGGCAATGGTGGCAGTGGTGGCAGCCAACACTTCAGCAGGGTGGTGCATGGGAGAAGTTACATGAGCTGGGTGCCGGGTGAGGGGTGAGGCGTGGCATTGGCAGTGGCAGCAGCGGCTTCAATAGTTGGTGCTTTGGTGGGGGTTTCCTGGGTCCGGGAGCTGTGGGTCACC